>ML682021.1:6807068-7017449 GCA_007922195.1 Podocnemis expansa | reverse complement strand
TTTGGCTGATGTTTTGGGTAAAGCAGGGTTTGTTTAAGACTTAACACCCTTGCCCGTTCTTTCAGTGTCTTACAAACTCACAGTGAACATCCCTGCAACATCTCCAAACTACTGCACCACATCAAGCAAATATTCAAAGATATTTCTTTAAAAGGTTAAAAAAAAAAAAAAGACGGGGGAATGCTGGGGGGTGGAGGGGTGCCAGTAGGTGCTCTTTATACATCGCAAAGCAGGGGAAAAAAAGGACACAAAATTTATTTAAAATCCTTTATAATACACCTTACTATATTAAATTAGCATTTTATTAGCTCTTTGAGCCAAATTTGGTGGCAGTCAATGGAGTTAGATAAGCTATGCAGAATAGGTTGAACTCCTCCCATCAACTTCCTAACTTCCCCTTTAGTACAGCAATGCACTTCTATGGACATGAAACTATGCCATTTGAGGGAGTGGTTTTATTAAGTCAATTTCCAAACTGACTGAGCATGTCTCAACTGACTGATCAGTTGATCTGCAGAAATCCACCTGATGGCGATGACTTTGATGCCATCACTGTAGGCATGGCCTTTGTGGGGAAGTGCCTACTTAAGGTGTAATTGAACCTTTGCTGGGAGTCAATTAAAAAAACCAAGGCTGCTATCTGACTTGGCAGAGCGTCTTCCTTGGGGCCCTGCCTAAGCAAGGAGCGGCAGGACCACAGGATTCTTTTCTAGGGATCGCCAATGCATCTGTACATGCAGGGAATCTGAAATGGCCACAGATGATAGCACTTCCATAAACACAGTGTCCCTTACTACCACACTGGGGAATTCCTTACCCAAGAGATGTTTCTTATTACATAGGAAATAAGCCACTTACTATATTATTTACCTCACATTTTTCCATAGTGCCCATCACAATACCCATGTATAGCTGAATGATCAACTCTGCACAGTTGTTCCTGGCACATGCCCCAATCAAGTAATGGCACAGTCTAACCCGTTTTAGCCTAAGATCACAGAACTGCCTGGTATGACAGCAAGCCACACTGGTTTCCCCTCAAAACTTAAGTGACAGCACTAATCTCATAAATATTAATGGCCTTAGTCTTTTCTATTATTATGGTGGTTTAAAATATTAAAAAAAAAGAACAACAAAAAAAGGAGGCAGATGGTGCATAGGACAGAAAGTACAGAAGTGAGAGAAACTGCAGAAAGGGAAAATACTATTGCTAAGAAATATTAAATTTAGTTTGAAAATGAGTCAGGTGTTCATTGACATTTTCTGGAGATAAGCAGATGCGTATGCAATTAATCCACATCAGGCTGGAGTTCCAGTAATTAATCGCTTTTACCATGGATTTCTGTGAGACAGCCCAAACGGTCTTCTCTCTCCTTCATTTAGTCCTTGTCTTCTAGAGTGCAAGACCTGGTCTTTGCCTTTATCTGGGGAAGGACTATAGGCAATCCCTGAGTAACAGAGATTGTAAGTGCTTCTGAATGAACTTATTTCCCTCTCTTTGCTCCTCCCAGAGAACTGTTCTGATGCTACTACATCAGAATCACACAACTTACTGGTAAAGAGGAAGACTCACAAACAAGACATAATTTGGGGACTCTAGCAGGAGGGGGCTTGCATTCTGAAAAAAAATCAGTGAATCTGAAAAAGTACTTAGGGATCACAGTGGATAACATGTGAGGGTAATGTGATCCTTAGATGCATCAGCAGAGAAATATCAAGTAGGAGCAGAGCAGGGATTTGACTGTAAACAATACTAGTAAAACAACTACTAGATATTGTCATGTTACAATGTCCATACTTTTAAAAGGATCCTGAAAAACTGGGAAGGGTTCCAAGAAGAGCCACACAATGATTTGAGGGAAGAGAAGCTGCAGACCCATGGTCAGTCTAAGATCCCTGAACAAGTATGTGTTGTATTACCACTACAAAATGGAGCAAATTCACTTGATAGGTGACACGGTTTAGCGGCAACATGGCTCAGTTTCAGCAGCCTATTTCTTGAATGACACGGAAACTGGAACAACCCGTTAAGAGAGCTATAAACTATGGAGCTGGAGGAGATGTTTGGGAGATGCCCAGGTAATCTCCACATCTGGTTTTAGCACTGGGAGAAAAGAAAATGAAGTAAGAATGGACATAGCAGAGGGCAGCAGAATGTACATTAAGAGGGTAACGTAGATACCAGTCTAATAGGTGATATTGACATTAGACTGACTGCACCAAATCAGGTAAGGAATATGAGTGAAGGCAAACTGCAAAAATTAAGATGTTTGTATAGCAGTGTGAGAAGCCTGGGTAACAAAGTTGAGGAACAATAGCTACTGTTGCCAGAGGTGAAACCAGCTATTATAAGGAAAAGAAACATGGCGGAATACTAGGCATGAGTGGTGTACAAGTAACAGAAGATACGTGCTGTTTAGAAAAAGATTGATAGAAAGGTACAGTGGTAGAGTAGCATTGTATATCAATACTGAAGTAGACTAAAGAAATTAGAAGTAGTGGAATTGATATGATGGAGTCTGTCTGGGTAAAAATCACACTGGGGAAGAAAACTACTACAGTTTCCCCTGGGATAGTGTTTGGCCTATACTAGAGACCACTGGCATCTGATAAAGAGGTCTCTGCCCATGTCTATAAGGCTTTTAATGAAGTAAATATATTACTGGGAACTGTGTGATTCTGGGACACTTTAACCTCCCAGATATAGACCGGAGAACGTGTTCTAGCAGATTATCCTGGATCTAACAATTGATGGATTCCTTCCCCAAACAGTTACCGCACCAACAACAGGGATGGCCATTTTAGATTTGCCATTGGTGAATAATGAGGACCTCACAGAAGAACTGATTGTAGGGGACAGATTTGATTTGAGTGACCATGAGCTAATTCAGTTCAAATCCGATGTGAGGATAAACAAAAACAGATCTGTAACTAGAGTCTTTGACTTTAAAAGAGCCAGCTTAAAAAAATTTAGGGAATTAGATGGAGAAGGGGACTGAACTGAAGAACTAATGAATCTAAAGGTAGGGGAGAATGCTAATATACTTCCTATTTTTTTTAATAAAGGAAACATCTGGATAACTACAGGCCTGTTAGTTTGACTTCAGTAGTATGCAAGAGGATCTTGGAAAAAACTTTGAAAGAGAAAGCAGTTAAGGACATTGAGGTTAACAGTAACTGGAATGAAACAGAACACGGCTTTATAAAAGGTAGATTGTGCTAGACCAACCCGCTCTCCTTTTTTGAGGATTTAAGACAAAGGGAATGCAATGGATCTAATTTACCTGGATTTTAGTAAGGCATTTTCTATGGTTCCACATAGGGAATATGAGTTAAATTGAAAAAGATGGGAATTAATATGAAAACTGAAAGGTGAATAAGGAACTGGTTAAAGGAGAGACTACAATGGCTCATACTGAAAGATGAACTGTCAGGGTGGAGGGAAGTTACTAGTGTAGTTTCTCAGGGATCAGTCATGAGACCAATCTTATTAAACCCTTTTTGTTACTGGCCTTGACATAAATAGTAGGAATGTGCTAATATAGTTTGTAGTTGACACAAAGTTAGGATGTATTGCCAATACAAAGAGGGACTGGGATATCGACAAAAAGATCTGGGTGACCTTGCAAACTGGAATAATAGGAATGGAATGAGATTTAATAGTGGAAAGCACAAGGTTATATATTTAGAGACCAATAACAAGAATTTTTGCTGTAAGCTGGAAACACATCAGTTTGAAATTACAGAGAAGGAGAAAAACCTGGTATTGGCTGATCACAGGATGACTAGCAGCTGCCAATGTGATATGGCAGTGAAAAAAGCCTAATGTGGTCCTGGGATGCATTGGATGAAGTATTTCCAGGAGAGAGAGCGAGGTGTCAGTACCTTTATACATGCCACTGGTGATACTGCATCTGGAATAGTGTGTGCAGTTCTGGTCCCCCAAGTTTAAGAAAAATGAATTCAAACTGGAACAGATGCAGCAGAGGGCTAGAAGTCAAGTCCATGGAATGGAAATCCTGCCTTATGAGAGGAGACTCAAGAGCTCGGCTTGTTTAACCTAACCAATAGAAACTTGAAGACAGAGATATGATTGCTCTCTTTAAATATATCTGAGAGATAAATACCAGGGAGGGAGAAGAATTATTTAAGTTCAGTACCAATGCTGACACAGGAAGAAATGGATATAAATTGGCCATCAGGAAATTTAGACTTGAAATTAGATACATGTTTCTAAGCCTCCAAGAAGTGAAGTTCTGGAATAGCCTTTCAAGGGAGGCCATGGGGGCAAAAAACCCAGCTGGCTTCAAAACTGAGCTGGATAAATTTATGGGGGGAATGGTATGACAGGACCACCTAGTTTGGCAATTGACTGATCACTGACTACAGGTGGTATATATGTTCCAGAGGTGTGGAACTTGTGCTGGGATAGGTTCTGAGTTAAAAAACAGAGAAATTCTTTTTTGGGGGTCTGGCTGATGAGTCTTGCCCACAGGCTCAGGGTTTAGCTGACTGCTATGTTTGGGGTCGGGAAGGAATTTTTCCCCCAGGCAGATTGGCAAAAGCTCTGGGTGGTTTTTGCCTTCCGCTGTAGCATGGGCACAGCTCACTTGCTGGTGTTCTCTGTACCTTAAAAGTCTTTAAACTATGATTTGGGTACTTCAGTAACTCCGTCATAGGTTAGAAGTTTAGACCTGAGTGCGTGAATGAGGTTCCATGGCCTGCACTGTCCGGGAACTCAGACTAGATGATCATATTGGTCCCTTCTGACCTTTGAGTCTATGAATCTATATGATATTCTCAGGAGCCAGCACATGAACAGAGCATACTTTGTGTGGTCCTCCTCACGGACACAGTGAGGCTTGTGATTAATAGGAAAAATGTACATGCTGGATCCCAAAGTGAAAACAGATTCAAGGTGGATTTAACTGTGGCCTTGATAAAACTCCCAGAGAACAAATTAGGGAAAACAAGGAAGGAGATAAAGACATCCTCGAACATTTAAAAATTCATCAAATACTAGGCTCAAATTCAGGGGACACTACCTCCAACACTCAGGCAATCCTCCTTAGCCTGGATCTCTAAGAGGGCTCTCTGAAGACTGAAAACTAACATGCCTCACTGTGATAGTTTTTATGACAACATTTTTAGTGGAAAGTGAAGAAGGAAGACCCAGGTGTCTAAATCACATGTACCAGCAACGTAATCTGTCTCTGTTCCCCAGTGAGATAGTAGAATCAGATGCAAGTCTGTGAGGGTAAGTGAGCAAGACATGAAAAATATCAAAAAGGGAACAATGGTCCCTTAAAGAGTCAAACTGACACATAAATTAGCTGTAGTTTATTACCTGTGGTGTTTGTCATTATGATTTTTGTGAACAAGTGAGACAGATTCTGGATCCTTCTAAAAAAACAAAAGGGCAGTGCAACCAATGTATGATACATAAATTGCCTTAGGAGTGTCCAAAATCCCAGAAAACAGATAACATAGCTTGAGGCTTGGAGCTATACTATCTGCTATGCCATATCTTGGTTCAGAGCCAGTATACTTCAGAAGTAACTAATCTAAAGGCAAGACTGTTCTTCTCAACCTCACCATGGTGCCAGAAAGTGGAAACACCCCAGTTATTAATACAAGAGTTGGGCCCAAGCAACAGTGTAATTTGTCTCAAATCAGCTCCACTAACCCAGAGAAACTAGTATAATCATTCCAGAATCAGAAGAATAACAGCTCTCTTCCCCTTAATGACCAGTAAGCAAACATTGGCTATGCTGCGTTGCCTGGCATTGGATCCTCCCCTTTAAGACCATAGGAGTGGTAAAATTTTCCACAATCAGTTGTGTTCCAACCTTCCTTCAATGCCTACTAGAATAAAAAGGGAAAGTGGGGACTCTCCTATCCTCCTTTTAGATCACAATTATCTTCTTGTGAAAACCCATTCTACCAGTATTAGCAACTAACTGGGTCAGACAACTCATGTCTGAGGCAACATAGGTACTTCCATGTATGAGACACCCTTTTGCCCCTCTTTGGTCATCCATCTAAAGAATATTTGTCAAGTCAGACAAGTGAACCACAGAAGAAGTCCTGTTTTAACAGTGTAATCTGCTTCAGTCTCCAAATGAATGCAGTTCTGTATCAGCATTGAATATAGAAGCTTAATGCCTTGCCTTAATACTATGTTGCTTGCAAGCAACATACCATTGGAAAATCGGGACTTAAAGAAAGATATGAACCTGACATTGTATACTGTCACTCCCTAAGTTGTTCTACTGGAATTCTCCAAATCTTAAATACAGAGCATAATGAACAGGAACACTCTTATTGATTCACTTCAAGTTCAAGAGAAGATTTATCACTTCAATATTAGAGATGACGAATCACAATTCTAGCTGCAACTAATGAAGAGATGCTACAATTCAGAGGAACAATGACAGCATAAAGGAACAGCTCATTAGAGCAAAAGTCAGACAGTGAGACCTTAGTTTATCGATTGCATGTACACACTGTGTTTTCTGGAAACGTCCCTCTTCTGATGCTGAGCCACATAATGAAGACAAGGAAGGCACTGAATACAGAACCACCATGTTCTTTAATGAAGTACCAAATTTCCTGCAAGATCCTTCTGTGAAATTCAAAATACTGACCCATAGAGGAACTAAATGAACAAGAGACTCAATCCTACAAAGTTTTATCCCTGTGCATAACTTTGCTCAAACAACTGATCCTGTTGCAGTTAATGGGACTACTCAGAGGCATACAATTTTGCAAGACTGACTCTATTATCTAGTTAATTCATTTATGGAAATCACTCAGCTACAATAACGTGAGAGAGTAGGACTGGAAATGGAAGTATTTTTACATTGGACTTGCTTTCAATTTTAAAGATCTGTATGGTTGTTTAAACAGTCTTGCAGAGGCTATATGTAAATTTCCCTTGGCAGCCTGCAATAACTGGTTTTTTGCAGTTATAATTTATACATATAATACCAATATTCATTTTTAAAGATATAAATATTTGCATATACAATAGACTGGAAAACCTTCTACAACATGCATACAAAACATTGTCCAAATACAGGCACTCGGTGTAGTTCATAGCAGCCCCACACAAATCATATTGAATTAGTGGGTAAACATCAGCCATTTAAAAGTGCACGATTCTGCACTTATACAAGCATGTATACTGACCTCCTGTAAGTGCAATAATTGCTGATCATAAAATAATTATCACATGATAAAATTACATGACTTAGTATTTACTCTGAAGACTAATGGCAAGGGAGAGCTGAGACAATCTATAGCCCTATACTACAGGCAGATCAAGAGGCGTGAACACCTGTACCCCTTCAAAGAATCCTACTGAAAAATCAGTGAGGATGCGCTAGGTTGACTAAGGGTAAGGAGCCAATTGCTGAAATCAAAGATCTAGGTCTAACATGTATCCACCCCCACACGTCCAGTATTACCTATTAGCTATTGTTTCCTCTCTCTTTTTAGAAAAGAGAAAATTAAAACATAAAATATGTTACAATATTGTAAGTGGGATTAGCAAAACATCCACAGACAGGAAAACCAGATGTCACGGCTATAAATCAAAGTTAACATTCCCCACACAATGAAAACTGTTTTGAAAAAAATACAAAGGCATGAGTAAGAGTCCAGATTTGCACTGGTAGCACTGGACAACCTCTCTTCAAACCTTTAGTATGCTTGTGACTAATCTAATCTGATAGTTAAAATATATCTATTTGTTTTAAACAGAACTATCACAGCCAGCCTCATTCTCCAATAACATACACGCAATGAATTTTTCAGTGGCCCACGATCCATATTGACAAATAAAATGAAAACCAGCGTTTGTTCTGATTTGAAAATTATACACAAAACCAAGTCCCTAGCTCACCAATTTCCCTGAATGACAAAGGATCTCAGGTATGAAGTTATGTCAAACACTCTGGAATAGGATCATTACCTACTGCTGGATTCTTCAGTGCACCTCTGCAGTGAATACCCACCCCACCAGTGCATGGCACCTTCTTGCTCTCTAAGTCCCCGTTAAAGGAACTGCCATGGCCACAGGCCCTTCTCTCAAATCCCAACCATCACATTCTTCTCCTCCTCCAATTAAAGGAGGACATGAAATCTACATCCAGGCGGTCCATTCTGCAACCCTGGCGGTAAACATCTTTCAGGACCAGTGAAAGGTGGTCACCCGAAGTGTAAACCCATTTCAGACCCAGCGAACGGTGGCAGAAGAAATGATCGCAACAGAATCGCAAGGCCAGGGCAAGAAGCCAGGAGCCCGGAATTACACAACCTTTCAAGCAGGGACAATAGAAACAGAAAGCAGCCAGCAGACTGGGGGTGCTGAGGAAACCAAGCCACAACCCACAGCAGAAAAAACTCAAGCCAGCAGAGCCCGGCTTCCTCAAAGGCGGCTGCAAGCAGCCAGCACACAACCTGCGCCTTGCAGCCCTTCCTCTCGGCGGCTTCCTCGCTCCCCCTCCGGCGTTGCAGATGCCAGCCAAGCAGCCTCGCGGAGGCAGCCAAACTAAGGCACTTCCCCCCGGGCCCGCCTCCCTCTCCCCGCCGCGGCGTCGTGGTGTCCTGCGTGCGGCTAGTGTCCGCCGGGAGGGCTGCAAAGGGCGCCTCTCCCCGCCCCGATACCCACCCAGCCGCCGGCCCGCGCTGCTCCGCGGGGACCCCGTGCGCCCGGGGCGGGAGCAGCAAGATCCAGCGCGGCCCCCGCCGCACCATGCTCCCCCCGGCTCCGCCTCCTGCCGCCCCGCACCAGCCCTGCCCGGGGGAGGGGGCCAGCCTGGCCCTTCTCTAGCGGCGGGAGGAAAAGGCTGCCCCAGCCCAGGGTAAAAAAACAGCAAGGAGTCGTGTGGCACTTTCAGACTGATTTATTTTTCACATGAGCTTTCCTGGGAGAAGATCCCACTTCCTCAGATGCTTCCAAGATGGGTGAACTTACAGAAAGGAATGAAACTAAATGCAAGGGGGTGGAAAACATAGGATCAGGTCATACAGTAACAGCAAATGAGAAGGAGGCCATGGCCTCGGGGGAGTTTTAGGGGCAATTATAATCCACTAATGAGAGGCAGCCTAGTCAGAGCTGTGTTAGGAGTCTTTATTGAAAGAGAACTGAGGGAGAAAGGTAGATAGGTTTCCCTAGCGCCTAAACGACCCTCTCATTTATCCCCATAACAACTCCAATGGCCCTAGGTAGTCCAAAACACCACCAAAGGAAATAAAAAGAAGGAGTCACGTGGCACTTTCAGACTAACTGATTTATTTTTCGCATGAGCTTTCGTGGGAGAAAACCCCGCTTCATCAGATGCTTTGAAGATGGGTGAACTTGCAGAATGAAACTAAATGCAAGGGCGTGTAAAACATAGGATCAGCTCATACAGTAATAGCAAATCAGAGCAGTTGTTAGGTTCAAACCATGGGGAGCCTGAAGTCAAATTACCTGTTGTAATGAGAAAAGAATCCATAGTGGTGTTTTGTCAATTTCCAAAGGGATAGCTGTGTTAGTCTAGTCCAGGAAAAAAAAAAAAAACAAAAAAAAAACCCAAAACCGACAAAACAAGGAGTCATGTGGCACTTTAACAGATTTATTTTTCGCATGAGTTTTCATGGGAGAAAATCCCACTTCATCAGATGCTTCGAAGCTGGGTGAACTTACAGAATGGAATGAAAATAAATGCAACGGGGTGTAAATCGAGACTATGGGTTCTTTTCTCATTACAAAAGGTAATTTGACTTCAGGCTCCCCATGGTTTGAACCTAACAACTGCTCTGATTTGCTATTACTGTATGACCTGATCCTATGTTTTGCACCCCCTTGCATTTAGTTTCATTCTGTAAATTCATCATCTTTGAAACATCTGCAGAAGTGGGATTTTATCCCATGAAAGCTCATGCATAAAATAAATCTGTTAAAGTGCCACACGACTCCTTGCTTTTTTGTTTTGGTTTGGGTTTTTTTCACTGGACTAGACTAACACCAGTATCCCTTTGGAATGTGACAAAACACCACAGCCTCCTTTTTGCCTTCATGTCCGTCTGACAGGCATTTTAAAATACATAATTTTGTTTAGCTTTTTATTTATAGGGATTAACATGTGCTGGAATGCCCTGGAATATCTTATTTTTAAGGGAAAGCATTCCAGGGCCCTCTAAAAACAGAAGACTACTACACTAGTGCTACCTTTTCTCCTTGTGTCCTCCAATGTCCTCCTTTTCACACTTCCCAGTCCTCCTTTCCAGGCTTTGGTATCTGGTAGCCCTACCAGAGTCGGTCAAGCTCCAAAGGGGCAGCCATGTTAGTCTAGTCAAGCAAAAAAAGCAAAGAGTTGAAGGGGCATGAGTCAGCACACTCCATTTTGGGTCCTGAGACACCATTTCAGGGACCCAGGGTAGTCACATCTCACCTGTCCTCACCATCTCCAGGTCAGTCACATGGGCCCAGAAGCACCATATTAGGAAATAACCCTTCCCTGCCCAGGTGAGGTGACCAGCCATATAAGGTATACAGCCCCCGACCCTGAATTATGATTGGCTCTGTGCCTGCCTTACCCCTTTTCTGTAGACTGTATTATAAAACCCACTGTATTGTACCCCTCTGGGAGCTAGCTCCACAAGATCTCTGTAAGGTAATAAAGCATATATGCATTTGTGACCTCCTCTGTCTTTGTGTGTCTTGGGACCACTTGGACCGACTCGGGGACTACCAGAGCTTTGTGCTCTAACAATTGGGGGCTCGTCCGGGATTCCAAGGCGAGAACTGCGAGAAGCCAAACACCCACAGCCGGCAAACAGTCCTGTTTTGGGACCACCGGGTCTTTTGCTTCTCCTGGCCGGTAGCTAAGGGTCCCAGCTGGAAAAAACTGATTTCCCGAGCAGAGGACGTCACTGGGGAACAGGTAAGACAGGGTGAGAAGGGGAATTTTTTGTTGTTGGGGTTCTGAGCAAGAGGGGGTGAGCTGACGAGCGAGAGCCCCTGAGCCGAACCTGGGGGATTTTTATTGAGGTTCCATGCAAGAGAGGGTGAGCTGACGAGCGAGAGCCCCTGAGCCGAACCTGGGGGATTTTTATTGAGGTTCCATGCAAGAGAGGGTGAGCTGACGAGCAAGAGCCCTTGAGCCCGAACCTGGGGATTTTTGAGGTATCAGCAAGAGAGGGTGAGTCGACGGACAAGAGCCCTTGAGCCTGAACCTGGGGGGTGGGGAAGATTGTTTTCGAACTTCAAGTAAGAGGGGGTGAGCTGACGGGCGAGAGCCCCTGAACTTGGAAGTCTGTATCACGATCTCATTATGGGTCAGGGGGAAACTAAGGTAATTCCAGACAGTCCGCTGGACTGGACTTTGAAACATTGGAAGGAATTGGGAGGAAAGGGACTAAACAAGAAAAAGGCTGCTAAGCTGTGTATTCTTGAGTGGCCAAGAATACTCGTAGAAATTCTGCTTTGCAATGGCCCCCTATGGGCACTTTTGATATGAACAAGGTGCTTTATCTTGGGGAAATATTGTCAAATTCGTTCCCGGGGCATATGGACTATTATTATGTCTGGTATGAGGCTGTGTGTAAGCATTTGCCCCCTAAGAGGGCCACCTCGACCATTTGTGCCTTAACAGCTTCTGTGCCTCCGGTGTATGATGATGATAAGCTTTGGGTGGCAGGACAATCTGACCGAGCATGGGGAAGGGGGGTTCACCTGGTTCATGAGCATGCAGAAGGGGGGGCTTTTGGTCCAGACCCCAACCCAACCCAGGGAGGGGAATCCCTGAACTCTGATACAGGAAAATCAGAGACAGCAGGGACTGGGTGTGTTACTCTTAGCAAAAACCAGAAGGCAACCCCACCTGCCAGCGAGAACTCTGTGAAGGGAGAATCTGCCTCAAATACATTGTCTCAGTCTCTCCTGGCTGAGGAAAAAAGCTTTCCAGCAGGAGCTCAGACTTCTGATGCCTATTGTGATCAAATTCCTGTAGTAGAAAGATGTGAAAGTAGCCTGAGGGAATCATCTCAGCAGGGATCCCTGTCTGTAGCCCCATCTACCAGTCTGTGTGTTGAGGAAGGTGAAAACAATTCTGATTGCCAAAGTGTTTTACATGAAAATGAATTTATTGACTTGGTTTTTCAAACATCTAGTGCTGCAAATACCTTGGAAAAGTTTCCTGCATTTAATCTGTGTTTTGAAAAAACAGTGGTAACAACATCCGATTGCATTCATGAAGCTAAACCTGTAAGTGAACAGATAGTGTCTCACGCTACAGATAATGTCTCAAATATGCAAAGGGGAACAGAGCAACTTTTACTCCTAAATGCTTTGAAAGTTTCATGCGGTCTCCTTGTCACTTCAGGTGCAACTGGGAATATGGGGAAGGCAACTTTGGGAACTGAATATCAGAATCCTATTTGTAAAATGCTAACTGAAGTGTTTGGTGTAACTCTCAGACAGAGTCCAGACTTGAAATTGTCCATGAGTAAAAATCTGAAAATTCCTATGCAAGCTAGTGTCTGGTTTCTTGCAATTTACCTGACTGATTGGGGTGGGAAAATTTACCCACCGGACTTACAGCTGCTGGCAAGGGAGACACACAGACACAGAGAATGGATCATGTTACCAGAGAGTCCAGGCTTTCTGGTCAAGGCCAAGGGTTAAATTAACCTTGGAAACAGATTGCCAGAACAAAAGGTGTAATATAAACACATAAGCACCCATCTATCAAGACAATTAAATACTGATATTCTCTTAAGTGGTAACAATTAAATGTAACAACTATACAATCTTTGTACTTAATAGTAATGGCTGTAAACTCTTGGTAAAGTTTTGTGAATATATTAAAATAGCAATTGGGTAAACTAAGGCAGGCAGCCTCATGCTTTTCATGGTATAATTTTACAAGTTTTTGCAGGTTTTGCCTCTGCATTACATAGTTCCTAAACCTCCAACAGTTTTCCTTTTATTATTATTGTTTGGTTTCTTTATAACACAAACAGGTTTTTTCTTCTTTTATTATTATTTTTAGTTTGGTTTTTAGTAACAGGTTTTTTCTCTTATTTTTGTTTCAGTTTTTGGTTTTTCATAACACATTTTTTTCTTTCTTTCATTTTTGATAACAGTTTTTCCTTTTGTTATTATTTTTGCTTTGGTTTTTGCTTTTTTGCACCAACAGTTTTGTTTTTCTTTATTCTTTTGTTATTATTATTTTTTTTGTTTGTTTTTTATAACCCTTCCACATTTTTTCTTTTGGTATTATTTTTTGCTTTGGTTTTTGGTTTTTAATAACACACTTTATGGAACAGCATGTATGGCTTCCCAATTAACAGCCTGCCAGCAATATATTTTCTTTAGATTTGTGTTGGCCTATAATCCAATCCTTTAGTGTTTTGCACATTTGTAGTAGCCCCATATTTGTTAGCTTGTTATTTTATCCTATTGTAATTGTGTTGTGGTATTTCTTTTTGTTTCTTATTCTTTTTGCTTTATTTCAAGATTTAAGTCCCTCCATTGCCCAGGGGTGGAGTGCAGGACAAACGGAAGACTTTGTCACGGTATAGTAATAGTGGGCAATGGAGGCCTTAAGTGAACTGAGCTTCTGTACACCTAGGCTCAGCCCAGTTTTCCATTGGACTTTTTCCAGCCTCCATTTACAGCTGGTGCATGCAGTATGTTTTGCAGGTGAAAAACATGATCCCTGAACAATAAACAGTGATCTGTCAGCAAACCCCACCACTGGATGTTCCACTCCACAAGGATGAGAAGTAGACGACAGGCACCCCTCTGCTGAGGGAGGGGCTAACCAACACTCCCCCAATACCGGAGTAGAAGAAGGACCTGTAGCACCTGGCAGGTTAACCAACACAATGGAACCCCTGATATTTACTGGAACTCTTTTGCTGTTTGGAGCTGTACAAAGGGGGGTGCAGGGTGGATGGACCACACCACTGCCATCTCCCCCTCCCTTTTGGCCTTAATTGTTCCCTTATAGTACACTATGCTTTTGTATATGCTCCCCTTTTATTACCTCAGGGGTGGTTTATAATTTGTGGTAATTTTTCATTTTCTTATATCCCGGCCAATTCCACTGGAGGGCCTTGCGCCTTTGGCAGGCTTACATCCCTCTATGCCCTCCCACAATTGGAGCACCAATTTCTTCCGCAAAGACACAGGCGGTCGCTCCCCAATGATTGTGACAGCCGGATTGATCTCCTTTCCTGTTCTGAAGTTATTGCTTTAGCTATTTCCCTAGTAGGAACCCCTGCCCTGGCTGAAGCCGCTTATTTAGACCTACGAAAGATTGCATGTGCCTTAGATAAATCTGTTAATCTCACCTCACACATGATTGCTGCCCTTAACGATGAACAAGCCCAGCTCCCTCAGGCGGTACTACAGAACCATCTCGCTCTGGACTATTTACTCCTTAAAACTGGACATGGATGCCATGAATTTGAGGGGCTGTGTTGTTTCAATCTCTCTGATAATTCCCAGGCTATTAAGCGAGCCTGAAGCACCTCCACAGAGTGGAGCAAGGTCTAACTGAGCACATCGAACAACACCGGTGGGACTGGCTTACTTCCTGGCTGCCGTCCGCCGCTTGGCTCCGCACCTTGCTCTTTTCTCTCCTTGGCATTGTATTTTTCCTGGTGGGTGGCTTATGCCTCCTCCAGTGCTGCTGTGGTCTCTTTCGGGAGATGGTCAGCACCTTGCGGAGGGGCACGAGCCCTCACCACTCTCACCACCGCAGACTTAGGTACCTCACCCATGCCAACGGACAACAGGGCACCCCCTTCCTCCAACTGACCTCCCTAGGTCACGGGACCTCCTATGTGGAGGCCCCGTGAAAGGGGGGATTGAAGGGGCATGAGTCAGCAGACTCCATTTTGGGTCCTGAGACACCATTTCAGGGACCCAGGGTAGTCACATCTCACCTGTCCTCACCATCTCCAGGTCAGTCACATGGGCCCAGAAGCACCATATCAGGAAATAACCCTTCCCTGCCCAGGTGAGGTGACCAGCCATATAAGGTATACAGCCCCCGACCCTGAATTATGATTGGCTCTGTGCCTGCCTTACCCCTTTTCTGTAGACTGTATTATAAAACCCACTGTATTGTACCCCTCTGGGAGCTAGCTCCACAAGATCTCTGTAAGGTAATAAAGCATATATGCATTTGTGACCTCCTCTGTCTTTGTGTGTCTTGGGACCACTTGGACCGACTCGGGGACTACCAGAGCTTTGTGCTCTAACAGAGTCTTGTGGGACTTAAAGACTAACAGATTTATTTATGGCATGAGCTTGAGTGGGAGAAAAATCCCAGTCAGAAGCAGCAGGGCATCTCGCCAGCCAGGCCTGGCTGCTCTGCACCTTCAGGTAGAAACAATGCTGCAGGATAAGCCGCTTGGATGCTGCGTCTTAGTGCTGGAAGGCTTCCCTTGCTATGTAAGCCCCACCAGCCATGCTATAGAAATGAAATGAAATTCTCTAGGCAGTAGGACCCAGCAGGCAGCACCCAACTGCAGCACTCAAATGCCTGTGGAGAAGATAAACAATGAGTGCTGTGGCACTTAAAGACTAACATATTTATTCATTGCATGAGCTTCTGGGGGAGAAAATCCCACTTTGTCAGATGTTTTGAAGAGGGGGGAAACAAGCATCTGAGGAAGTGGGATTTTTCTCCCCTGAAAGCTCATGCAATAAAGAAATTTGGTAGTCTTAAGTGCCACAGGAATGTTTTACTGAACTGGACTAACACTGCTGCCCCTTTGGAAGCCTGCAAGAAAGTTCACTAGTTGGTCTGATCCAAGGAAGCCCCTCAGCACCCCCACCCCAGGTTGTGAAGGGCCAACCCTGGAGGGGGCTGCCCTGCCCCAGCCAGCGGCTGGGTTGGGGTAGGGAACAGTAAGTGCTGAGGAGCCATCAGGCCAGGGCCAGTGTTTTGGGGGTGAGGGGAAGATGCAGGAGATACTGAGACAGAGGCAGCCTTAGGCAATTGACCCTAGGTGAATGCCCATTGCAGGGGCCCCCTACAGGCCCCCATGACCCTTTCCTGCAGCCCCAGTTCCACACTGCAGTCCCCTCCCATGGCACCAGCTCCCCACCACTGGCCCCTGGCCCCAAGACCAGCTCCTCCTCCTGCCACTGACCACTAGATATGGCCTTTAGGGTGAGCAAAGCAGGCAAGAGAGCCCCTTACTGCTTGGGGCCCTAGGCATGAGCCTGCTTTGCCTACCCAAAAGCTGCCTCTGTGCTGAGGGACGTCCCTCAGAACCCCACACCTTATGTGGTAAATAACCAATCCAGCCCCACCTTCCTCCCCAGACACAGGGTGGTAGTGGTGAGGCTGCCCTGTCCCAGCCAGAGCCTGGCTGCCTGTAGTACTGTAACAAAATCTGCCCAAACATCAGCGCTGGAACTAGGAATTTCAGCTCCCGGGGTGTGTCCAGAAGGGAACGTGCCCTTAGAATGAGTGGTGCCCGGAGCCAGTGGCACAGAACGAACCCTTTGATCAAGCAGTGAAATGCAGCCACTCCGGGGTACCCAGGGCAAAGCCCTGGTTGCCCCACCCTAGTTATGGCCCTGGCAAACATTGTTTTGGGCACTACACTAGGCTGCTGCAGGGGATTAGGCTACACGCTCTGATTAATTGCAGTAGGACTACGTGTGGTAGGGATAGGCATCTTCCTTGGCAGTACAGACCTGCCCCACCCCCTAGAGCAGCTGGAGGAATGGGGCCAGGGCCCCTCTTGGCCTGAGGGGGGTGCACATATGGGTTTGGACCCTGGGCACCAGCCATTTTCAGTATACCACTTTCTACAGCACAGGGACCTTGCAGGTGGGGGACAGTTAGCAACAGAGGTGTCGCTAGCATGGGGCTCCAGGGGCATCAGCCCCCCCAAAACTCAGGGCCAGCCCCTGAGCAGCACATCTCTAAACTGCGTGGGGACGCACCGTCGCTCCCCCGCACACAGAACACTGTCCGCACAGCTGGCAGCCGCAGCCTCTACCCAGCTGGAAGATGGAGTCTTTTGGCCGGTAGGGAACTGCCCCAGGCTGGGCCTGGGAGTTTTTAAAGCTCCCACTTTGGCCTCATCTTGCTCTGAGCATGCTCAGAGCAAGGTCAGGCTGGCAGCCTTAGCCTCTGCCATGGCCACACTCTCCTCCAGTGGCCAGGTAAGGGAGCCGGGGAGGAGGGAAGTCCAGGGGCAGGCAAACCAGCCCAGCAAGGAAAGGGCACAAGGGAGGGGGTTGGCCTGGGACAGCGGTGGGACCAGGGGTTAGGGAAGGGCTTGGGGAGACGCAGGTGGTAGGTGGGAAGTTTTGGGAGCAGATCAGGGCCCAGGCGGCCAGTGGAGGCCTGGGCCCCACCTAATCTTTAGGTGTAGTTGCACCCCTGGTTAGTAACCACCCCACACACAGCTTTTGGCTCCACCCCCTGGGGCGATGTTTAAAATTTGCCCTGACATGTCTAGTACCCTATGGTTTGTCACAGTGACAGCATCAGGGAGCCCTGACGTTGCTTATTTTCTAAGCAAACTAACTTGCCCTAAAGTTCTTCATTTTCAAGGCAAATTGACTTGGGGGGGGGGGCAGATTTGTCATTGTTAAGACCTCAGTCCCACAAGTTGCACCCTAATAGGACTGACCCTGCCCTGCACCTGCATGGACTCCATGACAGAGTCAGCACCTTAATCTAAATAAGCTCATTTGTTCAAAAAGTCCCTTGGGCCTCAAAAAATAAAAAAGAAACCCACAACATATTTTCTTACTAGTTTCCTAGTCCTGTAATTTGAGCCATGTTCTTGGCCCCTTGCACCTTGAGGTACCCCACTGACAGAATCAAGATACGACTTTTTAAATTTATTGAACATTAAGAAGCATAATTTCAGTGGGAAAAATGAAAACCCTGAGAGACTCATATTCCGTGCCTCCTTTTACTACTGACAGAAAAAATTGTTTTTGTTTTAAAATCAGGGAAATAAAATATTTCCCTACATTATTTCACTTTGGACAACAGTGAGTCTCAAGCATACAAAATATGTCATCTTTCCTGCTACCCTAGACATCGCTATTTCTCCTGTAACCTGTGTCACCTTCACAGTTCTAGCTCTAGAAGTCCTCAGATTTCAGTGGCAGGGCTGAAGGCTTTTGTAATCCCAAAAAAGCATGAGCTGTAGACTAAAAGGCTAAGGTAAACAGTTATGTGCAGGGCCGGCTCTAGTATGAGGCAAAAGACAGACCTGGCTTCAGGTGACAGTTCTTAGGGGCACCTACCCCCCCTGAAGATCAGACTGGCTCCCACCTCTTCAACTCTTTCCTAGCAGCTCAAGCACTGTTAGTCAACCTGCACCTTAAGTCATGTAAGCAGAGTGCACCTTAAATTCCTCTGCAGGCAGACGCTGGAGATTTATGCACTTTGGAAAACCGTTTTCAACCTCCATGAATGAGATGGGGGAGTGCCAAATCAAAGTTTGGCTTGGGGAGCCACAATCCCTTGAGCCAGCCCTGGTTATGTGTATAAATACACAATATCTCCCAAGCTCATAAAAAGAGGCTCACATTGTGAAATACCACATAAACAATAATGTATGTTACAGCAAGGCATATGTGCTGCTGTTTTAAGATAAGAAATATCTTAACTTCCATACGGGCCTAGCATATTAAGACCCATTTTCGGCTGGTCCCTAGGAACTACAATAATAAACATAATTCATTATAAAAGGGGAAAATGATGAAGAACTAACTGGGACATTTTAAATTTCACTCTCCTTTTTGCTTTCATTGAAGATGTACATCTGCCCCTCATAAAGGTGCAAAGCCTATTTAACTCATCACACTAAATCAGGCTGACTAGCTAAAGTCAGTGATTAACAATGCCTTCTTTCAGCTCCAAGGAAACTTCATCCCATCTTCTTGCCCAAGGGCCTGGCCACAGGTTAATGTATTTGTCACCCCCAAGCTACTTCACTGTATTTTACTGTATCCGAACCTGACTTTAAAGAAATGCAGAAGCTCCAAATGATACAAACTGCAGCTGCCCACCTTTTTGTGGTTTATGCTGTTGTGAATATACCAAGACATGCACTACGCTACAGGGTTCTCAACCTTTGCAGGTTTTGCAGCTGTGCACAACACACTAAGGCTCCCCTGCTACCAAGCTCCCCCCAGTGGCACCGGTTTCAGCAGCAGGTAAATTTCAAGTAGCCCTCATCACCGAAAGAAAACGGCCTGCAACGGTATTTCGGGGGGAGGCGGCTTGTGAGGCAGTCCCCACCAGTGCAAAAAAGTGCACAACCTAAGCACTTTCATTGACAGTGTTTTGATCAGTGCCCTAGCTGCTGCCACTCTGCAAAGCTGCTGCCATTCTGCAGAGCAGTGGTAGCTTTTAAAGGGCCATCAGCCTGCCACCACAGCTCTCCAGTTGTGGTGGCAGGCGTTTTTGGCAGCAGGCTGCTAGCCTGCAACACACTTACCGCTGTATCATGACACACTTTTGTATTGCAACACAGCATTTGAGAACTGCTTTTATATGGAAGGTGCTCAGAAACTACAAGCTGGGTAACTGTATACAACCTTTAGATGGAAAAGGTATCATCTTGAAGATTATTGGCCCACTTCTGCAGGACGCGCCATGTAGACTGAGGGCTAAGTAGCTAGGTGCATCTCCTGTTCATCCAGCAAAAAGTTGGGCAGCTTATTTACATAGGCTTTGTATTTGCATAAGTACAATTTACTTAGCATAATTTCAGTGTATATAAATGAACCTGCACAGGTGCAGAGCATGATGGGAAATGGTATGGGTGGCTGGTTTGAGTTACAAATCTCTGTTTTAACTGAAGAAGGAAATGACATGTTGCTTTTTCATTGCAGGCTGTCCTTTGATTGTATAAACTGTGCCTGCACTGATGGAAAAGTCACCAATCAGCAGCACAGAACTCAGAGGAGTGGCCAACCCTGTTTTATGATACTGCAAGGCAGGAGGAAGGAGTGGTATGAGCTCTGCTGAAGACCTATATCTCTGGCACTTCTTGATTCCCTGAAAAGACAGAGTTAATGATTCCTCATGAAGTTTTTTGTTATTTTGATCAGGAACATATCTCTGTCCTAAAAGCTGAAATCTCTATAAAACTAACTGAGGCCTAGCAGATGTTGCTGCCTCTGGCTAGGAGAGCTGTTTGCAAGTGGATGGCACTGGCAGAAGGTGTGAGTGGAGAGCAGATAGTGCCAGTGGGTGGCTGGCAAGGAGCAAGTGGAGCTTGTGACAGTGGTACTAGTAGGTGGCAGCAGCTGTGAGTGGTTGGCATCTATTGACAGACAGAGCCAGCAGATGGGACTTGGTGTGACCCAGAGGTAGCAGAAGGCAGCTGGAGAGGACTGATTGAGGCCTAGCCCTCTACCCAAGCTGGATGCTAAAACTGTGATAGTCAGTATGAGGGTAATGAAGATGTGAAGGACACACTCTATGTACACTGGGGTTGGGTGAGGTCTGCTGGTTTTTTTGTTTTTTTTTTGAACAGCACTGTCACCCCAATCAGTGCTGGTTTTTGATAATTCTCTGTATATCTGTTTGGTAGTAATATTAAAAGATTTATTCACTACACTCAGACTCATGCTTGCAAGACAGGAAGTATTGCCTTCTAAGACACCCAGGGAATACTGATTTCCCAGGAGACTGGGTGGGAGCTTAGTCAGTTGATTTTGTAACATTGTTAGGAACCCCTAGATGTAGAACAGCCCCTTGCTACTGCCATCTTGACCTGGCAGAATGGTTACCTGCCTATACCCTGCATCCCCACAGAGCTCCTTGTAGCTGCAGGGTCTAAGCAGGCCTGTCCTTAGTCATAAGAGAAGTAGGAAATTTCCTAAGGTGACAAAAGATAAACAATGGCTGTTGGAGTGCAGCTGCCTGCCTCCCACATGGTTCTTAGTGCACAGCTGGGATCTGGCAGCAGCTGCCCACCTCCCATCCAGTTCCCACTGCCAGCTGGAAGGTGGGCTGCAACCAGCTGCCTCCCACCAGGTCCCAGCACACAGCCAGATATTTTGAGATCAATTAATTATATTTATGCCTTTTTTCAACAAAGGATAGGAGGTATATTTGGACTCTTTCTTTGCCATTAGACCATTGCATTCATTTGCACATGATTAAGTATAACTTTGATAATCTCCTCCTCTGTAGCAAATGACTATTAATAGTACACGTCTTTATCTGTTAAAATCTCCAGTGCATGTGAACTGCTCCTTTTAGGGTTGGACAATTCAGTGCCCTCAATGGTTATCCTTGTTTGAAAAAAATCAATTTTTTCAGCCACTGAGAAAACTATTCTGTGGATTGTGGCCT
The DNA here is from genome assembly GCA_007922195.1 of Podocnemis expansa. Taxonomy (NCBI): domain Eukaryota; kingdom Metazoa; phylum Chordata; order Testudines; family Podocnemididae; genus Podocnemis; species Podocnemis expansa. Next base: position 6,996,093 of record ML682021.1, on the reverse strand, counting down.
TGAGGGACATTTGTACCAAGCCAGAAAGCAACTTTAATCTAGTGTTTTTAATATATTGAGCTGTGGTCTACATGTACCATGGTATTCAGCAGCAGTCAAACACAGATGCGCCAGTTACTTAAGTAACACGTATATCTCCCTTCGACCGCCTAATGCCTACTCACTGCAGGGTCTTCAGTGTGCTGAGTCGATGGGAAATGGCTACCAATTGACTCAGCACTACTCTTTTTCAGGGTGTGGTCTTACCCAGTTGATGTCCTGATTTATTGAGCAGATCTCCACTGACTAGCTCAACTGATCTGGAAAGATGGATTGACATCAGCAAATTGCCATCATAGGGGGTCTTAGCAGGGGGCACTGTGGGCATTTGTGCCACAGTTCCTGGTGGGGCTGGCAGGTGGCCCAACAAGACCAGCGGGGTTGGGGGGACCAGGGCTGGAGGGTTGGCTGGTGTGGAGGCTGGCAGGGGCCCCGGCAAGGCCAGGAGAGTTGGGTGCCTGATGGAGGGTGTAGGGGCAGGTGGGAGCCTTGGCAAGGCCAGTGGGGGAGCCAGGCAGCCCATGGTGGGGTCGGGGATCTGACTGTGGCCTTGGCGAGGCCAGTGGGGGGGGCCATTGTGAGCAGAGGAGAGTTGGGGGCCCCAGCGGAGGGAGATGGGAGGCTGGTGGTGGCCCCGGCAAGGCAAGGGTGTGCAAAAGTCAAGGATGAGGGCCCCCATGCTGCATGGGGGGCCCCCTCCTTGATTTTTGTCCCAGGCCTTGGAATCCCTAAGATGGCCCTGGGTTGTTGTAAATATAGACCTGCCATAACATGCAAAATAAACAAAATGAGCATAACCAGGATGCTAAAATCAATTTTTTAAAATGATTTAGATTTCTCTTTAGGTATTGATGTTTTGAGGAATATTATTAGAAATGCATACTTCATACACACTTAAAGCTACAGCTAACATTTCAAGTTAGCTGGAACTAACTTGCCTATACTCATATCAATGTCTATTACAGAAATTCACCATAGTACAAAAGGCTCCTGTGAATCATTACTCTTATTTTTCTGTATTAGTTAAAAAAACAGTTCTTTTGGTAGAGTGAGACGGAGTACAAGGATAACGGCATTTTGATGTCATTTACTATAACAGCAGAGATATGGAAACAGAACAGATATGGAAATAAAGAAGTTATGTCAATATCACTAGTGATCACACTGATTTTACTGCTAGTGAAGTTAGTAACGCTGGCCCCCTCTCAGGCAGATAATCTGGAATTTTAAAAAAAAATTTTTTTAGTTCAAATGAGATTTTTAAAAATCAAATTAAATATAGGGTTCTTTAATAAAAAACTATTTAAAATTTAGTTTGAAACTGACAACTGGTTTTGAGGCCCAGGTTAACTATAAATAATTTAAATTAAATACAAAAAAATAATATTGTCAGTACATGTTTGCTACCAAGCTGTGAAGGACATCTGAACACTTAAATTCTGAAAAAAACAACAAGGAGTTGTGTGCCACTTTAAGACTAACAGATTTATTTTTTGCATGAGCTTTTTTAAATTCTGAAGTCACTAAGTCCTTGGAACCAGAGCATTTGCTGAAGTGCTAAACCAGCTTTTGACAGCAGAATCTCTTTTCAGGAGCAGAAAGAATATTTTCAGCTTATGCAGCTAGTGCAATTCTTAATTTTGAATGAACCAATTAATCACATCCAGTGGGAGTTGAAAAAGCTTGTTTTCTTCTTCCAGTGTGAATAAAAACTAGGTGAAGATTAGTTCTGAAATCTGGCAAGATATGGTAACCAGAAAAATCAGTTTAAAATTCACTAACTACCCATAATATTTAATAAATATATTTTAATACAAAACACAGTTTGATAAATTTCTCCAATGTATCCAGCACATTTAAAGTAGCTATATTAAAAAAAAAATAAAAAGGGGGGGGGTTAAAATTATGTTTTGGGTATTTTAATTGATTTTGAATTTCCATCCAAGTAGAGATTGACACAAATCACAAATAAAAAATCTAGTAAATAAGAAATGCATCATTAATCATTTTCATAATAAAAGTGTAAAGATTAAGAATTTGAACAAATGCAAATTAACTATATATTTGCTTAAATAAACATGTACAGATGTATCTTCCTGGTTAGCAAAAAGAAGCATGACATTTAATGGAAAGGATATACGTATTTACTGGTCAACATGTTTAAATGGGCAACCACCAATGAGAATAACTACAAAAAAAATTGCATAAACATAAAACAGATGATTTAAACAAAGATTTCCTGCTTGTGATTTAAATCATGATTGAAACTGATGATTTAAAGTCCTTGGATTTAATTCAATCCAGCTGGGCCCTAACAGAAAAATGAAGCTTATACAAGCAGCCCACTGAGCACGCTTGGAGTCCACTGATGCAATTGCAGGATTAAGACCTTTTTTTTTATTATTAACAAAACAAGCAAGGAATCTTGTGGCACTTAAAGACTAACAAATTTATTTATCGCATGAGTTTCATGGGAGAAAATCCCACTTCGTCAGACGCTTTGAAGAATGGGAGGAAAATAAATGGCATTTATTTTCCTCCCATTCTGTAAATTCCCCCATCTTCACAGCATTTGACGAATTGGGATTTTCTCCCATGAAAGCTCATTTGATAAATAAATTTGTTAGTCTTTAAGTGCCACAGGGCTCCTTGCTTATTTTGCTGAACTAGACTAACACGGCTGCCATTTGGAACTTTCTAATTCCAAGGTTCTGCTGCATTAATAATAAACATCTTGAGTACAGAGGCTCTTTGTAACTCTGAAATGTTTGCAACTGAATAAATTGTTACAACTTAACATTGAGGTAATACAGTTTTGAGACTTTACTATTAAGGAAAATGCTTCTAACCATCTTAGTTTAAAATTTAAATGAAACAAGCAGAGAAAGCTTTCTTACCTTGTTGAATTTTTTTTTAGTTTTAACAGAGCACTCAACTATATTTGCCTTTTTCTTTTTGCTTCTGTTGCTCCCTGAACATGTACTTCCAGTCCAAATGAGGTATGCTGCTGTCTGATCAGTTTGTAACTCTGGTGTTCATAACTCAGATTCTACGGTAGTATTATCTGAATTGCTGTTAGTCATTACAGGGCTTATCTAATGCCCACTGAAGTCAATAGGACTCTTTCTATTGATTGATCAAGCCCTTAGTAAAAGCTAGAATCATATACATTTACAAGCTATGTAACAAACTATAAACTGTATAACTTAGTCTGACCTAGTCCTACATCTTACACTTCTGTGTTTATCTTCCTCCCATTCTGTAAGTTCTCCATCTTCAAGTGTCTGACAAAGTGAGATTTTCTTCCACAAAAGCTCATGCAATAAATACATTTGTTAGACTTTAAAAGTACCACAGGACTCCTTGTTTATATAGTTTTAAGAGGCAATCTGGGACTCCAAAGTACACAAAAAGACTCCTGTCTAACATAGTGGGAAAAATATTAAAGATTATTCACAAGAACAATTTAGTTGAACCTCCCTCCCCCCAATTTTTTGTTTGATAAAATTTCACTAACTAGTTGTAAATAGTAGCCAGATACTGTACATCAGCAAAACTTACAAACTCTCAAATAGCAGCCTCTAGCTCAGCTGAAGTTTAACCACACGTAATAAAAATACAAAGGAAATTAAACTACATAGAAAGTATTGTCAGCCACCTCACAGCTCATAAACACGAAATGGGGTGCCAAGTGGGTACTTAGAAACCACTATACAGCACCACACCAGAAATCTACATATAGATAAAATACATTAGGTAGACAATGACTAAGAACATCAAAACAATTCTTTACTTTGCTCAGGCTTTTTAGGAACCTTGATCCATAATTAGTTAGATGGGTATGCAGCACATGTGAAAATAAAACCTATTATTACCTACCCATAAGTGAATTTAGATACCTAACTCTCAAATGTTTCGGCTACAATATCTTTGATAAAATGAGGCTGTTTATTAATTTTGATTTCCATTGGACATTTCCTTTTTATAATAGTGGACAAATAGCCTCTTTCAGAGTTTATTCCGTCTCCCCATCACTCAAGGCTGTCCCTTGGGGGGGGGGGGGGGGCCAATCGGCCTGTGGTGGCCCCATCCCCCCCGCAGAGGCTAGGCCCTCTGCTCCCACCCCTCCACTGCTTGCTACTGAAGGCAGCGAAACGGGGAGCAGCATAGCAGTGGGGTGCCCATGGAACTGTGGGGCCCAGGATGGTCACCCCATTTGCTGCCCCCTAAGCACAGGACAGGACAGGCCTGCCATCACTCAAGGAGATTGTGAATCTGCCTCAGTGGTTGCTTAAATGCTAATTTGAGCTGAACAAACAAGAGTCCAACTGGCTGCTTCTGTGCTAGTTTGAGCTGAGAGATGCTGACCAAGCATCAGAATGCAACACAGTGAAGCAGCTATCCGGATAGGGCAGGGGGAAGTGAGCAAATAGAGGAATCACAACATATGATTTAATCACAGAAAGCAATCAGCACTTAAAAAACAACAACAACAACAACAAAAACAGGCATGTTGAAAGTGTTCAAAATCTTCACACCTTCTCCCTGGTGGTCTAGTGGTTAGGATTCGGCACTGCCACGGCCCAGGTCCAATTCCTGATTCTCCCTCCACCAGTCTTCTACTACTGTTTAAATGACTATGTTTCACAATTCACATCACAATACTAGAATCCTCCCAATAAACAATTAAAGTTCTTTATTTGTCTAAATATGGAATATGATTTATTTTCAAGAATATCTCTATTTGCTGATTGTGAAACACGCCAATGTGATAGTTTTATATTTTTACGTTTAAAGTTTCCTTAACACATACATCAAGATCTTTGTAAGCATCCATTAATTAAAGCAAATTAACTGTATATCAATTATGCATTCTTGCCAAATATGAAAGCTTGACATCTTTTGGATGAAGCAAGCTACTGAGTCTAAAAAGGGACAAAACTGGTATTGTGAAACCAAGCAGTCAGTATTGCTAACCACAAGTCAGGCTCAAAAACATCTTTATGTTTTATTTTTAAGTTGTTCAGATCTTTTTATATGGTCATGTCTATACTAGCACTTACACCAGCAAAACTTTTGTTGCTCAGGGGTGTGAAAAAACAGCCTCCTAAGCAATGTAAGTTTTGCTAGCGTAGGCCCTTCTGCATATAGCACCCGGTCGACAGGAGAGTGTCTCCTACTGGAATAGCTACCCCCACTCATTTAGGTAACTTTAATATATTGGTGAAAAAGCTCTCTCCCATTGACATAGCATAGCTATGCAAGCACTCTTACAAAAACACAGCTTTACTGATACAGCTGTGCTACTGTATGATTTAAGTGTAGATTAGTCCTATGGCTTGTGACTCAACTCATATTTTCAAGATTTCCTCCACAACTATGAAGGCAAGAAACTCAGCTTTTATTTAAAAAGAAAAGGGGGGGGGGAGGCAGGAAGAGTTTCAGGTAGTCACTTAACTTCAGGATCCAGGCCTTAAAGGCTTAAGCTACACTAGAAGAAGTTTGGTGGCATAGCTATTTCTGCACACCTGCCTAGGGTAGATATACCTGACAATGAGTGCTTTTGCCAGTATAATTCTGCTAGACTAGAGCTATTTCTGGCATAGAAGTGTTGCAAAAATAAATAAAATAAATAAATAAATAAATCACAATTGCCTGGCAAAGCTATGCTGACAAAGGTGTCTAGTCTATTCCTGTGCTAAGAAAGGCACCACACAGTATGAGAGTTCATAACACTGAACACGTGCACCAGGTTTTCCTTTCCTGATGCATAGTTTCCCACCCACTGTGGGCCTATAGGATTTGGACAGTTTCTACTAAGAGACTGGATATGGAAATATATACAGGATTCATTTTCTCTACTGTTCCAGTACTGCTTCCACTGACATCAGTGCAAAACTCAACCAACATCACTAGGAGCAGAACTGGACATTTACTCCATTTCCATATTCTGTCTACGTCCAAAGACAAAATACCTGCCTGCATGTGCATTTCTATTCCCACAGAGTAACAGTGGTGCAGGTTTGTGTTGAGGCATTCCTCTGCAATGTACAAATTATGTGACTAAGCTTTACTGCATACAAAATATGCATCTTTGAAGTAAAGCAAGTTGTGTTATCAATGTTTATCATATGAAAATCTAGGAAAGATTCAGAAATTGTTCTTCTTGTACTGAGGAGACAGCTGTAGCAATTCCATAATTAAGGGTGAGTTGACCCTTGCACTTAACACAGAGATTTCATACCTTTTATGTATGAAAAATAAAATAAAAATAAAAAGGACAGTATATCCTTTTCCAAATTAAAGTACTTATTCTGTAAGCCCAGAATATTCTTTTCTGTGAATGTGTAAGTACTGTTGTTTTTTATTTTGCTGTTGTAGCCATGTTGGTCCCAAAATAATAGCAACAAGGTGGGTGAGGTAATGGAACGACTTCTACTGGTCAGAGATACAAGCTTTCAAGCTACAAAGAGCTCTTCTTTGGGTCTGAGAAAGGTATTCAAGTGTCACAGCCAAAGCAATGAACTCTCGTAAGAAAATGTTAAGACAAAAACTGTATCATCTGTGGGCAAATGCTTTTTTAAAAAAAAGGACACGCTATCTGACCTCTCAGTCTTCCTTCTGAAAAGTAACCTGTACAACACCTTAAAAAAACCAAAGTCTGGGAGCTTAAACTCATAACTCTGGTAGGTACTAAAAATGATGATCTTAATATAGACACTGGATTTACAGGTCACAACAATCTGTAACCAGCTAAAACAAACAAGGAGTCCTGTGGCACTTAAAGAATAACAAATTTATTTATTGCATGAGGTTTTGTGGGGAAAAAAAGTCCCACTCCATCAAATGCTTTGAAGATGGGGGAACTTACAGAAAGGAAGAAAATAAATGCAGTGAAGTGTAAGTCATGGGAACAGGTAACGCTGTAACAGCAAATCTAAACAGTTGTAAAGATCCAAACAGTGGGGAACAGCATACAGAGGAAGATGAGGTCAAATCACCTGTTGTGATGAGAGAAAAATCCAATGTTCCTATTAAGTCCTGAAGCAATGCAATCAAATCTGCAAATAAATTTGACCTCTACAGCCTCTCTTTGAAGCCTTGATCTGATATTCATCTGTCTGAGCACTGCAGTTATTAATGGAGTGAGCACAAAGATGGAAATTAAATTAATGCAGTGATCACAAAGACTGAAATGCTGCATTTATTTCCTCCCATTCTGTAAGGTCCCCCATCTTCAAAGTGTCTGATGAAGTGGGATTTTCTCCCACAAAAGTTCACGCAATAAATAAATTTGTTAGTCTTTAAGTGCCATAGGACTCCCCATTTGTTTCACTGAACTAGACTAACACAGCTGCCCCTCTGGAACCTGTAACCAGCTAATCTCCCCACCTCCTGCCATTTTTTGTCTTATGACTACACAGTTGTTAATTTCCAAAGGGGCAGCTGTGTTAGTCTACTAAAGCAAAAAAAGCAAGGAGTCATTTTGGTCTCTTAGCTCCAAATATGTGCTAATTACTTATGCCATGCAGTCTGTTGCCTGTTGTATTTAGCTGTAACACTGACTAAGGCCTTGTCTGCACTAGAAAAATGAGTCAACAATGTATGACTTTCGGTCACTGTGGCTGATGTCCATACCAGTGGGCACAAGTCCCAAGTCCCAGTGTCAGTGCCCCAGGGCTAGGCAACTGGCCAGAGGCAGCAGGATCAGACCCTGATTCCAGCCACGGACCTTGGGCCAAGCCGCCAGTGGCAGTGGGATCCAGTGCTGGCCCCAACTCCAGACCTGGACCCAGGGCTGGGTCGCTGGCCACTGCCAGTAGGAGCCAGCCCCAACAGGACCCAGCCAGGAACCCATGGCTGGATTAAGCCCAGTGACCAGATCAGGCCCAGGGTGTGGGCTGCCATGGCAGGAGGCAGAGTCCAGACCCTTTTTTCAGGTCAGTAATGCCCCTGGTTCGTACCCATCTCTTTGGCTTGTTAAAGTATGTTCTTTTCAGAAGCACTTCCACCAATCTATGGAGTAGCATGGGTTGTTTAGAGACCCACCCCAAAGCTCTGTGCCTTGAGCCCAGGCTTCCTGTGGGCTACCTGTCCTCCTCCCCGTTCTGTCCCAGCCAGGAACCAGCACAGCTGTATGTGGATTTCTCCCAGAACTGTAACTAGGGTGGGGCGACCTGGGCAAAGCCTCAGGCACCAAATCTGAGGGCACAGGGTACAGATCCAGCTTCCTGAGGTGGCAACGGATGGATCTGGCTCCCCCCACCCCCACCTTCCAGCAACGGCTGGGGCTACCCACAGCTGAACAAATCCGATTCCCCACCACCTTCCCGCAGCAGCTGGGGCTCCCTCTTGCCTTCTCAGGGTGGCTGGGGACAGATCTCATTCCCTGCCACCCCAGCAACTGCAGGAAGGTGGCAGAGTATTGATCCAGCAGCAGATGGGGCCAGATCTGGCTCCCGGCTGCCTTCCAGTGGCAGCTGGGGATGGATTGGGCCTGGGCCAGATCAAGGCCCATGTCAGGTGACAGTGTCCTTGGGGCCGCTTGCCGCGGGTGCCAGAACATCTAGTTCCAGCACTTGGCGGCAGCTCCCCTCCATCCTGCCTGGTACCAGTTAGCAGCCAGGAGGTGGGATCCAGCCACCTGTGCCCTGGCTGGACGTGGCAAGCTGAGTGGCAACCTCCCACATCTTGCCTTACAGCCAGGACTCAGAGTTGGGCTCCAGCTGCCTGTGGCTTGCTTATTTCCATCTCACAGTCGGGGGCAGGCCTGCAATAGCACATGACTGCCACCCAGCTTTCAGCTTCACGGCAGAATGCAGGTGGGCACTGCCTGGCTCCCAGCTCAGAGCCAGCCGGACTGGACAGAACAGAGGAGGGCTGAAAGTGGCTACTGGCTATGTACGACCAGGGAAGGGAGAAATCATGCTGCCCTGGCTCATTTGCTGTGTTTCTCACCTTGCTTTCTTGTTCATTTCTCTGCTTCAACAGAGCAATTGACAAGCAAGACAGCCCCTCCCACTGCTCTAAGGGAACCCACTGTGTTGACACTGCATCACCCTCCCTATGCCTACAAAAGCACTAAACCTCTCACTGAGATGGTTTTATTATGTTAAAAAAAAAACAAAACAAAGCAACTTTGTCAGTGGCAGAGTGAGTGTAGTGTATAGACCAACAATGCTTTGTTGACAAAGGCTGACTTTTGTCAATAAAACTCTCCAATTTAGACAAGGCCTAACAGTACCTTTCCCAAACCTGAAGTGCTCCTTGTAACTAAAACCTGTCTCACCAACAGAAGCTTGTCCAATAAAAGACATTAACTCACCCACTTTTTCTGTCCAATTTATAATAAGTACATCTGTTAATTTAACAAACAAAGAAATGTGGTGGCACTTTTAGACTAACACAGATACCTAGAGCCCTGCGCGGATACAAGTAAGTGGATCTGTATCTGACCTGCATCCGCAAGAAATGGTCCGCGGATATGTGTGTTGTATCCGCGGATGCGGATATAATGCGGATATCCGCATATTTGCAGGGCTCTAGCTCTGTGCAGATAAAAATATGTGGATCCATATCCGATCTGCATCTGCAAGAAATGGTCCGCGGATATCCGTCTTATATCTGCGTATGTGGATATAAGGTGATATCTGTGGATATCCACATATTTGCAGGGCTCTAGCTCCAAACAGATAAAAATATGTGGATCTGTATCCAATCTGCATTCGCAAGAAATGGTCCGCGGATATCCGTGTTGTATCTGCGGATGCGGATATGAGGCAGATATCTGCGGATTTGCAGGGCTCTACAGATACCCCTTTGGGACTATAATAAAGAGTTGAGATTTTTGCTGAAAAAGAATTTTTCAATTATGAAGAATAATGGAGGAAATATAGCCCCCCCCTTTTTTTTTTTAAGTACTATGCACAATATTGCAGTGTGTTAACCACACAGGGACTTAGAAGCATCTCAGACAAGGGTGCCCAAACAACCTGGATTGTGCCTTTTACCTTAATTTGCTGGATTTCTACCTTAGCTGTTAGATTCCTAATTTATAACATTTTGTTTGAGATTAATTACAACATTCCTGAAGTACAGTTTATCCTAAATTACTGCGAGTACTTTCAGTTACTCAACTCCATTTAATTCAGTTATTGCCAAGTAATACCATACCTGACATACTATCATATGCTTGAAAACCATTAAGATAAAAGGTCACCTATTAACAGTCCCTTATAAACAATATTATAGTTTTCATGTGCAGCTTGAGCGATATGAGCTAACTACTCCTTCTGGAACTTTTTAAATCAAACTCAACTCACCTTTTACATCTGAGTTTTTCCCATAACATTCTTAAAGCCTAGCTGTGGGCAGTGCCAGCTTTAAGAGTCCTCCTACAAGTGTAAGCCCACTATACTGCGTTTTCCATTTCAAAAGCTCTTAAGCTATTTTATGGATTCTGGCTGCAATCCTCTAAGATCTTCAGGTGAAAGTGATTTTGAAGTCAATTAGAGTTCTGCATGCAAAGGACCTGCTGGATCAGATCCTATCTACTGTATGTGGCATTTTAGTCATCACTGAAAATTCAGCAACCTCTGTGGGGAAGTGTGGCCACTATTTAACTATATATACCAAGGGTGGCCAAACTTATAGAACTCAAGAGCCACACAAGTTGATTATTAAACCTTCAAGAGCCGCACTGAGGCACATAGCCACATACTTTTACCTACTAAATTGATTTGCTGACGTTCTTCCACGAGCCACACTTTTTCATTCAAGAGCCACATGTGGCTCCCGAGCCGCAGTTTGGCCACAACTGACATATACAAACAGTGCATGATAGTTAGCCTACTTAAGTGAAAGTTTCTTACTGAAATGATAGAAGAAGCTTACACTCATACGTGCACCTGGCCAAAACGAAATATAGTCAAGGGTTTATTCTTACCAAGGGGATAGCCTTGTTAGTCTAGTCCAGCAAAAAAACCCAAGGAGTCATGCGGCACTTTAAGACTAACAGATTTCTTTTTCGCATGAGCTTTCATGGGAGAAAAGCTCATGCGAAAAATAAATCTGTTAAAGTGCCACATGACCCCTTGTTTATCATCACACTTTTCATAGCACAAGTAATCCTGTAGTTAAAAAAAGGGGGAGGGTCAACATGAAATCTAGTTGTTTTTCTTTTAAGGTGATTTTAGCTGTGACACCATCACCTCCCCCAAAGCCCCTTGGTTTTCATTTACGTGTGGGTTTACCATTTATCTTTGCGTTTAAACTGTTTTCCCCCTTTTCTCTCCACACCTGCAAAGCGAACAGACCATGCAGACGAAGCAATAAACTAACTTGACATTTGCACATCCCGCGCAGACACTGACCACAATGCAGGCACAAACAGGAGGAAAAAACTGTGGTCCAGTCCCCGCCATCCCTTTCCCCTGCACACTCCCGCCCCATGCCACATACCACCAGCTACAATCACACCGCGAGGGAGAGCAACACCCTTAGCCCGCAGCAGGCGCCAGCGGGGATGCAGGTCCTCGCCCCGCCAGGGCCCCCGGAGCGCGAGACACGCCTGCACGGCCCGCCGCCAATCGCAGCGCGCGCCCGCCCGCCCGCCTGCGCGCCAACCAACCGAGGCTCTGGGCGGCCGGGCGGCACGCGCTACAGCCGCGCGCGCTGCAATCCCCGGGGCCTGTCAATCACAGCTCTCGGCCCCGCCTCCGCACCCCGCTGCTCCCCAGCCGGCGCCCCCCACGCGGGAGAATGGACTCTCCTCTCCGGTTACGTCACGCCCGCGGTTCTTCTGTTTCCACACAGGGCGGCACTAACCAGACCAGTGACGCACAGGGGGGTGCCAGAAAGATGGCGTGATGCATAGATGGCGTGGGGGCGGGGCCATGGGGTCGAATGGGAGGGCTTAAAGGGAGCCAGAGCTAGGCTGACGTAGCTAGTATATCGCTTATAAAGGGTTCGAGAAAAGTTGGCTGTCAGCTCCCTGGTGGTCTAGTGGTTAGGATTCGGCGCTCTCACCGCCGCGGCCCGGGTTCGATTCCCGGTCAGGGAATGAATTTATTTATTTTCTCTTGATCAAATTGCTGAGACATGCAACAGGGAAGTGCACCCACTGGAGAAAGAAGGTGTGGGGGAAATAGGAGCAAAGGAGGCACAACTTCATTGCATTCAGGCAATGAGCTGCCTGGCAGAGGTGCACCCCAGGAGCACAGGAATGGGAGGTGCCAGCAGTATTCTCCCCAGGACTTGAAACTGGGGGGGGAGGGTGTGGGGGGATATTAGGGGTGCTTGCTAAATTGGTATAACCCAGTTACTAGCTGACAACTGGGAGGTGCTGGGAGATTCACAGGGGTGTTAGGGAAATCCCTTGTGCCAGCAGTGACGTGGGGATTCACCCTGACAAATCAAACCACCCTAAGTGCCCCAGCAGAGCTGTGCCGGAAAGTGTTGCCAGAGGTCATGCTCAGGTGCCTGACATGCTGCTCCCCAGGTGTTGTCCTGCCCATTGACCTCCACAGACACCAGCGGCCTGAGATGGCCACCTGCTGCTCTTTTCTAGGAGTGCTCCACAGACACCTGCTGCTCTTTTCTGGGAGAGGCTTTCCCCCCAGTTACTGAATTCAGAAATTTTAAAATGCATCATTTACATTCCAAAGGCGTAGCCCTGTTAGTCTAGTCCGGTGTTTCCCATCCAGTGTGCCACAGCACACAGCTGTACTGCAAAATTTTTGAAAAACTACTCAAAGAGCTCTGGATTGGCTCACTGGCTCATGAATATTCATTTGGAAACTATATGGTGGTGTGCCTCAAATTAATGAAAGGTAGCAAGGTGTGCCACCACAGAGAAAATGCTGGGAACCACTGGTCTAGTCCGGCAAAACAAACGGAGAGTCTTGTGCCACTTTTAAAGGACTAACAGATTTATTTATCACATGAGCTTTTGTGGGAGAAAATCTCACTTCCTCTGAAGTTCTTCGTAGCATTTGACAAAGTGGGATTTTCTCCCATGAAAACTTGTGCAATGAATAAATTTGTCACTTTTTAAAAGTGCCACCAGGCACCAGACTCCTTGTTTATCATTTAAATGTTTTTCTCCCTGTGAAGACTACAGTGGGCATTGTGGATCAAGCATAGCTAGTAGCTACTTAAGATGGCATGGATATGAAAGCAGAGTTAAGGAGCACATGTAAACAGGTAGTATACATCAGCATAGCTTTATTTCATTCACAACAAACAAGGAGTCTGGTGGCACTTTCAAAGACTAACTAATTTATTTATTCTATGAGCTTTTGTGGGAGAGAGTCCCACTTGGTCAGATAATGTAATTCAGTGAGAATTTGGCCTACATTGGACTTGATATCTTACCTCTCATTATATCTGCTTTCCACTATATGGTTGGTTGTCTTCTAAAGCTACAACTTAAAGCTCCCCTATCTTCGAAGCATCTGATGAAGTGGGATTTTCTCCCATGAAAATCATGCGAAAAATAAATGTTAGTCTTTAAATGCCACATGACTCCTCAGGTTTTGTTTTGTTTTTTTTGCTAGACTAGATTAACATGGCTGCCCCTTTGGAAATTTTAAAGCTACAGCCAACTAGTAGCCCTCAACCATTTCCCCCCCACCCCCACCCAATCATTGGTATGTATTTACAACCTTAATTCCCTGTTAACAGATATTTTGTCTGATTATCCATAAAAGTTTTAATTATATTAATGATTAATAAAATACTTAAATGATAGACACTTGTAGCTTTTTGCTTAAGATACATATTTAATTCAATTTCACACCACGATATTCCCTGAAGAAGAAAAGTACACATTAAATAAAGTGATTATCCAAACATAGCATTGGTGATGTAACCACCACTGTATGAAAGTACTAGGACACTCCATTATTTTGTATTGGCTGCTGTGTATGTGGTGGTAAATGTCCAGAGAAAAGATACCATGCTTTAAAGAAGAGCTATCATCACATGTATACAGTATTTATTGATTAAAAATAGTGTTTGAGAATACCACAAGGTGGCATCCTTGTCATAATCTCCAGAACTGCTCATGTGCAGTGGCATGTATGTTGCAGTTAAGGAGACTACTAAACCATTAGATGCCAAATAAAATGGCTTGGTTTAGCAAGCTATGTACACAGCGTAACAAAGTAGCTATTCATGTGATATTTCCTGCTAAAATACCAAACACTTCACTTTATGATGATCATTGGTTTCCTTGACAGCAACCTACACAATAACTGTTTGTAAAAGTGAAATATTTCTCTTTAAAGTTTTTATTAAACTGAATTGTTTAGTTAAGAAAAGGGATGGTAAAAAGGTTAACAGTTGCATTAGTCTGTCTGTAGAACAAGTCCACTTCGGTAAGGTACGTATATGACCCCATTACAATAATGTCTGAGAATCTCACAACTTTTAGCCTTACAACAACTCTCTGAGGTAGGGAGACAGTAGCACCCTCATCTTACAGATGGACTAAGAGATGGCCTAAGACAGGGATCAGCAACTCAAAACATAAGAAGAGCTAAAAGATAAGAAGGGGTCAGCACCTCAAAAGATAAGAATTTTTAAAATTCTTCAATAACCAAGAGTTTTGAGAGCCACAGTGGGTGTAGCCTTCTGGTGAGGGGCAAAGAAGCTGTATGCAAGGCCAGGGTGCCTTCCACAGGGAGTGGCAGTGGGGAGAAGGACCAGAGCTTGGAGCTGCAAAGGGCAGCCAAAGAGCTGGATGCAGCTCCAGAGGCACAGGTTGCAGAACCCTGGCCTAACACCTCACAAAATCTGGCAAAACAGAAAAGAGAATGGTAAACTCTGCATCCCAGGCTAGCATCCTAATCATTGGACCAGTTATGTGGGGGGTTTGGTGCTCAGATGAGAACTGTATGGTTATGTCCACATGTCTCTTTTATTTTGAAATAAAAAAGATTAGGTCCACATGACGTTTTCTTATTTCGAAATGACGGGCTCTGTCATTTCGAAATAAGAACCGTCATTTCGAAACAGCTTAAACCCCATTCATTTCGAAATGGCTGTTATTTTGAAATGGTTATTTTGAAATAACGCCGTTTGGACATGTTGTTTCAAAACACCATTGTTTTGAAACAACTGTTTCGAAACAACATGTCCAAACCGCCTTGTTTAAAAATAACCATTTCGAAATAACAGCTGTTTTGAAAGCAGGCTTTCCCTTAATTCGAATTAACATTTTCTTAATTTGAATTAACTTATTTCAAAATAAGGACTTTATTTTGAAATAACTCATTTCGAAATAACTTATTTCGAAATAATGATGTATCTGTGGACATAGCCTATGATTGTAAAAGACCCTGTGTGACTTAATCCACAGGTGCCCAGATCCTGATCTGTGTCTGAACTGCACTTGAAGCAGCTTATGAGGCGAAAGTGGGTTTGCATGCTTCCAGTCCTGGGCCTCGCCAGTTGCTGGGCTGATCCCAGGGATGTAAAACAGAAGGATGTGGCTATACTTTTTTTATGCCTGTCTACCTATTGCTCTATGGGGCTGATCTGGCAACTGGAGATTGCCCAAGTGTAACACACCTCACTCATCTCCCTGCCACCTGTGCTGAACACATACCCTCCAGGGGAAACATCCTCTGGCCAGATAAACTGGTTTATGAGCTGCTTTGCACTATCAAAATGGTATAGGTCCAGGGTGTCTTTAATAGCACCAAAGTTCTGGTCTGTTAATTGAAGAAACGTAATTCTGCTCTGTTACACCACTGTAAATCCAGAGTCACTCCAGAAAAATCAATGAGTTATTCCAGATTTATACTGTTGTAGCTTACAGTATCTTCAGTTGGACTAATTTTATGCTGAAAGTTAGGCATGTGCTTTAATCCCTTGCTGAACTGGGTCAGAATGAGCACTCTGACAGGAAAAGTCAGATGGGATGACCCAGAGCAGAGGTGCTACCTAAAAGCCAAGCAGCAGTTTTCTGCACTAGCTAAAGCAGGTCACATGGCATTCAGAAGTAGCCCAAGGTGGAGCACACTGTAGTATTCTCATCCTCCTAATTTATATCCTAAAAGAAAGATGTATTGAATAACCACACACAAATCTGAGTAATAAAATCCATGCACTATTCTCCTAGAGAGCCTTTAATAGCAGTGTGTCAAGCTTCACCAGAGTTCTGATCTTTTCAAAGGCCTAAACTGACTTTACCAGTGGGCTGAAAACCTATTTTATAGACCCCTGGTTTTGCTTCTCTTTGGCTGAAGTCACTCAGCCCATTCTATCTTCCTCTGCTTTGTTTCCCCCATAACTTTTTTTGGTTATTTATTTATCTTTTTGTAAACCATAGTCAAAAATTAACATGCTCTGCCAATCTTTGTGTGGCTTTCAGGAAACCAGGGTTTACCAACACCAGCTACCCCAAGTTAAAAAAACAAAACAAAGAAAAAGTAAAACATAACCAGATAATATATGACATGGGACAACAGTTTCCCATTCAGTGCTGCAATTTCCTGTTTGTGAGAACAGGAGACTACAGTACTGCATTTCTGCCACTGAGTAATGTTAGGAGGAGGCTAGAAATCAAAAGCCTTCCCAGGCACCTTTTGGGATTCAAACACACATCTGAAAGGTGGTTTTTCGAACTTCTGCACATAGCATCCAGAAAAAATAGATGGGCGATTCCCTTTCCTCATGAGTATGAACAGAGTAGCACAAGAATGGAGATGATGAGTTTTGCGCTACATACTCAATTGCAGTTTTCTTCTCAGTCATCACCTTATTTCAAATTCAGGATAGAAATATTCTGGAGGTATTTGAAGGCTAGTACAGTGGAGAGAGTGTGGGATTGGGACTCCTGAGGCTACCAATGGTCTTCCAGGTGACATTGCCAAGTCATTTCACCTCTCCATGCCTCCAGTAGGGTTTGTCTGCTGTGGCAACCAGTCCACCTAGGTGAAGGAAAAGTCGGATATCAAACCAGGAACATTAGGCTTGGCCTGCTTGTTTGTAAAAAAGTTGTGCCAATCACACATGGGTTTGTATGGGTGGCTCTTATGGGTTTGCACCACTAACACCAACTATTGGGATAAAGCAATGTGATCCACATGGAGAATCTTGAATTAATTCTATTGTTCTTCCCACTTTTTATTACTTTCTACTGTTCCTCTCACTTTTTATTAGTTTTTCTTAGGAATAAATTGAACATAAGAATGATCACACTCACGTAGATTGGTAGTTCATCTAGCCCCGTATCCTGTCTTCTGACAGTGGCCAGTGCCAGATGCTTCAAAGAGAATGAACAGAGTTATTATCGAGTGATCCATCTCCTGTTGTCCAGCCCCAGCATCTGGCAGTTAGAGGCTTAGGAATACATAGACCATGACGCTTTGTCCTTGCCCATCTTGACTAACAGTCGTCGATGGACCTGTCCTTCATGAACTGATTGTTTTTTTAACCCCACAAAACAGCTAAGAACCCACGTATGTGGCCTGCATTGTAGATGGCAACAAATAATTCACTGCTTATAGTATCATACTCAATTTACTGGTTTTGTGAATTTTATTCAGTCTTAATATTTTTTTTTAAACCCAGTTTGTGTGTACATATAGGGTAACATTTTTAAAGCGTCTACTAATTCTACATACAGCTAAGGGTTTGATTTCTCTAACATAGTGAGTAAGGCTAGTTGCCAGTGATTTCACTTATAGTCGTAGGTACACAGCACTTCTAAAAACCAAGCCTGTGGTGAGTCAAACTCCTTTTAAACTCATGGTTATCCAAGATTTGAAACCTCATTTCTGAAGAAAAAGTTGGGTATTAATAAGATAAAGGAAGTAATCCTCTACTTCAAGTTCACAGATGTAAGTAAGATGTTTATTCTGTTAACAGTATCTCCAACTCAGTGTTTCATGGCCCCTTCCATTAAAAACAGTGTTGGATCTGCAAAAACAAGGGTTAAGATTTCTTAAAATACTTTAAAAACAGCCAGCCCCCCCATTGTTTTCACCAATTGACTTCTGTTTCCATGGAAACGAGACTAGAAAGCTGAGTTGCAAATGAAGGGCCTCATTTTTAGATTTTAGCAACTCACTCACAAGTTAGATCTAAATGTGCTGGTTTTGGCTTACAATTTGAGCATCCATAAATAATTTAAATTATGGGAAAAATTAAAATGGGAGTGATAAAAGTGGACAAAATATCCTAATGCCTTTCCCCTTTGTGTATAATGATTTCTGGGAAAGCTAATAGTTTAACACATTCCAATATATTTGGCTATATGAGCGATAAACACACTTTTAGCTTCATGAGCCATTAGGACATCTTTTTCACAGATCCATATTTTGTAAGTATTTGCATATACATATAAATGACGAGCAATATGATATTTTGATAGAGCCTATACTTGGCTCCATATGCATCCTATTATTTCAATTGGCTCATCCCCTCCACCCTCCTTTAGGCCAGTTAGACACTTGTCTCCTTTGCTGGTGGGCGGCTTGCCTTGAGCACAGCAATTATCTTTTATTAGTGTTAATGCTATAACAGCACATAGAGTCCCCAGCTGTCATCAGGCCTTGGTAGTCTGACAGTTACTGTATACACACACCATAAAAGACAGTCTCCCTCTCCACAGCGTGCACTCTAGTTTGGCAGGATTGGGTAAAGAACTAATGTTATCCATTTTACAGATGGGAAACAGGCATAAATTGAGTTGCCCAAGGTCACACAGGGAGTGTGTTGCAGAGTCTGGACTTGTACAACAAACAAGGAGTCCCGTGGCCCTTAAAGACTAACAAATTTATTTATTGCATGAGCTTTCATGGGAGAAAATCCCACCTTGTCAGACGTTTTGAAGATGGGAGAACTTACAGAATGGGAGGAAATAAATGCAGGGAAGTGTAAGTCATGGGATCAGGTCATACTGTAACAGAAAATCAAAGCAGTTGTTAAGATTCAAACACTGGTGAATGGCATATAGCCACAGAACTGCTTGTTTGTTTTACTGAACTAGACTAAAATGGCTGCTCCGCTGGAACTTGTAACCGTACAGTCAACTGCCACGTTTCAGACCAGCTTCTTCCACACATGCTCATCCTTCCTTTCTAGGAAGATTTCTAACTCTTGGCGTTTCTCCCTGGACCAGTTTTTGGGGTATTTGGGTTTCTGGGGTTTTTTTTTGTTTGTTTGTTTTGTTTTGTTTTGCTTTTTTTAAACTTTGTTTTGTATTTTGCCTTTCCTTGTTTAAGGCAATTAGATACCATGAGATAGATGTTCTGTTAACATGTTGCCAAGCTCCAAAGAGGCAGCCGTGTTAGTCTAGTCAGTAAATCAAACAAGGAGTCCTGTGGCACTTAAAGACTAACAGATGTATTTATTGCGTGAGCTTTCCTGGAAGAAGATCCCTCTTCGTCAGATGCTTTGAAGATGTGAAGCATCTAATGAAATGGGATTTTCTCCCACAACAGCTCATGCAATTAATAAATTTGTTAGCCTTTACGTGCCACAGGACTCTTTGTTTGCTCTATTCACATGTTAAATATATGTGTCTAAAGTCAAAATTGCACACTAAGCTACATACCCATAAAAATACAAAATAGTGGTGTCTTCCTACTTTTGAGCAAAGACAATAGCAGATTCTCATTAAGTGATCTCATCAGAGATCTCATTATTTTAAAAAATGTCATATTACCATTAGTAATATATTTTTAGGTTTTGATCCTGCAATTACTTGTGAGTAGAACCATTGTCATCAATAGGGCTACTCATACAAATAAACCCACTCATATACATAAGTGCTGATGAGATTGGGGGTTAGGGTCAGCAGGGGTCTAGGATCAGGGACCCTCTTCTCATGCATTTGTAGAGGAGACCCCAACTCTTTGCAAACTACTGCTGTGCAAGTTAAAAATAATAGGATTATGAAGAGCTATAATAACACTGAACTACAATATATTTAAATTCTTTATTCGTTTACTTGCTAGCTCACAATAGGTCTCCTGGCCGCGACATTTAGCTTGGCTCTGCTATGCTCATGTATGTGTCTCTGCTGAACTGTACCAATACTTGTCCTCATAGGAAAAGCAAAGAAGCATTTCTTCCTTGAAGCTCTAGTCCTGCACAGGGTTAAGAGCTTAAATAGTTTTATTTACATGGGTAGTCCTAGTGAAGTCAGTGCGACTAATCCTTTGAGTATTGTTGCCTGTGTTTATAAGTCTCTGCAGGATTGCCCGCAAGTGTATTGTGATTTCCAACTATTGGATAGATATTTAAAAAAAGGGGGGGGCATGGCAGGACACCCGCTCCATGCAAAAGTCATGTATATCCATTATGGCTAAGAAGATTGATACAATATGTGAAGCTTTTCTTCTCTTAAAGGGTCATCCACAGAAAATAGTCCAGTTAGCATGAAATTTATTTCTCCTTTTATCTCCAGTTTCATATGTCCAGGGAGACCATGCTGCACTGCAAAAGCTGTGCATTTTGGGGGGCAAGCTTTACATATTTATATTGTATTATTATTCTCTATTGTTTTGTCTATGGCTATCACTTTTGGGCATCCTTGGGTTTTGATGGTCACATCAAAGGAGCTGCTCTGGCATGAGAACTGGTCAATGTGAGCCAGATAATTCATGGATTTATTACCAAGGTCTGTTCCCATGATTGTCAGTGGGCAGCAGGCACTGGGTGTCGTAATCCTCATTCTCTTGGTAAAGCACATACTGCCTTTAAAGTGCTTAATGATTCAACAGTGATTTACTAACCTGGAGTCTTTCTTCTGAATTTACTGGGCCTTAAAGAAGTACAGGATAACATATAACGGTCACTTTACCAGCAATATCAAAAAATGTTTTCCACAACAGATAATTGCTGCCCACAGTATCTTATCTGAACAAATTATTATGTACAGCTTAGCTTTAAAAAAAAAAAAAAAAAAAAAAAAAAATCTTAGCAACACATGCATTTGGGCACATTATAACTTGTTGGGTTTTTTTTTTTTAACCATAGTGCCAGATCATGGAGTGGAATATGGTGCAATTATTGAAAACACACATTTGTTTCATAACAGTAAACAAACCAAAAGTAATAATGGGGAGAGATGCAAGCTTCTAGGACTGCCTGGCACAACTGCAAACTTGCCAGTGGTTGGTACATAAAATTAGCTGGGGTTATAGCTAAATCCTTCTAGTGTGTCTGGTTAGATTTGCACTTTTGCTGCAGTTTCCACAAATTTCTGGCTTTCGTGTATGCCAGAAGAAAGTTGCATTTGGGAGCAGCTTCCCTAGAAAGGGATAAGGGTAGAGTGAAAAAGAAGAGGTAATTGTGCCTAATCAAACACTACTACAGGAGGAGATTGTTGAATTACAGTTGCCACTTGCTCTCATCAATGTTGTATTGTTTCAGACCAGGGGTGGCCAAACTTAGGGAACTCAAGAGCCACACAAGTTGATTATTAAAACTTTGAGAGCCGCACTGAGGCCTATAGTCATATACTTTTACCTATTCCAAAATGACTAAGTTTAAAATTCATTGCACACTTTAATTTTATTATAAAAAGAGGAAAATATTCATCCTATTTATGTCAGATTCTAATAATTACTTAAGGTTACCATGAAAATTGAGTCTATACAGTAAAAACTTAACTGCTGCTCAATGTAGAAGGCTTCAGGCTAGCAGTGAGTTTTTTAAAATCCTGACCATGCCACACTTCTCCCCGCCATCCCCAACCATGGCGCACTTCTCTCCACCATCCCAGCCCCCTCCTGAACTCCTAGGCTGGGGCTGCTTTCCTTAATTGATTTGCTGATGTCCTTGAGGGAGCCACAATTTTTAATTCAAAAGCCACATGTGGTTCCTGAGCTGTAGTTTGGCCATGCCTGTTACAGACTAACACCACCACCACTCCCTGCAAACAAAAATTCAGGCTTTTTGTATGAAAAATGCATTACAAAAGTACTAAACTAGAGTGGGTTTGGGAGAAAGGATATTACTTTGTTTTTAGGCCTGTATACATTACAAAATGTTGTGCTGGAGCATATCATGGAAATTTAAAAACCATTTAAAACTTTCTACATGCAGTGTATGTAACTATGTTAATCTGATTACAAATATAAATCTTTACAAAAAATGATTCCATTTCTACATACATAACATACTTGAATATGTTTCAAGCTCCCCAGAGGAGTACTCCCAAAAAAGAAAATTCCCTGGCTCTCCACTATATGCAAAAAATGCAAAATCAAAACTGAGAATTTAATCATAATAAAAATCCTTAAAGTAACCTTAATGCTGCCCCTTGCACCATGGATTACCAGTTATTTATTAAATTGTTGCATGATATACAATAGTACAAAGTGCTACATATGTCTGGACAGTACAGAAATGATCCTGCCTTCTATTTTTGCCAGAACTATATTGTTTCCTAAATTAGTGTGATCATTTAATGTAAGTGTTGGATTTATCTGTTGTTATTCTTAAACAGGTTTACTCTAGGGGAGGGGTGTCAAACTCATTCAGTGTGGGAGGCCACACTGGAGGGCAGGACACCTGACAAGGGCCATATGTCCACACAGGCTCACCAACCCTTTCCCCTCCCACATTGAGTGGCATAGGCTCCCCCTTCCCTCCCCAACCCCGCAGGCTCAGACATCTTCCCTTTTCCCTGCCCTGTGGGCTCCCTTACCCCACACTAACTCCCAGACTCTCTGCTGCTGGACAACTCCCAGACACTCTTTCCTCTTTCCCTATCGTGTGGAAGCAGGCAATCAGTCACAGACACAGGCAGGCTGGGCTCCTACCTCCCCCCCCACTCACTGTCAGTCAATCAACATGCTGGCCTTTGATTGGCTCATTTCCATGTGGGCCCCCGCTACATCTTCCTTTCTTATTTGTGATTGGTGCAACGTGCTGTAAATCAAATTAGCATGCTGCCTGACAGTGAAGGGTTGGGGTGGGGGGCAGTGCAGGGGATCTCCACAATCCCAACCTATCCTGCTGGGACTGAGACTCTGATTGGTTGACAGACCACAGCAGAGCTGAGCCAGGATTGGCTAGAGCGCTTCCTTTGTTCCCCTGTGCTGTGACTGGGATCATGTGAGTGAGCCAGAAGCACTCCTGGCCTTGCTGTTTGCTGCTGCTGCAGAGAGTTCCCAGGCGTAGTCCAGACAGCAGCTCTGCAGGCCAACTCAGCACCCTTAGCGGGCCAGATCCGGACTGCAGGCCTTAAGTTTGACACCCCAGCTCTAAGTCAAGGCTTCACAGAGAGATTTCAGGGTTAGAATTTATGTGCAAATTTGATACCATCAGCTTGGATTTGAATAGGGATATGTCTTGGCTTTCTCATTATAAACAGTGACTATCACCTCTCTGACCCTCCCTAGCCATTATTCCACTCAGTTTGAACCAATACCACTTATTCAATTTGCTGAAGTAATCTGACCAGAACTTGTGATTACACTTACATCATTGCATGTATCCCTCCTTCCTAGATTTTTTTCATTTTCAAGTATCTGAAGAAGTGGGATCTCACCCATGAAAGCTCATGTGATAAGTAAATTTGTTAGTCTTTAAAAGTGCCACAAGACTCCTTGTTTGTTTTACTATAAGGGGTTACTGTAGTTAATGCATACAATGATGGGGCAGAGTTAGACTTCCCTGGCTGTTTTGTGATAACTATAACATTAAATTAATGTAATGGTTCTTTAAAGCTTTCCTTTTAAAAAAAGAAACGTACTAAAATATGTAAAAAACAAAATACAACTCATACTGTGCTGTATACAATCTTAAGTATAAATATGGTATTATTAATAGTAGCCATTAGCAATAGCTGTTACAACAGAAGCAACAAAGCCATTTTTCTGCTGATACCTATCAAAGCCATAACTAAATCTGTTTAGCTTGTCAAGCTGGTCTGGAATTTTCACATTAGATGTTTTTATCTGGAAAATGTCAAATCATAAAACTAAAACTGTTTCCAGGAAAGGATCTGTTGTGAGGAATCTCCTGATTTGAACATTTTTTGAAAATAAAAAAGTCTCAGAAGTGTTGGAATTCCCTATTCTGACATTTTCAAAATGAAGTTTCTTCTTCTGATTCAAAATGACTTTTTGTTTCAAAATTGTAGTTAATTCATCCTAATGAAGAGGTTAAACAAGAAAAAGTCAAAACAGTGTCATAGGGATGATGGATGGTGAGGGGCCATGCCCCCAGGTGCTGGGCTGTGCGGGGAAGGGGGACACCAGCCGGGCCATCCTTGGGAGGGAGGGGTGACTGGGGAATTGTCCTGGGCCCTGCAATTCTGTGGGCTCTGCACCACTGCCCCCTCACTGCCATGCTGCCCTGCTAAACTGAAGGCAAGGGGTGGGGTGGAAGCGTGGAGTCCGACCCCTGGGCCAGCTCGCCCAGTCTCCCCAGCACAGGGACACTAAAAGGTTGATTGGTTCTGGGCCCTGCCCCTCCCTCAGGACAGCCCTGGCTGCCAGGCAGGGAGGGGGGCCTGCAAGGCGTGGAGTGGTACGGGGCACCCAGGGAAGCACAAATGTGGGCTTGGTCTATGGGCACCGCTCACCTTTGCCACACCACTTTGTAAAAAGGTAAATGAAATATTTTTAAATGACTGAAATTAAACTTTTCAAAATTATTGAAACTTTTCAATTGACCCAATCCAAAAACATTTTATATTATGTCATGAAATATTTTGGGATCGATTTTTTAATCCAGATTTGGGTTAGGAATAAGTTTCAAAGTCTCAAAAGACAGGAAGCTTGAATAGTTGGTAAAATCAGGAAATACCGGACATATATTTAGACCGATAAAGCTGCCTGCTTCCAGAAATCCAACTATTGCTCTTTTATTTGCAATTTACTGTGATTCTTGTAATGGACTCCTTCAGGGTGCATATATACATCTGTTCTTTGAGATTGTTTCAGCATTAATTTTAAAAAAAGTACAAATATGTAAAGTTGAGGTTAAAAAGACTCATAAGCAGGCAGCAATCGTTTTGAGTAAAAATTAGACAGACTATTTACAATGTGTATAAAACTCATGCATGAAATGTAAAAATACCTTTTTGTAAAGTTGAACAAAATTGCCTGTGGCTGTTGGAGCAATGGCTAAATCAAATTCTCATATGTGTGGTATTTTAAATACCCAAACCTATGGGAGTGAAAAATTCAGGGGACAAGTAATTATAGAGGGAGTAAATAACCCTTCTATTTAGTTTCCTTAACACTTTCCCTTATAAAAGATGCTTGCAACTGTCTTTGAAGAAAATTTAACACCTTTTTTTTTTTCCACAGTAGTCCTTGGAAATTTGGCAGGGATAAAGTCCTTGGGCTAAAGACAGAACCTTCGTTTATCTTAGGAAATTTTGTTCATGTTTGACTGAGAGATAAACTGTTTAAAATGGCCACTTCCCTTTTGTTACTTGTGTTCTGCAGGAAAACACTGTCAGCCTGGCAAAATAACCACTGAACCAGAACGTTGTAAAAAGTCAGGCCCACGCCTGTACTAAAGCAACAGCAGCATGCACTGAACTGAGAATACCAGGAACAGTAGCTGCAGTAGGAAGGCACTAGTCCTGAGGCCAAGCACAGGGCTCCAGTATTTGAGACACTACATAAGGCAGGAATTCCCTTCACTCCCAGGTGGCTGGGGTGGGAGATGGGCCAATCTTCTCCCAGGCTCGTCACCTGACCTAGTCCAGGACCCTAGCAGCACATCTGCCCCCAGTAGGATAACACTCTTTTCTAGCTGCCAGTTAATGTAATTGGTTGTATAGCTTGAGTGTATGAACTGTTTTGCAATGTTCAGGCTGCTGAGTGACTGGGAGGAGGCTACCATTGTACATAACAGAATCTGTTTTCTTTTTAGAAACATCCTAGGCTAGAAAATTTCAGACAACCCCTCCTTCCCCATTCTTAAAAGTACAGTAAGGTTGCAAAGTTAAACATTGGAAATATAAGAAATGAAAGATTTACAAGTGACCATACAACCTTAATTCATCTCCCTTGCATTATGTGTTACGATACAGGGTCTAATTATCTGATCAACCTTCTGTTTTTTCCAACAGCATCCTTACCTTATTTAGTACATAAGATGGATGTGCAAAAGGGCAGAATTAAAGTTGCACTGGTTATCATAAATCTGGTATTTCCCAACTTTTGAGTGCTGTCTTTTGTAATCCAAATAACTTTTTTTAAACTGATTTTTTCTTTAAAATGCAATGGGTACAGACCTTTTCACCTTTATCAGTATGAATGGAGCCAAAAGTCAGCAGACATTGGAGGTTATTACTCTCAGATGACTATTCAGCAGAGTACATAAAATATGATTGGTTTAAGTTAAGCTCCCACTGAGCCAATGTGCACATCACATGACCACAGTTCAGACCCTTGCTGAGAATCTCAGCAGAGAGGGCAAAAATTAAATGGGCATTAAACTGAGCTACTGGCTCATCCCCAGAGTTGGTACCTCCAGCTGAGCCTTTACAGAAGTGTTAAAAATAATAACACCACCCCCCCCAGCATTTAAACCCTATGAAATTAGCTCACAAACACACCTGTGCTTTATCTGAAGTCCAAGTAACTATGCTGTATGCCAAGTTCCAAAGGGTAGCCATGTTAGTCTAGTAAAGCAAAAAAAGCAAGGAGTCTTGTGGCACTTAAAGACTAACAGATTTATATATTGCATGAGCTTTCATGGGAGAATATCCCACTTTGTCATTCAATTTAAAATTTTCATAACTAAAATTTCAAACTAAAGTTCTTCAAATACAGAAAAGGAAGTCAAGTTCCAAAGGGATAACCATGCTAGTTTAGTTCAGTGAGACAAGCAAGAAGTCTTGTGGCACTTAAAGACTAACAAATTTATTTATCGCATGAGCTTTTGTGGGAGAACAGCTGACAGAGTGTCAGAGAAGTGGGATATTCTCCCATGAAAGCTCATGCAATATATAAATCTGTTAGAAAAGGAAGCATTTCTCATTCAGAATTATGTACTCTGTTCTCTACCATCTGGAGGGCACTGAGGTGGTAAGGGAACCAGAATGAAGCTGAAAAGGCAAATTAAGGCAATGGCTGCTCTCCTTCTTAGTACGTTGGTGCAATTTGAGAATACTTCATGTCCCAACATGATTTTGACTGGTAAGGCTTATACTTTCCACGTTGAAGATGAATGAGATGCTGCAATTTGCTCTCTCCTTTGCAGACAATGTACCCATTCAACTCTTTGCAAGTTGCCTTAAGTTTGCTTAGACAATGTAGAGGAAAAAATTCAAGGTACTGGAACTGAACATTGGTAAACGTACCTGTGGTCTAACGCCACGCTTGTGTTTCCAAAAAGAAAATCTGATTCCTTTCTCAAATAATAAAATTTCCAAGAACATCGAGCATGTTATTACATGTCAGAGATAAACTGTCTCAACCTTCACTCATTCTTTAGCACTCTATGGTCCAAACAAACAAAACAGTCTGTGCAATAGGCTAGTTCATTCTTATTAAGATTGAAGGTTTTTGTGTTGTTTTGTTTTTTTAAAAACCCTGCCTGGAGTAAGGGCTAGGCCCAGCACGTCAAGGCACAGGAGTTATATTTCATACTCCATTATTCTCTCAGGCTGTGTGCCCTTGGGCATGTCATATCTCTGTGCTTCAATCTCCCCCTCTGTAAAGTGGGCAACGTAATATTTTCTCCACTTCACTTGAGGCTTAATGTTAGTTAAGTGCTTTTAGCTCATGAGATTAAATGCACTACAGAAGTTATATTACCTTTCTAATTTGACATTAAATGCTAGGTGCAGCAAACTCAGATCATTAGCTACTTTCCTAATCTGTGAAGATCTTCAAAATGGAAGATTGGAAGTAGTAGGGAAAAAATCCACACTCTATTAATGTGCTTGAGGATTTCATTAATTTAGTACTTGGCCACTCACTCCAGAGAGTACCACGTCCTTAGTATTTTCATGAAAGCAACATTTGCAGTCCACAGCTGTTTCTTGTTGTTGCTTGAGTTGGGGGCAGGAGGGGGAACTGGTTCATATTGCGAGGTTTACTGTCAACCTATGCTGAGCTAGTTTACAAGACTGAAAACAATACCATTTCAGTGGTAGGCTTTTTTTTTTTTTTTTTTATTAATTTCAAGCACACTACATAACAGATGTGCTTTCAGAATCAGCAAAAAGGACAAAATGAAAACAGTAGCTTATGGACACTTGTTATCAAAGGTAGATATTGAACTTCAAGTCCATTTAGGCTTTCCACTTCCCAAAGGCAAACAAAAACAATTGCAAAAAATTGTCTATAGAACGCAGTCAAAAAGGACTTTGTTTAATTAGTGATATGTAAAGACTTTTGCATAGAAAAAGGTTAAAGTAATGCACAAAAAAAGCAACTAGGTATAGTATTTTTAAAACAAATATTTTAAAGTATATTTTGCTTAATGTTTAACATTCTCAATGTTTATTGCTTTCTCCACACAGCAGAGAAATCAAGTGCATAATAATACATGCTGTGTTTTATTTTTCACATAAAATCTCTAGTTTTGAGTCGATGTATTAAAATAGTTAGGTTATTTTAAGTCACTGTAAAAAAAAGAAAGCAAAACCTTTAATGCAGCACTACTTGTCTGGGTACTGTCAACATAATTTACTGATATGCTGTTTAGTACATTCATTTTGGTTTGGAATCAAACCCATAATACAATGTTGGCATGTAAAAAGCCAATTTAAAGTAACACCTCCACAGTAACTTCATTCAGACCCAGAGAAATAGTTATCTCCAGAAGCTGACAGTGAAAAGAGAAGGGATCTTGCACAGAATCAGGAGCCTGCTAAAAATAGATGTCGAAACACAACTAAATAAGTTAATCTGAACTCTTTACAATATCGAATTTCTTGTATCGACAAGAATCAACTATTGTGATGGGTGCACGCTTTTAATAGGCAATTACTTCTGTGTGCACTGTAATTCTTTGCTTGTACAGATACAAGCAAGCATCATATTCTAAGCCATTTAAAAAGCCCCAAAACCACAGTGCCTTAAGGCTAACAGACAGTGCTGAAATGTTCATCAATCCACATATTGTTAAGATAATTGCTTTTACCAATGCTATGCTAGGTGTCACCATCTGGCAAGTCTGTACAAAAAGGCAACTAGGTAAGATGAAACTAGGCCTGTCAAGCCGAACATTCTTTCTCAGCAATACTTTTGGCTAAATAAACCTATTGGTTTAGAGTTCACTTTTTCCTGGAAATGTATCAAATGTCTGTAGCTTAATGTAGGGTCCTCCCTCTTCCATCTCCCACAATCTCTTTGTCATACTTGTGCAGGGTTACTTACTGTACAATAATGTATGCGTGTGTCAGGCACTTACAAAACTCAAACTTTTGTCCAGCCTCAGGAGAACTTTCCACCATTTCTCTGCCAAATAACGATGCAAGGCTGTAGGATTATTAGTTCTAGCATCTACATATTTCCCAATAAATTTCTAAATGGCCATATGGGGGACATTTCTGAAAGCCACTGGTGCTCACCAAGGTGCCTCAAGCAAAACAAAAATATACCCAATACTGCTATATGTCCTCTTTGAAGTCTGAGACTAGAATAGCTTTACTGTTCCTTGACTAGCTTTCAGGCATCTATAAGGCTACTGGTGTGGATACAGACCTTCAGTCTGACTGGACAGGAAGGATGTAGAGTTACTTCTGCATGAAATCCAAAGGTGGCTTGTATGTAGAGGCAGGATGTTTAAAAAGCTCCAACTTCAGTCCCCCAAGGTCGGTAGGGTTTAGTATTTCCACCACTGCTAGTCTGTTGAGGACTGGAAGCTGCCGATACAGATAACGGTGGGCTGATTGCTGATGCAGCTGCCACTGCTGCCGCCGCACTATGTGGAAGCATTGGGAATGCTCCAGCGAAAGACAGAGGGAAGCTCTGAGCAGCCGCAGCAGCTGCAGCAGCATGTACGGTGGCTGAAAGTGAGAGAAGAGAGGTAGAAAGAGGTGGGACACAGGGGGCAACACTGCCAGCGGAGGGCACTCTGAGCGCAGAGTCAGCATGGGCAAAGGTGGCTGTGAGTAGAGCAGAGCCATGCGGAGGCACTTCTGACGCTGTTGAAAGTCTACAAGGAGGGGTGTCAGAGGAATGAAGTCCATTTTGCTGCAAGAAGGCTGCTGGGAGATGGTGAAATGCTGCTGTCCAATGGTGTGGATGCAAGGGGTGGTGGTGATGAACCATGGAAGAGGTCACTGCAGCGGCTTCCCTCTGAGAAGCACAAGAGCTGAGATGAGACACAAGTCTAACTCTTAGCGGATCAGATGTGTCCAGCCCTTCCACTGAGCTCAGATATCTTGCAACTTCGGTCAAACATTCTCGGAATCCAATGCTCATGAAATCCATGGCTATTGCGTGAGCATCAAAATAACCTGAAAGGGAAGGTAAAAGAAGCACTGAGTATCAGGTGATTTCCTAGCCTCTCTTAGTTAGGAGTCAGCTAGGAAGTTGCTGGCTAAATAGCCGTATTGAAATTTGGTGGGAAGAAAGTTTGCTTTGTAAATTACATGTGTGATTATCTCTGGTAATGCAATATGCTACAGTTGTTCTTGCAACCAAATACTACAATGGAGAAAAATTAAGACCATCAGTGTTTGACGATCTTCAAAAAGCTTTGATGCCTCTCATCTTGTATTGTGGGAAACTGAAATTCCACAGCAAGCTTTTCCATGGGAACTCTGACCCAGAATCTGTGTGTGTGTGTGTGTGTCTCACGCACATATGCGCAAAGGAATGGGTTGAAGATTAAAGGGTCTGTATATAATATCCTGCCCTTTCTCCCCTATGGTGGCATTTATAAAACAGTTCTTAAAATCTACCGCTTACCAGTTTGGAGACAGCCTTTACAAGGTCTGCTAGAATATCATCTGTTTAGTAAATTCATAAAGGCTTCATGACATGCTGTGTTATTTAACAGCAAACTAAAAACATCTTGTCATTGCTTTTGCATGAAAACGTTTTCAATAAAAAAAATGCATTACATAAAATGTTGTAATCACTTATTTAGAGACATAGCATGCAGAAACTATGGTCATCTGACCTCTAAGGCACTTCTCCAAATGACATCTGAATCTATAACACACTGGAGGGAGGGAAAAGGTGGGTGGAATTAAAAAGATCTCTTTTTAGGTGCTTAAAACATGGTAGACATGTTCTAAACGCAGAGGAAATGACATTCTTCTTGCCAAACAGTTTATAATCAAAGTCAATTTATAGGCTAGATTTTTCGTTTATTGAGAAAACTATTGCCCTTCAGACTGAAAGTAGCCTTCAGTGGGACATAATGCTCTCTGGCAGTAATAGCTTTATGCATTATAGCAGCATGGCATCCATTGTCAGTCACTTTCTGTTCACAGTGGTGTAATTTTTCACTATATCCCTCTCATTTCAAGTCAGACAGCCCTCAGGCCTTCTGTTGTCCCACGAAGGGTATGACTTCACTGCTGAGTCAACTTGGACTTTTATTTTACAGTTACTCCAGATCCCATTCCTGTCCACACATAACACCTCCACCTCCCCCTCCCCCTCCCCCTGCCACCACCACCACCACCACCTTAATTTAGTGTTGCTTTCAATCTGGACTAGCTGGTTCTTCTGGAGCTGTAGGCTAAAACACCACTGAGGCTTTCCCTCATGGTGTTAACCACACACTGCGCAGTGAGAACACACTGAAGTACTGATAGTCCTCCAATGCTTCCCATAATCTCTCATGTGGCCAGAACAGACAAGTTCTTCCACAGTTCACTAGGTAAGACTCAGAGAGCAGCTTAGCTTACTGAAAGAAAAACATAGCTATAGGCTGTGACCCCAGAAGTCCTAGCAACACACAAGGGGTATGAAGAACCAGTAACCCAGGAAGGGCTTTGCAGTATGGTTTCTTGGTAGTTCAGACCTGGGTGCCAATCACCCGGGTTAACCATGCAGTAAAAAAAACCCCAACATTAAATTAAGGTTGAATGAGTTATAAGTGGTTGGAAATTGCCATTTCCATTTTCTTGCTTTCTAGTCCCAACATCATTGCAGTATTGGCTAATGAGGAATAACTGAACCCCGCCATAAGCTGTCTGCATAAAAGTCTGAGTCTAGATATGCATTATCTGCCTACCGTCTGACACCCAGAGGTGCGTATAACAAGATTAGATTTTGGTCTGGTGAATGAGACAGTCTAATCTTGCATTTAAAATAGGCTTTCCAGAACAAAGAAAATACATAAACAATAATGAAAGTTCCTCTGGATCTGCTTCCTTTAGTATAGCTGCTCTATAATGAGTTTTAACATTGGTTTTGTGCTACACAATTGTTGCCACAAACCTCCTGTTTATGTTTGGATGTTTGTGTATTTGTTTTGTCTCCCTGTGCAGATTTCAGTGCTCTTTGGAAACCCCAAACAAATCTCTGACTGGGCTGCCTGTGAATGAAGCCTTTACTCCCACAGTGTTATGAAAGCAAACACAAGCCCAGGGTCAAGTGCTTCTTTTGTCCTAGCAGCTCTTTCCCACGAGTTCAATCCTGACATTAGCATTGATTTCCACTCCTTTAATCTGGAATTGCTTATCATGGCTTGTCAAAGGACTGTTTGCTAAGATTTCCTCAAATATTAGAAAAGAAGGTCAACTCCTTACCTTTACCTCCTGTTGCCTGGAGCATCTTCAAATGATCCACTGTCATTTGCAGTATTTCTGCCTTTTCTAATTTTGCAGATCCCTTTGAGACAAGAGGCTCAAATAAATAAAGGCTTACAAATCCTGTAAGCTTTAATTTTGTGTACTTTCTACTGAGAACAGTCTTATGGTTTCAATTTTTCCTGCCATTAGAACAGTCTCAGCATAATGCTTTCAGCATCTGTATCCCAGACTTACATTGTTGTGCAATGAATTTTGCCGGGGGTCTTCAGAATTCTTTCTTCCCCCATAAAGGGATAGAAATATAACAAATGGCAAACAAAGTTCAATGATTGACAGGAGCCTATCACAGCAGTATTGTCTGCTTTTACCAGTAGGTGTCACTGTGGACATATACCACAGAGAATCCAGGAATTGCAGGGAGGTTTGTGGCTTTTTTTTTTTTTTGGGGGGGGGGGGGGGCCGGGCGCTGAGGGGTAAGATGGCCTAACAATTTTTTGATCTGTCATTTGGATGATAAACATTCTAGTCTCATCCTTTATTGAAATATGGTCATTTCTGTGCCTACATATATATCATTAAAGTTTTTTGGGTTAGTAAGAGGCCTTGTTAACAGGACCAGGAAAGATCATCCCTATTAACAGAGAGAGAACAATTTTCTGTGTCCATGAGACCCTCTTGTGTTGGTGATGCTGATTCATAGGCTTGTAAATACTGGAAAGATTAATTTTAAGTTTTACAATACTAAGATAATTAACTTTTTGTTTCTGGAAAAAATTATGAATATACTTATGACTATTATCATTTCCTTAGAGGATGCCCAAAGAGCTGAGTTCAGTATTAACATACTACTACACTTTCCTTTAAACATTATGAGCAGATCCTTGACTAGCATAAAATCAATATAGCTACAACAGAGCTAAGTTGATTTATGCCACCAGAAAAATCTGACCTCATGAAACAAGTTTCTCTCTCAGTTACGTCTGTGCAACCCCACTGAGTTCAGTAGATATATAAATCCACTGACTTCACTGAGGTTGGACAATGAAAATAGGTCAGAAATATATATTTCTTTGCAACTAACTTCTACAATTTCCAGATCTCCACAAGTGAATCTCCAAAAAAAAAAAAAAAAAAAAAGCCCACCATCAAAGATTTTTATTTTTTAAAATTTTTGTTAAATTAAGACTGACCCTTTACAAGTATGGCAATTTCAGTGACCTAAACGTCGAGAAGAATAATAAGAACTGATACAGCATAGAAAAAAAATTAAGAATCCACACATGCTACTTTTTCTACTTGTTTTTTTACTAAGTTAATATGCTCAATATCTCCCTATATGAAAATTTGGTGTATTTGTGATTATTGCTTATTAGAGTTTTATACGGAATTACAGCTTGTACTTTACACCATAGACAGAATACAAGCTACCTCAGTGAGAGTGACTAACAGCTCAAAACTGCATGTTGTGGGGTAATTTTCAAGGGCTTTGTAGGCCTTGTTTTATAATGTTTGTGGTTTTCAAGAAGTAAACAAAAAGTGGAACAGACAAGTGTTGCTTTTGCCTGTTTTGCCTAGCTGAAAATATCTGGTTCATGTCATGTTGCCAGCGCCTAAGAAATAGCACTATTCTGACTATTAGCTATTAAAGGCTTTATTGTAGGTGATGCAAGTGGTGTTTTGCCTACTCTTCTTAAATTTTTTAAAATTGCTTTAGTGCCAGATTTGATTTATTTCAGAAATATTATAATAACCAACCCAAGAAGTTGTTGAGCGCTCTCAACTCCCAAAGGGGAAAGCAATGGGGGGCTGACAGTAGTCAGCACCTTGAAGGACTGAGGCTTTTCAATGTTTGCCTTTTTTTAAGTATTTAAACTACTGAGAGCTTTGTTCTTTAATTTTAGTTTTTCCTCTCTTGTTGGAACACATTGATTTAAATTAGTACCTCCTTTGCCATATTTTGATTTTTGGTTTTATTCTGATATGCCCTCGCATTTCTATTTTACTGAATATATTTGGGGTTTTACTGATGATGTTATTCTTGTATGTAATTATCAAAACAAGTAAATTTTTGTTAGGTTTTTATATGTATTGAATTTGCCAGCTAAGGACCTGACCTATATAGCCCACTGAAGATAATGGGAAGTCTTTCCATTGAAGACTTTACCATTGAAAGCCTTTGAAAATCCCATTGACTTAATTAGGAGCAGGCCCATATTCTTACAGTCTCATGTATAGCTACTAACTATACACTTAAAAACTGAGTAACCTAGGCAATCTGCTTACTTTGTAGGGAACAGGGCTGATTACACTATTCCTGGATTAAAGAATTTTGTTTATAAGAAAGCTATTTAAGGAGGGGAAAGGAGGGATTTGTAATAAGATTTAGACAGAAAGGTCAACCAACGCACAATTTTTCGTAAGTATATGGAATAAAACACACTTTTAAACAAGACCACTACTGGAATCCGTTGAAAGAACAGAGAGACAACATGAACACTATTACCCTTAAGGGAAAAACAAGTCAAAGAATGGAAATGTTTTTCAGCTTTATGATGGATTATGTTTTTAATAGTTTTGCCACAACAAAGCATTTCATTGAAATGCCGCTTTGTGCTAGATCAGGACACACAAAACATTACTTTAACGAGTTTACAAGAAAACCAACATTGCCAAATAAGATACAGGTATCAAAAAAAAACTTACTTGTTTTTCAAAAGCAGTTGGCACAAGCCGCCTCAACTCAGATAAGCTGTTATTTATACGATCACGGCGCCTTTTCTCAATAATCTATCCCCAGAAACAAAACAAAAATAAGTTTATAAAACCATGAAGGACAAAAATGCATGCAAATGTTACATGGGGATTTAAAAAAAAAGAAAAAGAAATCCATACCCCTCTTCTTTTCTTTCTGGCCATAATCTGAGATGTTGTTGTCGGGGAATTTGATCGAATCACAGAACCACTACTTTGCCTGTGAAACAGTAAAGGTATGTCAGGTGTTACATAACTTAACATTTTCTTGTAGATACCCCATATCACTACATTAAATATTTACAGTTATCTGTTGGTTACTTTTCATGTTTGGAAGAGGTGTTTTCTATTACACGGTTAAGTCTTTCCTTCTTATAGGTTTCACTTTTTCTCTGTTGAATTGGCTGGCAGAAAACTTGGGTAGAGGAATCCCTTCCAAAGACACACATCACTGTATGTCAGCTTAGTTGATTTGGCTTCAACCATGGCAAATTCATGTATATAACATCCAGTCTAATAGAATCCAATAAAGAAAACATGATGAATTCATACATGTGGATAACACTTGTGATGAATGAAAAGTACTTTAGGGCATCAGGCATAACCACATGCTGTATCTCCAAGTTCTCACAGGAGTTCCTATTGCTCTAGTAGCCCAGAGCCACCCACAGAAGTAGAACCACGTCCCATGTCTATTCCTCTGTCTAGCTCCAGAAAAAGAGGAGTTTGGGGTTTTTTTGCTTTTTTGAAATCTGCTGCTGCTGCTACCGAGCAATATACATTTCATTCTGTCACCGGTGAACAAAAATCATCATGATCTTTCAAATATACATAGAGAGATTTTCAACAGATCTCAAGGCACAAATGGACTCTGAGCCCAGCTTCTCACAACTGGCAGTATCGTCCAACCTTCAGATCCAGCCCTATCTCTGCAAACCTTCAGATCCAGCCTTGTTTCTGCAGATTCTGGGAAACGCTCACTCACTCTCTCCCCCCCCCCCTTGTAAATTGAGGATGGAGCACTTCTAGTGATCACTTAGTGGCAGAATTCATATCTTACTTTCTAAAAGTGTTCTGCTACCAGTACGGATGGACTTGAGACACACAGACCCATCACTTTTCAGGACACATCTGTTGTTATATTTTCCATCCCACCCTTACAAGTGATCACAAGTAATTCATAACAACAGGGCATTAAAAAAAAAAAGTTACAAACTCTTGAAATATATGTCAACTCTCACAGGTGATGCTCAGCTGCAGATAACTGGCATAAACATTTGTGGGAGTTACAAATAAGACTAAACTGAACTTGGCCCACCCGAGCACTAAAATTCTTAGCAGTACTAGGATAACTTTTTTTTTTTTCTTTTGAAGCTGCAGATAGCAATTCAAGTTAGATGCAGCCGGCATATGGTTTCATGAGTCGACACGGACTGATTCCTTATTTAAACAGCGATAAAGTCTAGGGAAAAAGCCCCTTAGAAGAGCAGAGCTGTCCGACCGATAAAGTGGGATTCTCTCCCAGGAAAGCTCATGCATTAAATGAATGTGTTAATAAGTCCCTCAGGACTCCTTGCTTGTTTTGCAGGACTGGACTAAGAGGGCTGCCCCTTTGGATCCCAGAAGGGGTGGCTCCTCCACACACCAGCGGATTTAAGGAGCCTCTCGCCCCATCATCCCACGCCCCCCCCGGCGCGGGCCGTACCCGGAGTAGTTGACCTCGCTGCCCACGTCGATGGTCCCGTCCAGGTCGCTGTCCGAGGTCGTCTCCTCGCAGGGCCGCTTCATGGCGGCGGAGAAGCAGCCGCAGCCCGACGCGTGGCCCCGGCGATGTGGCCCCGCCGCGCGGCTCCCCGCCGCTTTCCCACGCCGCGCCCCGCCCTCGGCCACGCCCCCTTCGGGCTGGAGGCGCCGCCCATTGGCGGAGCGGGGCGTGAGTGACGGCCCGGCCCCGCCGCTGTGCGGAGAGCCGGCGGAGCGTGGGAAAGCCGGGCGCGTGCGAGCGCTGGGCGGCCCCTGGCGCGCCCGGCCAGAGGCGGCGCCGGCGGCTCCCTGCAGGTGCGCGCGCCGCCGCCCCTCCGCTGAGCGGCCCCGCCAATGGGAGTGTCCGCCGCGTGCCCGGCTCCGGGGCGCGCCGCGCTGATTGGCTGGCGCCGGGGGCGCGCGCGCGGCGGGCACCTGGCTGGCGCGCGCCGAGGGGCGGAGGTGGGAGAGGTGACGGGGCGGCGCAGCCTGCAGAGCGGTCCCCGTGCCGCTGACAGGCCGGCTCGCTCCTGCCGGAAAGAAGTGTGTCCGCCTGGACGCCCTTGTCTGTTGGGCTGGGCTGCGGTACCCCAGCTACCCCTCTGGGACGGGGGGGGACATCGGTTTAGGGCAGGGGTATTTTAAGAGTGGGGCGACTGGTTCCCCACCGCCCCCTTTTCCTTCAGGCCTTGCTCCCCGTCTTGCCTCTTCAGCTAGGGCTTTCCATTGCTGCCCGCCGGGTGGAGAGTGGCCGGGGGGCGCCGGAAACCTGCCTGTGCGGCTGCTTCGGGGCTGGGCAGGCAGGGGCGGGTTAAGAAACGCAAAACCCGGCCTGAGAGACGGGGCGAGCCAGGAGGGGCTTGTTTCTGGCGGGAGATCGGCGAGGCAGAGAAGCCCGGGCGAGTGGAAGCGAATTAAGCCGGCTCCCCGTGTGGACAGAAGCCCGAAATGTGACCTGCGCTACTGAGCCGGCGGGGGAGGAAGAGGAGCTGGCGGACAGCTGCCTCCAGTTTCTCACTCAGCCCAGGCCTCCTAAGAGATTGGGGTGGTTTCTCAGCGCAGCCAGTTGGGGGACAAGGGTTTCCCTAACACCGCCCAGCTGTCAGCCGGCAACAATGTCATACCAAATAAATGCACACCCCTCCATCGCCCCCTATTTCAAGTCCTGGGGAGAATATTAGGATGGGAAACCGCAGCCAGGAACAAGGCAGGGTTAGCTGAGCTTCAGTCACTCCTCGCCGCTTGCTCCCAAAGGAGAGGAGAGCAAAGCAAGTGACCAGGGCTGCAAATTAACTGGAGATTAGCGAGCGATCCCCTCGACACACACACACACCATGTCGGCTTTTCCCAGGGGCAACGGGAATATTTTGATTGGCTGGTTTTGGTCACCGCTGTGGGTTCGCGTTGTAGCCGAAGGTCAAGTGGCCGCCTGGAGTAAAGAGCTGGAGAAACAAGCTGTTTCTTTGGAAAAGTTCAGCTGCCGGCGGGGTGATCTAGAAAAAGACAGTGATGCCTGCTCCCCCCCCCGCCCCAAGTGTCTTGAAAGGAGCAGGAGGGAGGCTGAAGGGCAAGTGCTGGGGTCCTGCCAAACGGGTCCCACCCGTGTCTTCCTGCGCCCTCAAAACAAAGCGAGCCCCTTTCCCAAACTGCTGTGCAGTCACAGCCCGGCACCCTTGCAGGAGGAGCTTCGGAGGTTTGTGGCTCTCCAGGCGAAGACGCATCGCTGCCAGCGCCGGCGGATGCTCAATACTGGGAAGAGACGCTGAAGTAAATCGCACTTGTCACCTGATTTTAAGGTGTGTAAATAGAGCCGGGCACTCAGCCCATCCCCACTGGCAAGTGCATCCTAGCATCGTTGCCAAGATCCAAAGGGGCAGCCCTGCTAGTCTGCTTCAGCAAAACAAAACAAAACTAAAAACAAAGAAACAAACAAAAACATCAAAAAAAAAAAAACAAACCAAAAACCAGACCAACAACAAGGAGTCTTGTGTTGTTTTTGGCGTTTTGTTGTTGTTTTTATTGTTTGGTTTTTATTTTTTGTTTGTTTTTATTTTTGTTTTTTGCTGGACTAGACTAACACAGCTATCCCTTTGGAAATACTCTGCTTCAGCAAAACAAACCAGGAGTCCTGTGGCACTGACAGACTAAGATTTCTTTATCACATTAGAATTATTATTTCATGTTTCCTGAAAGGTCCTCACACCCTTTTCCCTCCTTCCTTAAATCGATCCATTATTTCATTAGCGCCGCCCTTGCAGATTTTACCCAAACAAAATAACCACCCACATTTGCTTGGGCGGCATGATAGGTCATGTCTTTAAGGCATTTCTTGCAAACGACGGATTTCCCAAGTCAGCCAGCCTTCCCCGTTATTTTTTCAGGCTTCGGGGTGCGTGCGAGGGCAGAGTGCACTGAAAGAGACACCAGGGCCAGATACTATTACATTGAATACGCGCACTGGTATTTAGTGACCTGTTGTGCGTTAGTCTTTCATGTGGATGTTGCTCCTGTGTGGGGTTTCATGCTTTGTTGTCCGACAGGGACGTCTTTTCCTGCTAATGTTGGCGGAGTTGCTAAAAATAACCTACCACCGCTGGATGCAACGGAGACGCACCCAGGAGAAAAACAAGTTGCAGCTCTCAGGGGTTTAAGAAAACCAAGCTCTGTAATGGATCGATTTAAGGGAAGGAGACCAAAAGGTGTGAGGGCCTTTCAGGGAATCTAAAACAATCAATAAATTTGTTAGTCTTTAAAGAGCTATTAGTCCTCTTTTGTTTTGAGGAACTACTCGACTGCAAGGCTGCTGCTTTTGAAATTGAAATGATAGGAAGGGTGAAGTGCGGAGGCTGTGTGACCTGAAGTGAAGGAGGCGATGTAGAAATCTGGAACAACAACGCTGGCCATTTCTTCTCCAATACACAATTTACCAGATTCCCCCGCCCCCCCCTTTTCAAAGCTTTGAACGTGATACATGCAGACTTGAAGCATATGGTTTGATACCTTTCAAGTCTCTGTCAAACACAGACGAAGAAAATAATGCTTTCTAGGAGCCAGAGCACCTTACCAAGTCCACTAATACAGAAATATCCTTCCAAATGAACAAGATTTAGCAGATCTGATTTATAGTAAATGCTGGGATTAGGCACCCTGGTAGCTGCTTCAGATGCTCAAGGAAATACTTATAAACTTGGTTTGTGGGGGTGAACCTGTCTTTGTTTCTGAAATATCAAGCACTTTAGGCTACTAATTAATTTTCATTGTGCCCCAGAATTTTGTAGCAAAACATCTTTGATTGCATTGTTCAAGGTCTAATGTAGAATTATTACACACACGCTGTGTTAAGAATGGGTCCCTGTTATGTCTGGAAAATTTCTGCGGCACAACTTTATTGTTCTACTGTTTCTGGGGAAATCTGATGAATGTCTCTTTATTTCCCAATGTTGATTAATTCTATTTACTCATCATTGGGCTTTTGAAGCCTATTATACCTTGTTTTTAATTGATTGAACAGTCTCCTGCTCTTGTGCACTTTGTAGAAAGTCACTCATTCTGGTGCCATGTAAGTGGATTCTCCTAGTTTTAAATAGGATAGATTGAAAGAATTTACTTTAAATGCTCCTTTAAGAATAGTCTCTAATTTAAACCAGCCTTCAAAAATATCATATTTAAAACATCTAACAGCTCCTTAAGCAAACGTGGATCAGCTTTCCAAAATGCAGGGCAGGTAGTTAAAATGGCACCTTCCCTCCTGGGCGAATTGCCAAGAGCAAATCTAAAGAGCTGGGTTTGGTTGCTACCTGAGGTATGTGTACACTGTTAAGTGCCATAAGCAGCTCTGTGCTCATCCCACAGTCCCCCTCTGCTCTATTAGCTGCCCAAGACAGGATATTAAAATGTACAAGAACCCTACTCTTCGCTTACAGGTCCAAAGGCAGAATTATTGTATATTTCCTTGCTCCACCTACTTGAAAGAACAGGTCCACCTAACTTGCCTTCCTCTGCTCCCAAAGCAAAGGCTGTTGTAAGGCATCATTTTTAGACCCACCACTTCAATATAACTGTCTCTGTGATGCTGTGTTCCTTATTCAGGGTATGGGAGGCAATCTGTTAGTCCGAGTAAAAACTGCAGAACCGGTCCCTAGAGATGGTGCAGATCAAGGAGTTACATTACCAGTTTCATGTACTCTGCATTT
This sequence comes from Podocnemis expansa, assembly GCA_007922195.1. Lineage (NCBI taxonomy): Eukaryota > Metazoa > Chordata > Testudines > Podocnemididae > Podocnemis > Podocnemis expansa. Next base: position 6,954,711 of record ML682021.1, on the reverse strand, counting down.
CTTATCAGTATGTGTTTGTTAATTGCTCTACCTGTGGTTTTTTTAGGTCTCACAAGGAAAGAAATGTTAGGACATTGGTCACCTCTTTTCTCAGTCAAAAATTTGCTCATCTCTGTTGTTAAGGCACTGCTAAAGATTTACTGCTCATGCTCAGACCTTTTATTATACAGTATTTTATGTGGTTTTCCTATAATAAATATACATTAAAGGTCTTTTTTTTTTGAAATGCCACAAAATGTTATCTCAGGGCTTTCCCCCCCCCCCCTTCCCAAGTGTAACATTTTCATTGATTATACAAAAGCACTTCTTATTCAAGAGTTATTTATTTGGTAACCTCAAGGTAGCTTTTTTGGCAACAGTTATAATTGTATTACTGTATGTTGAACGAGAATGGAACACAGGTGAAGAGATCATATCAGCATTAATGTCAAATGTGTTCTTCAGGCATAATTTTTTTTAATAAACAGCAACACAGTACCAGTTACATAACAACAATGTAACAAGGAGCAATGCCTATACAGCTACCTATTCACAAACAAAAATACTTAAAAAGATTAAATTTGAATTTTTTCTGGTCACTCCCAGTAACACGAAAACTAAAAAACCTCAAACTCAGTCCCTCCCTCCCATGAAATTGCACTTTTTGCAAAATCTTTACACCTTTACATAGGAGAAATTATAAATAATTTAAAAGCTTGGAAATGAAGTGTTGCACAGCCCAGAATTAGCAATAGGTTAATTTATATTTCTAAACTTTTACAGCAATTTAAACATTAGTCTTCATACCTGTATAGTTATTTATCCATGTTCTTTATACATATGTGGCCCTGAGCACAGCCACAGGTTGTGGGAGGCAGGGACAAAGAGAAAGAGAAAGAAAATACTGCCCCCTGACACCTTAGGCATAAATGCTCCTGTACAAGTGTTTCCCACTCTGTCTCCAGGAACAGGAAGCTCTTCTACCTGTTTGTTAAACAAAGGAGGAGGGGGAGGGATGGAAAATGACTCTCTTGCTTCAACTACATAAAAAACAAATTCCAAGGGGGTAACTGTGTCAGTCTAGTTCAGCAAGACAAATGGAGAGTCTTGTGGCACTTTTTTGTTAGTCTTTAAAAATGCCACAAGACTCCATGTTTGTTTTATAAAAACAGACTATCCACAAGGTGCAAAGTAAGCTCTACAGTTAGTCTGTTTCCCAGTTGCTCTTGGTTTTGGGGCTTGGGATTTTCTGGCCAGGCTGGGCAGAGAGAGAGAGCACAAGAATGTACATGTACAGGAACTCTGTCCCGTCTTTACATCACTGCTCCCCTCAGCTTCTGGTGAAATAGCTTCCCACCTACTTCAGTGCAGGGTGTGTATGTTCTGTCATTCATGATGGCAATATTAACTGGTTTGGGAAAAGAGGAGAATAACTCTATAGTCTGAGGGTTGGAGAGCTGTGGGGGTTAGAGTGTTCACTGAAGTGGCAGATGATCTACAGTTGGTAGTTACAGGACTTACCTAGGGTATGGGAAACCCAAATTCAAGTCTGTACTTCAATGGTTATTTAATTAGTTATTAAAAGTGGAACAGCTTAAAGAGGAGAGGCTGAGAAAAGCTCATGCTAAAATATCCTGCTGTCTCATGGTTCGGATAATCTGTTGCAATGTGAAAGACACAATGTCAAATCTTTTTTTCCCCTGTGAGGCAGAAAGGGACTCAAACAGAGAGTGCCTAGTGAGCAAATGAGTGTGTGTGCTCTAACCCCAAAACTAAAAGCTTGTGAGTAGATAGCAAAATCCAGTTACTCTTCCAGCCATTTTGTAAATCCTTTTCTTTGTTTTTGCCAGAATACCTGAAAAGCTAAGCAAATGTTCTGCAGTCAAAATGAAATGGACTGTTACATTCTGATATTGCCAGAATTTTTTGGTTTGCTCCAAACTTAGTGAACTTGAAAGGAATGGTTTCAGGTCAGTGTGGAACTGCATTTTTGGGGGGAATACACTATTTGGCCAAATATTTTTGTTCAGCACTATTGTGCACTGTGCACAAAACTAGATTACTATGGGCCTATTTCAAACTCTTCCATGAAGGGGGCTAAATGCCTCATTTCCACAGCAATGCCAGTCATTCCTGACTCAGAGTGACAGCCCTTAATCAGATTCGAGATCTCCCATTGGTGACTCGCAGTGATGATCCTAGCCTAGTAGACATACAAATACATAGAAAATAACATTTCATGGCAGTGTCTGATTAAATAAGAGAAACAGAGGAACCGGGGAAAATTCATTTCATATAGATAACAGAGAGAAGCGGTGAGGGGAAATCAATCAAGCAAACCAACCCCTCCCATCCCAAGCACAGAAAATAAATGGGCTGACAGTAAGTTAATGGAAGAGAAACCAATAAAGAAGTCAAGTCCAGTATTCTCAAAGGACCAGCCTATGTTACCTGACCAATATTTTTATGTAGATTCAAGGAGAGAAGTTTTTCTTGGGTCTCCAAAAGGAACTGCACTGAAGACTTAGAATTTTTACCTTACAGAGCTAAATCTTGCCTTTTGGTATGTAGGAAGAGGTGAATGGGAGCATATTGTCAATGGAGGTGGCAGACATAATGGCCACCCCGCCCCCCAACATAGCCCTCTAGACTATGGAGCTCACAAGGAGGAGTGTTAAGTATCTATCTCCCCTGATGGGTCTCATCTCCGGGCTATCCAGCTCAAGGGGGAAGAGTGTTAAGGATCGATCTTCCCTGATGGGCCTCAATCTCCTGTGTGAGTTTCTGCCTCCCTAGCTTTGTGTCAACAAGAAGGGGGGTGAGTTCCTATCCCCCCTGAACAGTTTCTCAACACCCCCGTCACCACGAAGGAGGGGTCATTATCTGGGGTCCCAGTTTTATCATTGGTCCTGACCAGGATCCCACTCCTAATTGGCTATTTTTACTCTGGCTGGGCAAAATTCTATTAAAACCCCCTGTCTCAGCTAGCTTGTTGTTCTCCCACCCTCGGATGCTAAAGGGCACATCGTGACCCGGTCGGACTGATCCCCTGACTGAGACAGGGAGCACCCACCCCCGAGACCCTCTTTTTTTTTGGGGTGTACACGGATTGCCGGCCGAACGATTAAGTGCTGAGATGCTGCAGCTGGTCTGCCTCCTCGCTTTGGGTTCTACTGCGGTCCTGGGACAGGTATTATAAATCAATATAGGCCTCCTACCTTCTCTTAATCATTCTACTTGGTACCATTTATATATAATCTGTGATTGTAGCTTCTTTACCTGAGTTTTGTATAGTTTGTGTAGTTGTTGTTATTTTCTCTGTATCCTGCATAATCTTTTTATGATATAGTTGTTTAAGGTCTAGCATAGTTTTGTGTTGTTAATTTGCCAGGTGTTTTGTTAGTCGTTTGTATTTTGCATCCTTCTTACTGTATAATTGTTCATTACTCTGCTTCTGCTCTAAACTGCTGGCCCCAAACTTCCCCAGTGTACACGGGGGGAGTGTGGGGGTTTATTTTTCTCTCATCTGACTTTTTTCATTCTGCCACCCACCCTTCTTGGCTAGCAAGGAGGAATGGCTTCCAGCCATTGGTAAATACGCGTCGGGTGGGCTGGTCAGTGCCTATACCGATGTTGAGGCAGTAAAAGGCCAGAAAAGTCCTTGACTTATTATGGCCACCCTCTTGTAGGTCATTAATCCATACTGTTATTTAACTATAAGTACTTTTGTAGGTTGTAAGTGTTTTGCATAGACTTACATGCTTTATCCTGTTGTTTGGCTGGAGGTGTTTTACAGGTGCTTTATATAGACTTTCTTGCTCCACACTGTTACTTGGTTATAAGTGCTTTGCATAGGTTTTTAGCTTTATATTGTCATTTAGTTATAAGGGTTTATTTAGATTTTGCTTTATACTGTTAGTTGGTTATAAGTGTCCTATCTAGGTTTTGCTTCATATTGTTAGTTGATTACAAGTGGTTTTGCATAGATCTCCTTGTTTTACACTGTTAAGGGGTTGAAGGTGTTTAAGGTGTCGCTATAAAAGTAGTTTTTTTGTTTACTTGAACTGGTGTCTGTCTCATTGGTGGGTGTCGCTGGTCCATCCCAGTCACATCGCGAACCCGGGGTTCAACACATATCTGAGAGCAAAATATAGTCAGTACACTTCTTTCACTTTTCAAATGTGGTAGCCTATCCTAGCCATCATCAGAGGCAGCCTTTGGCTATTGGTTGCTCTAGAAGAAGGCCCATTGTGGGGGGCCCCTGTCGGCCCACAAACCCCTCTCCCATGGTCCTGGCTCCCCCACCATGCACCTGAGTCTTCCACCACCGGCTCCTGTCCCCCCTCCACTGCCCCATCTCTCCGCTGCCGGGTCCTGCTCCCAGTTGCTGGCCCCAGACCCAGGGGCCAGCTCCTCCTGCTGCTGACTGAGGCAGATGCAGCTTTTGGGGTAGGCAAAGCACGTGATGGGGCCCCTTTCTCCTTGGGGCCCTCAGCATGCACCTGCTTCGCCTACCCCCAAAACTGCCTCTGGCCACCATTGAACTGTTTGGGTACCTTCTGAACAGGCGGATAGCTCAGCAGCCTGTTTAGACACAAAACGTCTGACAAAGTGGTATTTTCCCCACAAAAGCCCATTCAATACGTCAAATTGTTAATCTTTAAGTGCCATAGGACTCCTTGTTTGTTTTACTGAACCAGACTAACATGGCTACCCCTTTGAAAAGATGGGAGAATGCACGGTGGTACATTGCTACAACTACTGGGATGAGATGCTGAGATAGGCAGATAGATCTGCAACAACCATCACTGCTTCTGAAAGTGGAATTTGTTAATCTAAAATGAACAACAGGTCTACATTTTTATGCTTGATTATTAAATTGCAGTATGAGATGGCAATTATGACAAAAATAAAACAAATAAACTTTGACGTAGGCAGGAAGAAAGTTACTTTACTTTTGTATGTAATCTCTTTAAAAATGCAAAATAACTAGTCTTGGTCTGAATGTTAGACCTGAAGAAATCAAGACAAATGTAGGATTAAGCATTAAAATATAGAGAGAGCTTCTACTTTATTGTGGCACTATTGAAATGAAAGGGATTGCTTAAATGTAACTGATGGGTCAGCGATCTCTTTGAGAGATAAGGGAACAGAGCATGTTAGAATATTTCCCACCAAACCTCTATAATTTCTTTCCTTAACATAGGTTGAATAAAGGCAAAATTCGCTTTTTTTAAAGACAAAATTCTCCTTTTGACTTTGATGGTAGTTTTGCCTGAGAAAGGAGTTCAGGATTTGGCAGTTCATGGTACCTCATCTAACATTAAACAAACTGTTTAAAGGCCAGCATCCAAAATTGTATATGAATGCCACAGGATAAAGACGTTCCTTTTGGCTAACATGCAGCTCCTAAATAAAGGCTAGTTCCAAAAAGGTAGCCGTGTTAGTCTACTTCAGCCAAACAAACAAGGAGTCCTGTGGCATTTTTAAAGACTAACAAATTTATTTATCACATGAGCTTTCCTCGGAGAAAATCTCACCTCATCAGACACTGATGAAGTGGGATTTTTCTCCCATGAAAACTCATGGAATAAATAAATTTGTTAGTCTTTAAAAGTGCCACTGGACTTCTTGTTTTTGTTTTTTTTTCCAATAAAGGTGCAGGTTTGCCATCCTGTTGACTGTATTGGGCATTTGGGTGCATACCATGTAGAACCTTCCTGGACAGGGCTTTATAACTTGTATTTATTTCTCTCTCTTTATAATAAATAAGCTGTATTTATTTCTCTCTCTCTCTCTTAACTGAAGGGGGTGAGGCAAGATAATTTTCAAATCACAAACATGGTCCACTCTACCAGAGTAAAATAAAATGCTTTCAGTAAAACCATCTTAACCATTAAAACAACAAAAGGCTATAATGCACCACTGCCTTTTAGGAGATGATATAGCCCACAGTTCAGATAAAAGGCAAAGACCCATCTTAGCTACTACAAAATAATTAAACAAACAATGCCTAATTTTTCCCTCAACTAGAAAATAGTGAAGAACCTCCAGCTGATACACAAGCATTTTACTGTCTTTGCAATAACTTGCATCTGAAAAAGTGGGTTGGAGCCCATGAAAGCTTATGCCCAAAGAAATCAGTTAGTCTTTAAGGCTATATCTACACTACCAAATTAGTCCAGACTAAGGAAACTTTGTACGGAGTAATTTGGCCCATGGCCACACTAGGCTTTGCCTAGTATGAACTAAGAAATTTCTTATTTCGGACTAGGCAAAACTTAGTCCAAACTAGTAAGACCTGGTGGTTAGTCTGGACTAAGCACAGGCAATACTCAAAGTAATTGTTAGTTCAAACTTAAAAAGTTTTTATACTAAGCCATTAGTTCAAACTAGCTGCACGCTCTAGTTCAAACTAAAAAGTTAGTTCAGACTAGAACACACAGCTAGTTCAAACCAAAAAGCTGCGGTTAGTTCAAATGAGCCAGAGGTTTGTTCAGACTAACCTCAGATTTATTTACTGTATATACTCAGGTATAGGCTGCTCCGGGCACAAGCCGACTCCCCAGTTCTGAGCCCAAAAAAGAAGCTAAGATTGGTGAGCCAGGTATAAGCCGAGGTCCCCTTTTGGCCTTGGCCCCTAACCTCCCACCCACTGCTGCTGGCTTCCTCTGGAGTTTCTGACAGCTTCCCTACCCCAAAATCTCTGCTGCTGCTTTTCCCTTTCCCCCCTGCTGTCCATTTCTCACTCCTGCTCTCCTGCTCTGCCCTTTCCTCACTTTCCTCACCCCTGCTGCCCCCTCCTCTGCCCTTTCCTCACTGCTGGCCCCCCTGCTCCTCCTGCTGCCCCCCTGCTCTGCCCTTTCCTCACTGCTGGCCCCCTGGCTCTTCACTGCTGCCCCCCTACTCCCTTCTCAGTGCCCTGCTGTTTCCCAACACCCTTTCCACCTCCTTCCCCTTCACCTTCCAACCCCTGGTGCCGCTCTTCCCAGCCTGCCAGGCCCCCCTCCCCCATCCCCAGTCCCTGTCACTGCTTCCTTGGGCTCCCCAAAAACCCTGGGTCCTCCTGCTGCTTTCCCCAGACTCCCTGACCCCCCCCCAATGCCCGAGCCCTGCTGCCCCTTCCCAGGCCTCCCTGAACCCCCCCCAAACCCTCCCGGCTGTCCCATCACTTTCCCCAACTCCCCGACCCCCCCCCAACCTCCGGTCCCTGCTGCCGCTTCCCTGGCCTCCCTGAATCCTCCCTGAATCAATGTCCAGGCCGACCCCCCCCAAGGGCCCCCTTACTTGGCTGCTCCAGACGCCGGGGTCCCCTCCTTACTCCAGCCCCAGCCCCCACCAACTGCCCAAGATGGCCGCCCTGCAACACTGGGGCTCCGGCCTGCCGCATGGTCAGGGAAACTGCCAGCTGGGGCTGTCTACCGTATTCTTTCAAGTATAAGCAGAGAGCCTGTTTTGAAGCCAATTTTCAGGCACAAAATTCTCGGCTTATATGCGATGATATACGGTAGTTCAGACTTGCAAGTCCAAACTAAATTTTTAGATGTAGACATAGCCTAAAGTGCCATAGGACTCTCTTTGTTTTTATTGCCTTTAGGTTTCTTTTGCCACCCATCAACCGCCCCAAAAAGCAAAAACAATAAAAAGTGACAACCAAGTAGTGAAAGGAAATTATAAACCTAACAGAATATGGAGAATCACATTTTGCTTTCTTATGGGTTACTGTGCCAGTCATTAAGTGGTGGGAAAAGATCAAGGACCAACTTCTGCCTTTAAGTAGCAAGAAGGGAACAGTTGCTTCCTGAACTGGTTCCGGTGTGATCTCACCTAGAAGACTAAACTCATTTCTTTGCCAGCTCTTTACTGGAAATATATTAACAAAGTACAGGGGCTGTGGAGAACAGCAATGAAAAGTAATGTGAGTCTGAAGGGACTGATGCATGAAGAAAGGTTAAAAGAGCTAAATGTGTATAACTTGCTTAAACAATGTGTGTGTGTGCTTAATAGTCCACAAATATTTGAATGTGTAGAGAGAGGAATTTAGGGCAATACACAGGGCGGACTAGGTAGAACTAATACATGAACATAAGGGCCGGTCCATGCATGGTTTTTATGTAGCTGCACCAGGTTAGAAATGGATATAACTGCTTAATGTGTACTCAAGTATTCTGTGCTTATATTGGTATAGTTTATTTACATAAATATACAGCAGTAGGAACACTCTGTAGACAAACCTTAAGAAAGGAGATGTTTAGGTTGAATATCAGGCAAAAACCTTATTGGCAGTGAGATTTATCAAAGTGAGACATAGTAAGGAAATATCTGGCACTAGAAGGCAGATGGATTGGATAAACAAACACTTTTACTTTTATGGCTTTATCATTCATTTACATCTCTGCAAACCCAGTGACTTCAATGGGGTTACCGAGAACAGAATGTAGATCCACTGCTGTAAACAGAACGCCATATTGCATGCAATATGTCATTCAGCTTTTACATTTTCCATACATAAACTCTGTATATTTTCATAGTTTATAATGACCTTCAGTTTGATCGTTTTCTGGAGGCAGTAAATAGATTCTTAAAGGTCTTCCAGTTCTCTCATTAAATGCCAGAATGCTCTCCTGGCTCGATGTTATTACTCAACATATGTTGTTGAAAGGACAATTTTTTTTTCTCTAGTACACACAAGAATGAAGTTTCTTTCTTTCTTCACATATGCACATAGTTTCCAGTGGTATTAATTGGAATTCAACAGGCAGATGAAAAAAGAGGAAAGATAGGTCAGTGGTCTCAAACTCAAATCACTATGAGGGCTGCATGAGGGGGTAGTACATTAGCCTGAGGGTTGCACCACTGAAACCTTTTCATACAACAATATTGCAAATATTGGTAATGACAGAGTTGTTGTGGGCCACAAGAAATAGCTTTAGGGGTTGCCTGTGGCCCATGGGCTATGTGATTGAGACCCCTGGGTTAGGTCATTAGCCTGGACATTAGAGACCGTGGTTCAGTTCTACATTATGTCACAGACTGCTTGGGTGACTTAGGTGAGTCCCTTATTTGCTCTAATTCAGTTCCCCATTAGTAAAATGGAAATAATACACTGATTCTTACTAACATTTTAAAGTCATTGCACACAAGCGGCACAACAGAGTGCTGGTTGGTAATTTTAGAGTTTTGTTGAATATTCAACAGTTGTGTTTTGAAAAAGTCCAGTCCTTAGTCTTTGCATTCTTGCACCTGCTCACAAGAGTGCAACATAGCTGTAAAATGGTACCATTCTGTCCTGATTGCCATGTTACACATGACTACACAAAGCATAAAGCAGTGGAGATCAGGCCCTCAGCATGCATTTTAAAATTTCACTGCATATTGACATGATACTGAGTCTTTATTTTTTCCCTATGATTGCTGATTTTTTTAAAAAAAAACTTTACGCACCTAATGAAATGGTCTGATTGACTTTAATTGATTGAACTATGGTATGCTCAGCACTTTTGAAAATCAGACCTAGGGAGGTTGAGGGACTTCACAACCAGCTCCAGCCCAAGCTGCAGATTCAAAGCACTGTCCCTGCAGCTATTTTTAGAATGCTAGTGCAAGCCCCCAAGCCTACGGTAAGTCTGTCCAACAGGATGGGGAGACATGCTTTTGTGTGAAGTGGGATTTTCTCCCACAAAAGCTCATGTGATAGATAAATCTGTTAGTCTTTAAGTGTCACAAGACTCCTTGCTTTTTTTTTTTTTTTTTTTTTGCTTTACTAGACTAACACGGCTGCCCCTTTGGAGCCTTATTTATATGCATCTTTAAGTGCCACAGGACTCCTTGTTTGTTTTACTGAACTAGACTAACCTGACTGCAGCTTTGGAACTTGCCTAACTTTAGGCATTCATTTTCTTAACAGCTCAGCCTTGGAATGCATCTCTTTATAAGGAACCTTCCATAGAAGAATTACAGCAGTTATCGTTGGCACCTGGAAGTGACAATGGAAACGGAGCTCACCCTGCCTGGTTGGATAAATAAAAGGACATGCCAGCTAACTGACAGCACATCAGTTTGTCACTTTGCTTGCTAAGCTTTAGAAACAGAAAATGAAAAATACTAATAAAAATAGGTGCAGTGTCAAGTTTAAAAAGTTTTTACTGTAAAATATTTAACCCACAGTGAATATTTGGACTCGCCAAATTCAGACCTGATGAAAGCAGGCGTAAGGCCAATAAAGGCAGTGGTATTGTAGCTTTTTACACCAGGGATGGATTTGGCCCAGGATCTTCAGCCAAAAAGTTAAGCTGTTTTTCCCAAACCAAGAGTCTGAAAGCATGCCATGAACAGCAAGGAGTAGAGACACATTAACCAGCTAGCATGGTCTCTAGCAAGTTTCCTCGTAGCAAAGCTCAGTCAGTTTCACTAAGAAGAGAAAGTAGTGTGTGATGAGATGGTTTTGTCTGCCTTTGATCTCCTTGTCTTGACTGGGTTCAGTTCAGAACTTAGACTTGCAATTGCCTGTATGCAGACAAGCATGCTACAGTTCTTTATCCAAAATAGGACTTGATCTTGCCCTGTTTATTCAGGGAAAAAAAGTTGATTTTAATGTGAGTTTTGCCTCTGTTTTACAGAAGATTGGGCATAGTGTGTATTCTAATGTTCTAATTTTGTCCACATTTCCTAAATAAAGCAATGCAATCAAGATATTTTTCATTTACATTTGTGAAAACACATTCCCTCCTTTAAATATATCACCTTAGAAATAACTTGAATCCAAAATTGTTTTACTAATACATTTAGTTCTTGTATTTTGGGTACATAATTGTTTGTTTGTTTGTTTGTTATAGGGTTGTTCATAAATTCATTGATCAAGGCATAAGAAAAAAAGACAGAAGCATGGTTAGGTAACCATCTGGCTCTGTAAGTACTCCAGACTAAGTCCTCTGTTATTTGAGCTGTGCAGGTGACCCTCTTGGCAAAAGTCAGTGACTCAAGAATTGTCAGTGATTCTTCACAGCCTTTTCTTCCCATTCCAATGAAAGAGCTACCAAATCTTCCCAAAATGTTATGCTGCTTTCAGTTGTTTTGTGAATAGTTGAGTTGCTTTCTGGTGGCAGATGCTGATTTATCTAATGACCATTTAAAAGTATATTCATAAGAGAATGTTTTGATCTTGGTAGATCACTGTTTATCTGTGCTATTGCACAAAACCTTTCCACCTCCTAACGGCTGGACTTTCTGCAATGGCTGCTTGCATTTTCAGAAGCACTACCAGGTCTCAGAAGGGCGCATTCTGGTATTAATGTTACAACAATTCTTACTGTCTTTTGGTCCTTTTCTTTAACTCCATCCCAGGTCCCTTGCAGTTGGACTTCCATCTTTTCAACTACATGGAAATGTCTCCAAACAATTTTCTAGCTACCTTTTCCTAGTGAAATCTAAGATTTCTACTCAATCATCACCTTCCTGAAATTCTCCCTGTTGCCTTTGATACTATCAATCACATCTTCTTACTTGAAATCTTATCCTCCATTGACTCCATCTGTCCATGGTTCTCTTTCTATCTCCTTGATTATTCCTTTATTGGGCTCCTTATAGCTCTTCAAAAGGTCCCACAATGCATTATCTTGGGTCCTCTCCCTTTTTCCCTTCACATTGTCTCTCCGGGTTTTCTCCTTTGTTCACACTACCCTCCTTACGCTGATGATTCACAGATCTTCCTTTCTGTTCATGACTAGTTTCTTTCTACCTAATCCTGCATCTCATATTTTCTCTCTGACAACTCTGCCTAGACAGGTTTCTCATCTTCAACTTAACATGGCCAAAACTGAACTCCTTATCTTTCCTCTCAAAGCTTCCCCACTCCTCTGCTTTCCCTGACACCACCACACTTAAGAGTTTTTCAGGCTCATAATTTAGTTGAATTTTTTGCCTCTGTTCTTTCTCTTGCTCTATGCTTCCAGTCTGCATCCAAATCTTTCCACTAATTCTTTCCCAAAACAGTTATAATCTGACCTTTCTGTCCACGGAAAACTCTTGTTTAAGACTATGTCTCACATTTTGATTACTGTAACCTCCTTCTCCAGAGTCTTGCCAGCACTTCCAATCCTTTTAATAAAAGAAGCTTCTAAGATCATCTTTCTTTTCAGTAGCTTGCACCATGTCAATCCTGTCTCTGAAGCCCACTGGCTTCCTCTTTCACCACATGAAGTCTAAGCTTCTTGTCTTCACAATCAAAGCCCTTTCACAACTCTGCCCCTCTTGCTTGCCCTCTCCTTTCTCTTGCCATGTAGGCTCCTGCTCCCCATCTCCTCTGATAAGCCAATAATGACTCTTTTGTCTACCCATTTTTCAACTTCTCACTTAAATGTCTCAGAATCTTTGTATGTAATCCTGGTGCTCCCTCCTGGAGCTACTTTCCTCTCCTTCTAAGTCCTGCTCAGTATCCACTTATGTGATGCCTATGAGAAACTGGGTAACCAGTGCTTACTAAGTTGTGCTGCACTCAGAAATAGCTGCAGCAATGCAGACATCTTAAAAGTAGATGGTTTGTAGCAGTCAGCTGCATTACCTGTGTTTAGAGCTAGCCCTGCACATTTACCAGCTCCAGTGGGCACTCCCTGCAGAGCATAACTCCAGCCCTTTGACAGTCAGCATTGTCACCTCTAATACAGTTCCTATATTGTTTCTATTTTGCTTCTTGGTTTAGAGGTAGGCACTCCAAGATCAGGATGCTTCTAGGGCTAGTTCCCATATAAGGGCCCCTAATTTGCATATAAGGCCCCCTAAGCAGATCTTTCACTTTAGACTCACTTTTCCCACCAGGCACAATGAAGTCTGCCTGGAGGTACTGCAGAGGACCAGATTTTCAGGAGTCGTGCTGACATCAGAGAGTAGTGGCACTTCGATTCAATCACTTACCCGCTTCTGTTGTTGATTTGGTTTTACATAATCGGTGGGGATTCTTCTTTCCTGATAGGGGAATTCCAAGCATTGGTTTCAGCTCTGTTGGTTCTGTCACTGAAGAGGTGAGAGGAACAAGCTCCAGAAGTCTCACTTGCAGTCCTTCAAAAGTTGTTGGTGGGAGGGATATTGGCAGGGGGCTGGTATTCTCATAGTTGAATCTTTAATTCAACCATTCACACATAGGGGGCAGCATTTGAGCTGGATAAAAGTAGATGGCAAACTTCCTGCTTGCGGCAAACTGGTAATACCAAGAAAAGCAATAGATTCAATCCATCAATTACTTGACAAGAGGGCAGAATGACAATTGGTGCCCAAGATGACAGCAAGTGTTGTACCAAATACAGCATTACATGCAAGCAAATATCCTCCCTGCTTGTGTGAAAAAAAGTTAATACTTATGTAGCTGGCAAAAGGGCATTGAAACTGGATTCCCCACTGTCAGCGAGGCCAGTAGGTACTCAGTAGAGTCAAGTGCGACCGCACATTGTAACATGGTGTACTTCTTTTAATGTAATCACAAAATTAGGACCAAAGCCAGTTTGCTTTACTCACTTGAGCAGTTAATTGGATTATTTATATGATTTAAATGATGAGGACTTGGTTCCATACAGACAAGGGGACTGCGGTAGATGTATTTGGATTTTAAATAGTGTTAAACAAAGTGTCTGAAAAACTCTCTGAACAAACTAAAATGGGCTTAGATAGAATCATGTCCATGAAAATCAAAATTAGCTAATGGCCTGTAGACCAAAGGAAAATGATAGTGTATTACATTGTATGTGGGAGGTTTCTGGTGACATACTACATATTACATTCCCATGACATACTGCAGTAATTAGCATGTTGGACCAGTTTTATTCAAATCTTCATTACGGATCTGGAAAAGGCAGTAAACAGCATGCTAATGAAATACTAAATAAAGCACCCTGGATCGCACAAAATTCAGAGGAGCTGAAAACAGCAGTGAGGGTAGAAAATGGAGACAAATAAGCCTAGAAAGCTGGGAAGAAACTTGAGCAGAAAATTAAAATACTTGAGATTGACTTTGGGGAAATGCAAACTAGTCCATCTGTTGAAAAATAATCCAAAACACACTTGGGAAGAGAACACCTGGGAAACAGTCCTTGTGATGGTAGTAGACAGCAAACTAATCATGCATTTTCAATGTAATAAGGCAACTAAAAAGACCAGTAAGATTTTGTGTTGCATATGTAAAGGTATTATGGTAAAAAGCAGGTAATAGTTCCTCTCTAAGGCCATGTCTATACTACAAGCTAGCAATCTACTGCCCCTGCTTGTGTACACATATTCATACTAGGTAATAGCAGGGTAGCATGGGTAGTGATTTAGCCATGCTGAATATGCATTCACTAGTTACAGGAGGGTTTGTGCTCAGTTCAGCTAAGCTGTGTCTAAATTATTGCTACCTCTGCTATACTGTTTTTGTATTCACACTAGCTCATGGAGAGATATTGTGAGTATGGGAACACAAGCAGGGGAATCAAATCCCTGGCTTGTAGTGTAGATATAGTCTTAGGGCAAGATCTTGTGGTCTCTGTGTGGTGTGGATTCAGTCATTAACTTGCCAGCTGAGAACTGAGCATGTATCCAGCATAATGTAGAGCAGCATCACGGCTGCTCTAATTTATGCTCATCTGTCAACTACAGCAAGAGGGATTCCAGTAACAGTTGGGGATCTGCAAGGTACATGAGTGTGCTAGGAATTGCACCTACACTAGGAATCAGGGGTAATGTCAGTATATGAGCCACTAAGTGAAACCCGAGGAGTCCTCGAGACAGTGGAGTACTGAGGGAACCAGATCTACCAACTTTATTTCTGCTTGGTACTATTAAGCTGCTACAAAGATGCCAGAATGGGGTACAAGATCTGGTCCTGGGTGTCTGGTGCACTTGGGACATTGGTTCAGGTCTTCAGTTGTGGTTGAACTGCAATGAACATAAGTCGGGGGTACTATGCCAAGTTGACTGATGTGATGAGCTCACCTGTGACAGATATTACAACTGCATGCAATGTCTTCAGGGCCATACTTTATTAGGTTTATGAATCACTGTGGGCCAGGGATTGTATACAACTCTAGCAGGGAAGGTTACCACAGATCCTACAAGAACCAAAAACAATAGAGGATGATTAAGGTGAATCATGCAAGTTGTATACACCTCCAGAAAGGCTTGCACATGTTGGTTCAGACTGAGTTTTTCTGGAGGCCAATGGAGAAAGAATGGCCTTTGGTATAAAATAGGTGAATTCAGACTAAATCAGGGCCTTCTTTTAAAAAGGATAGGGCTTTCTGTCGAGAAGGAAGGAGGACTGAACCCTTGCGGAATCATTGGACTTTGACTTAGTAGGACCCTGAGGGACTCATGGGTCAGCTCTGATAAGTTTTTAGCATGCCTCTAGGCCTGTGGTTCCCCACCTTTTCTTTGCTGTGGCACACCTTGATACCTTCAAATTTTTCGAGGCACACCACTATTAAATTCATGGATATTCAAATTAACTTAAATTACTTATGAGTATTCATGAACCATGGCACAATGTTTTGGAAATGCTGCTACGTGGGGTAGTAGGGGTAGCAGAGCAGGGGTGGCAAAACACAGGAGATCATAAACCAAGGAGGCATATAAAGATATTGCTAGGGACTGTAAGGATAAAATCAGAAAGGCCAAAGGACAAATGGAGTTGCGGCTAGTGAGGTATGTAAGGGATAACAAGAAGGGGTTCTACAAGTATGTTAATAACACGAAGAGGATCAGGGATGGTGTAGGTCCCTTGCTGAATGGGGCAGGCATCCTCATGACAGAGGATGGGGAAAAGCTGAACTGCTCAATGCTTTTTGTGCTTCAGTTTTCACAGGCAGCGTTAGCTCTCAGCCCACTACCATGGGTATGGCAGACTGGAGAGAAGAAAAGAGGCCCTTGGTGATGGAAGGTCAGGTTAGGGACTGCTTAAAGAAGCTGGATGTGCACAAGTCCATGGGGCCGGACGAACTGCATCCAAGGGTGCTAAGGGAATTGGCTGATGAGATAGCAGCACCACTGTCCATTATCTTTCAAAAGTCATGGAGAATGGGGGAGGTGCCAGAGGATTGGAAATAAGCAAATATAGTAACTATTTTCAAGAAAGGGAAAAAGGAGGATCCAGGGAATTACAGACCAGTCAGCCTCACTTCAATCCCTGGAAAAATTATGGAGCAGATTCTCAAAGAATCCATCCTCAAACACTTAGAGGAAAATAAAGTGATCAGGAACAGTCAGCATGGATTCACCAAGGGTAAATCATGTCTGACCAATCTCATTTCCTTCTATGATCAGATGACTAGTTTTCTGGATGCAGGAAGAACTGTTGATGCGATATACCTTGATTTTAGCAAGGCTTTTTGATACAGTTCCCCACAGCATTCTCATTGGCAAATTAAGGAAGTATGGGTTGGATAGGTGGACTATAGGGTGGATAGAAAACTGGCTAGATCAATGGTTTCAGCATGTAGGAATCAATGGATCCATGTCTAGCTGGCAGCCAGTCACGAGTGGTGTGCCCCAGGGGTCGGTCCTGGGGCAGGTTCTGTTCAACATTTTCATCAATGATCTGGATGATGGAATAGACTGACTCTCAGTAAGTTTGTGGATGACACCAAGCTGGGGGGACCAGTAGACATGTTGGAGGGCAAGGACAGGATTCAGGGAGACCTAGATAAATTGGAACAGTGGGCCAATAGAAATCTTATGAGGTTCAATAAGGACAAGTGTAAAATCCTGCACTTGGGACGGAAAAACCCCATGCACTGCTACAGGCTGGGGAACATTCAGCTAAGTAGCAGCACTATAGAAAAGGACCTGGGGGTCCTGGTGGATGGGAAGCTGGATATAAGTCAGCAGTGTGCTCTTGCGGCCAAAAAGACCAATGGCATACTGGGCTGCATCAAAAGAAGTGTTAGCAGCAGATCCAGGGATGTGATCATTCCCCTCTATTCTGCACTGGTGAGGCCACATCTAGAATACTGTGTTCAGTTTTGGGCTCCCCACTACAAAAAGGACAGGGACATGCTAGAGAGAGTTCAGCGGAGGGCAACCAAAATGATTAAAGGGCTGGAGCACAAGCCCTATGAGGAAAGACTGAGAGCATTAGGCTTATTTAGTCTGAAGAAGAGAAGATCGAGGGGGGATTTGATAGCAACCTTCAACTACTTAAAGGGATGCTCCAAGGAAGATGGAGCTCGACTATTCTCGGTAGTAATGGAGGACAGAACGAGGAGCAATGGTCTCAAGTTACAGTTGGGGAGGTTGAGGCTGGATATTAGAAAAAACTTTTTTACTAGGCGAGTGGTGAAGCATTGGAATGAGCTGCCTAGGGAGGTGGTGGAGTCTCCATCTTTGGAGGTGTTTAAGGCCCGGCTGGACAAAACCATGACTGGGATGGTTTAATGGGAGTGGTCCTGCCTCTGGCAGGGGGTTGGACTAGATGACCTATGAGGTCCCTTCCAACCCTAGGATTCTATGATTCTATGATCAGGAATCATGTGCAGTGGCAGGAGTGAGTGTGGGGAGCAGAGCAGGGTAGAGGTGGCAAAAGAGGAGAAGGGCAGCTATTTGGGGAACAGCACAAGGGTGGCAAGAGAGGAGAGAGGAAGGGAGAACAAGAGTGGCTTTGTGGAGGGACAGGGGGAAACCTGGGAAGTGGGAAGGTAGGGGAGGGGAGCACGGTGCAGCACCCACTTCCCTTTTCTTTGCAGTGGCTCCCTGCCACCCAGAACAAATCCTTATCCCACTGCTACTCCCTCCCACCCCAGTGGGTCCCATCTTCTCCTCCCTCAGCCCCCTTCTGCCTGTGATGGACCCTCCCATCATTGCAGGGGCCAGAACTAGGCCTCCAGCCCCCAGTTGCACCCCTCACACAGCCACCCCACAACCCCAGCTACATATCCTCTGCTACACATTCACTCCCACCCACCTCTGCTACACACACACATACCGGCCCCACACAACCCCCAGCAGCCCTCCTCCCCCCCAAAGTCTTTACCTGGGCTGTTTGCAGGCTGCCTGACACAAGCTGCTCCACCCTGCAGGAGGAGATTTACACACTCCCAGCCTCCCTCAGCGCTCTGGTTGCTGGGCTTAAAGTGGATCCAGGTTTAAGGTGGAGCCACTTGAACAGTGCGTTTGGGCTGCTCCTGCTATTTTTAGGGGGACCCCTGGAACTCCCCATTCTAGTGTCTTCCTCTATTTTTAGGGGGCCAGAATGCTGCCTGGGGGCCCCAGAACTGTGTTTTGGTGCCTTCTCCCTTACTGTAATCCCTGCCTTTTCTCAGCCCTGCACAGCCCAGGTGGCTGGGCTGAGCAGGGAGGGATCTTTAACTCCAGCTCTCAGGCATGCCTGCGGCACACTTTGGGTGTTCCCACAGCACACCAGTGTACCCCGGCACACTGGTTGGGAACCACTGCTCTAGGCATTTCTATTGTTTTTATATGCTTTCTCTGTACTGCTTTTACCCTGAGAATAGGTGTATTTTGCTTTGTAAAGGCCAGTTGGTAATTGATATACAGTGTTGTCACCCTGTAGAAGGGTTTACCACGGGTGTCAGACTTCGGTCACATCTGCTGGGGAAATCATTGTGAGGCATAGATGAACTACAGACCTACACTGTTGTGTGGAAGGGCAGAGATCTGTGCAGCAGAATCTCTGCCCAAGAGAAGTGATGGCAGAGAGTTTGAAAGCTTAAGTGTGTGAATCTCAAAGGTGCAGTTAACTCTGAAACTATGACACAAAACCATGATGATTTTCTCTCTCTCTCTAAATGCTGAACAGTGCTGTTGCTAAGTGCAAGACTATCAGAAGGAAAATGTTTTGCCTTATGCATTGCATTTCATCCCTTTCTCCACTGTCCATAGCTGGGGTTTGGAATTCCTTTTGTTATTGTGAGAAAAATAACAACTGTAAGTGATATGAATACTGTCTCTCATCAAAGGATTAGTTCCAAAGAGGTAACCATGTCAGTTTAGTTCAGCAAAACTAGACTTTTAGGCTATGTCTAAAATTTGCCACAGTTAGTTCAGACTTGTTAGTCCAAACTAAGAAGTTTAAGGTTAGTTTGAACTATCTGCAAACATTTTAGTTCAAACTAACTGCGCATTCTAGTTCAAACTAATGTTTAGCACGAACTAGAACACGTGGTTAGTTTGAACTAACTGGCTTAGTGTGAACTTAAATAAGCCTTAGTCTGGGTCTTGGCTGGACTTAGTTCAAACTAATGTTTGAACTAAGGTGGTTAGTCCAGACTAAGTGCTAGTACTAACTAGTTTGAACTAAGTGGTCCTTAGTTCAAACTAAGAAATTTCTTAGTTCAGACTAGGGAAAGCCTATTGTGGCCATGGGCTAAATTAGTCTGGACTAAGCCTCCTTAGTCCAGACTAATTTGCCAGTGCAGACATAGTCTTAAAGACCAACAAATTGATTTATTGCATGAGCTTTTGTGGGAGAAAATCCTACTTTGTCTGATGCTAGAAGATGGAGAACTACAGATGAATCACTTTTCCTCACACGCATACCTATCCCTTTTAGCAAGTGTTCATTGCTCATATAGCCAAGGACTGTAAGCCAAAGACATATCTTGGAAGAAGGGGTTCAGAGGTGCTAGTGCTGCCACATTGCAAGGTAAAAGGGATGCAAAGAAAGAGTAATGTAGAAAAATCCCTGATGTGTCATGACTATCTCCTCAGAAGACTGTTAAATGGGCCAAGTTTAAAGGCAAAGCTATGAGCAGGAATGTAAAAGGAACATACTGTCAAGACTATAACAAGCACTGATGTGCCAGAAGTGTATTCCAGTATCTTTTTACAGGCCAGATTGTTTTAATCTAAGAAAGCCTTCCACAGGAAAGTAGTTTTGTGACAGGAGAGAAATAAGATTCTAATAGACTTCCAGTGGTATCGCAGAGGAGATGTTACAAGCTTCAGTCTCACTTGATCCTTTCTGTTCCTATCATAAAGCCACTTAGAAGAGTTTTTTCCATTTACTCCATATTTTTTGACATTAAAAAGCAAGCTGTCTTGTTAGAAAGTTTTATATTCAGCAAAGCACGAAGGTTAATATTCAACAAGAGTAACTCTTTCCCCTTGTTTGCTTTCACTAGATTGAATAGTGTACCTCACAGGTGTCAAACTCATGGTCCACAGGTGGATGTAGCCCACCAAGGGCACTGATCTGGCCTGTGGAGCTGCTGCCAGGGCTGTCCTTGGGAGCTCTCTGCATCAGCAACTAACAACAAAGACAGGCTGCCCCCGCAGAGCAGGGCTAAGCCTGCTTGTGATTGGGATCATGTGAGTGAGTCGGCGCACAGGGGAACAACGGAAGCGCTTCAGCCAATCCTGGCTCAGCTCTGCTGTGGTCTGCCAACTGGTCAGAGTCTCAGTCACAGCAGACTGGGCCAGCTCCCAGAAAGCCACTGCATTGTCTCCCCCTCCAGCTGTTTTCTGTCAGTCTGTTGGCATGCTCATCTGATTGACTGCATATTGCATGAATCACAAATACGAAAAGGAAAAGGTACCTGGGACCCATGTGAGAATGAACCAATCAATCAAGAACCAGCCAGGACTGAGCCAACCAAAGGCCACCATGCTGAATGACTGACAGTGAGTGGGTGGGGAGCAGGGGAGGCAGGAGCCTAGCCTGCCTGTGGCTGTGGCTGAGGCTGATTGCCTGCTGCCACAACAGTTGGATAGGTGGAAAGGGAAGGAGAATGGGGGTCTGGGTATGGCCAAGCAGGGGAAGGGAGATCTGGGACCTGCATAATAGGAGAAGGGGGGTCAGGGAGCCAACATGGCAAAGGGGAGCCCATAGGGCAGGGAAAAGGGAAGGTGTGGGAGAGCCTGTGGGGAGGGAAGGGGAAAGGGGAGCCCATGCCACTTTGAACATGGGAGGGGAAATGGTTGGGGAGCCCATGCGGACATATGCCCTGTGACAAATGTCCTGCCCTCCAATGTGGCCCCCCACATTGAATGAGTTTGACGCCCCTTAATAACAGATGTAGGAACACGTGCCACTTGTGCCTGTGGAACTCTATTTCCCTTGAATACATAAAATAGCTAAAGTCTAGGGGAATTCAAGGGGAATAGAGTTCCACAGACACAAGTGGCACGTGTTTCTACATCTGTTATTGACTTCCGCCTGCATTGTGGCTGTAGGCCTCATTCATTTCCACTCTTGATTCCTGACCACTTTCTTATATCTGCGTCTTTGCAATGTTCTTCTCCACTCCAGGCTCCGTAGCTTGGTGCTGTTTGTGTGGAAGCACTCTGTACACTCCACTCATAGAACTTGAGCTGGAAATCAACTCAAGATGAATAGACATGTCATTTGGAGTTTTGGTTGACCTCTGTTTTTTCTCCAGGGTTTCAGGCAAAGAGTGATTACTGGCAAAATGCAAAAGATTGTTTAATGCCCAGAGATTATCATACATTGTCAAACTTCTGACATAGTTTTAAAACATTGTTAAATTTTGTTGAGACATCAAAACAAGATGCATATTATGTATGGTAGTGCCACACTAGTTACAGCAAAATATCAGCTCTTTGATACATAACACATAGATAATGTGCACAGTGGCAGGGGAAGGGAAAGCACATCCCTGTGCCTCTTTTTGTACCCCTTTAGTTTCTAAACATGGCTATGATAAGTATGAAATTAATTTCACCTCTGCCACAAACATCAAGACTGAAAAAATATTCAGAAAAATTCCATAACCAATCCTAGCTGATTTGCAGGTTGTACCAAACATAAATCAGTTTTGCTAGATATCAGCTGAAGGCCTGCTGAAGTCTTACCTATACATGTCTTTCCACTGAGTTTCATGGGGAATGGATTAGGCCATGAAGGAACATTTTTAGCCATTAAACTATATATGTGCTTGAGCAATATTAAGTAAAAGAATATAGTTACAAATGTTTGTCATGAACTTCCTTATTTAAGCACAAAATTTTCGAAAGAAGCCACTGATTTTGAATGCTCCAGTATTTTGATGTCCAGTCCAAGACACTTCAGCCTTTATTTTTCAAAGGTATTAAGCCCCCAAACCTTCTATTGACTCTCACAGATTTTTATTATGGGTATCCAGAAATCTACTTTTGAAAATTTGACTGTGTGTGTCAATGCCAAATAAACCCATTTCCAGGTCTGCTAATAACCCAGGTTTAAATATTTTATTTACTTTCTATATATCAAGTACTCAAAAAAACAAGTAAGCTGTTGGGCTGTGTGAAATGATGCACAATGGGCTACAATCTGTGTAACTTTCCTATTCCCCTTTGCAGTGTAATTGTGTGGTTTGATGCAAAATGTGCCATGCAAGGTACCCTTTTGAATGCTTTGCTGTATTGTTAGGATATCATGATTTCTGCAGCATCACGTATGTGCATAGATGTGAAGCATGTTTCCAGGTATTTTACATGACCCAAGGCTATCTTTCAACACAGAGACTGCAGAAGTACATGACAAAGACAGTGCAAATTGAGATCCTTGGATCAGGTGGGACAAAGTGAATCACACAGCAGCGAGAAAGAGAAGGAGGCTCTTGCTCTTTTTGAACAAAGAAGATCACTTGAGAGATAGAGGAAGAGGGAAGGGGACTTGAAAATAAATACAGACACTTCGAATGGTTAGGGGCTTATTGCCAGAGAAACACAATTTTGATGACAACTCCAAGAGACTGAACCTATCCATATGGCCAGGAGTACCAACACTGACTGAACACCACCACCAGCGAGGCTTGTAAGTAAGAATGAGATGAATAAACTAGAGAGAATAAGCTGAGATAGTGTTGTTAGATTAGCATGTTTTATATCTTTTATTTGCCTGTAGTAACTCCTGACTCCTTTATTAAATGAGTGTGCATTGAATTGCTATTTACTCACTTAAAATCATGTTCTAATGAATAAACTAGTCTTTGTTCCTTCAAAAGCTGTCTGAACTTTAGACGGAGTGAATGAGTGAAGCTGGGCATATTCATTTCATTATTGGTAAATGGGTGAACAAGTGTTTATGAAGCAACAGTGATTGGAGAAGACTACCAATCCCTGTAGGATGGAAGTTCCTGGTGTGTTATCTGGAGGTGCTCACTGGGGGACTGTCCACTAAGTGGCTGGAGAATGCATGTTTACTGCCTGGGACTGATTACATGCAGGGGGCTGGTGTGGACCAATCCAGGAGTGCTAAGCAGGGCAATTCAGAATGCAGGTGGTCACAGCAGCACCCCAGACCAGATTCTAGGTAGGGGAACATCACAGGCTCAAACATCATCTTTGGATAGGAGGCAAACATGGTAGACTTCAGCTCAAAGAGTGGAGTTAGTGAAAATCTCAGTGATTGAAGACAGTAGTTTAGAGTGGAAATGCAGAGGCAACCTTGATTAAATTGATCACTAATGCTCCAATTATAATAAATGCATTAATCTGACTGGATTTGCCATGTCCATGTCATAGGCCAGGCCCAGGCCTACCCTGTAACAGATCTTGCTAGCTTAGGATGGCGTTACAAGATCTTCCTGCCTCACTTTTTCTTCTCAGGAAGCCAGTAATTCCACTTTGGGCACACTTGATGTGTGATTCAGTAATTCCATCCTTAGGGCACATTTGTTACAAAGCCTCGTACAGTATGAGGGCCATAACAAAAAGTCCCAAATAAACAAAAATAGCTTCTGGCTCTCAATTCCTCTGACACTTGCCTACCAAGCTGTTTTCTGTCCCCTCAGGGTTCTGTCTCACTATTTGCTCACAGGAAGAATCTTAGTCCTCCTCCTCTAATTATCATTCACTTTACCAGAAGTCCCCAGTTCTCCTAGAACTGGGTTGTAATTTCTCTTCCTCAGCTCATCCCACTTATTCCACTGAGTCCAAGGGTTAAGCAGCCTTCTACTGGTGTCTGCTAACTTGTGGCCCTGCAAGAACCATCTTACTCCTCTCAGAGTCCAAAAGCATCTAACCCATGGCCCTTTCTCCCAGCTCATTCCTTACTGATTGGGTGAGAGGTTCCAAATGGGAGCTGTTTTAGTCTAGAAAAGCAAAACAAGCAAGGTGTCCTGTGGCACTTAAAGACTAACAGATTTATTTATTGCCTGAGCTTTCATGGAAGAAAATCCAACTTCGTCGGACGCTTTGAAGATGGGGGAACTTACAGAATAGGATGAAAGTAAATGCGAGGGAGTGTAAGACATGGGATCAGGTCATAGAGTAACAGCAAATCAGAGCATTTGTTAAGATTCAAAGCCTCAGAAACAGCACATAGAGGAGGGTGAAGGCAAATTACCTGTTGTAATGGGAAAAGAAGCCATAGTAACAACTCAGTCCTGCCTTCACACAATCTAATTTGCATATTAATTCAAGTTCAGCTGTGGGAAAGCAAGACTTCAAAGAGAAACAGCTGAACTTGAATTAATATGCAAATTTGATTGTGTGATAGGATTGAATTGTGACTATGGCTTCTTTTCCCACTACAACAGTTAATTTGACTTCACCCTCCTCTATGTGCTCTTTCCCAGTGTTTGAACAAATGCTCTGATTTGCTGTTACTTGATGACCTGATCCCATGTCTTACACTCCCTTGCATTTATTTTCATCCCATTCTGTAAGTTCTCCCATCTTCAAAGCATCTGACAAAGTTGGATTTTCTTCCATGAAAGCTCATGCAATATATAAATCTGTTAGTCTTTAACTGCCACAGGACTCCTGGCTTTTTTTGGATGAGAGAGTAGCCCCACCTCACCTCTTTGCTAAGCTACAGGTCTCAGGCCCTTAAAGGCACAGTGACAGGATTCCTTCTATATGCTAATTCTTCCCAAGACCTCGTTCTTTTCTCCCCATATCTCCTCAGGCTTTGTGTCTCAGTCTTTCACAAACCCTTGAAGTGCCATCCAATGTGACAAGGAGGACTGACCAGTAGCCACAACTTCCATTAAGGGACAGACTTACTTTATCCCACTCCTGCATCCCATATTGGTCTCCCTTAAACAAAGCTACAACTATTCCCTCTCCCTCCCCCCTTTTTAAAAATTATCTCACACTTGTGGCCAAGATACTAGCTAACATGGTCATTTGTTAAGCTCCCCAGAAATGGCAGAACAAACAAATTTGGGGCTAATGGAGGAAGGCTGTAACTTGCAAATCTAATAGCTTTCTCTCTATATCAGTGGTTCCCAACCCTTTGATCTGCTGCGGCACACTGCGCTGCGTGATTGTTCACAGCTCCTGGACCCTGCCACTGTTGGCAGCCCCCCGGCTAGGGCTGGATCCTGCTGCTACTAGCAGCCCCCAGACCATGGTCAGGGCTATGTCGTGCTGCCGCTGGCAGTGCATCAAAGGCGTTGCTGTGGCACACTGGTTGGGAACCACTGCTCTAGATTACCCCCTTAAAATGAAAAAAAAAAAAAAAAAGCAAGGAGTCTTGTGGCACTTAAAGACTAACAGATTTAGTGCCACAAGACTTCTTGATTTTTTTGCTTTACTAGACTACCACGGCTGCTACTTTGGAACTTGACAAGATGCAAGCCCCTGAAAATTGTTTGCTTGTAGGGTGTCCCTTTCCTACTGAAAAATGTTTTCTGCTGTCAGTGCCTCCATGTTGGGGCTCTGGCATAATGTATATGTCTTTTCTTATCACAGCTGAGAATGGGACTGGAGTTCTTTTGGGTGAGAAAAATGAAGCCCTTCCTTGGATATATGAGTAGTAGCTCTATAAAGTTTATGTCATGTGTAGAAAGCTTTACCATACCTGGTTATCTTGAAGTTCATGCATTTAACTTCTTTGCCAACTTATCACATTTTTAAAAAAAAAAGGAGTTAAAAGAAAGGCACAATTCCAATTCTCTTGTGGTGGAAATTTTTCAAGCATTCCTTGTGAGGGGGAGCACTCTGGATTTTATCTGTATTTGGAGAGCACTCTCCTCTCTGTTGGCGACTTGAGTGACTCTGAAGTTGGTCACATCCAGCAAGCAGGTTGGTCTATCGTCCCAGAGCCAAATTGGCACTTAGGAAGCATTTTATTTTAATTAAAAGCTCATGCAAAAAATAAATCTGTTAGTCTTAAAGTGCCACACAACAACTTGTTATTTTATTTTAAGTCTGTATCCAGTTGAACATCATTCACATTCTGTGAAGAGGAAGAGGTGCACAGAGTAGACAGTGAGGAAAGGGAGGAGAGAGAAGTTGGGGAGAGAAAGAATACGGTGATGCAATTGCTTTGCTGCCATACCTAGGACTGGTTTAGAGGCAGGACACTTTCAGAAGTGTTTAAATTGCTTCATACTTTGATGGTTACTGCTATGATTTGGTATTTGTTGTGATTATCCCTATAGCTTCAAGGGTTAGATTTTCTAATGGTCTCTACTGTTAGTTCCATAAACAAGCATGGCTAGGGTGGCAGGAACCGAGGAAAAGCATAAG
Organism: Podocnemis expansa; assembly: GCA_007922195.1. Taxonomy (NCBI): domain Eukaryota; kingdom Metazoa; phylum Chordata; order Testudines; family Podocnemididae; genus Podocnemis; species Podocnemis expansa. Next base: position 6,928,335 of record ML682021.1, on the reverse strand, counting down.
CAGAATAAACAGTATTTAATAAAATGTGACAGATATCTATCATATCTGCCAAGAAATAAACAGCCTTCTTAGCATTATGATAACCTAGTTATACAAAGACCAATGTATTTAAGATTGATATCTATTAACTAGAGGGAAGTCAGATAAAAGAAGCAAAAAAAAAAATCACTCAGGGACTTCAAGGACTAGTTATGGGAAAGATTAAAATAGCTAGAAATGTATATTTGTCTAGATGTTTATACCACATACATCACTTTCATGTACTGTACTGCTGGTCCACTGACTAAACTGGGGGTGAGAGATCTGGTAACCATTGACAAATCAAGGCTGTAGGCACAAAGGAGTGTGAGAAATTGTTTAGGACAATTTAAGGAGTACAATCCAGGACTGAAAGGATAAAAGGAGGGAGAATTTAGGCTAAAAATCAGGAAACATTTATTCTACTGAGACTGGTTAGATTGGGACTAGAAGTGGTAGAAGATTTGGGTCATTTCAAATGGGACTGGAAGAAGCACTCCAGAAAATATATTGTAGTAACAAACCTGCATTGGCAGTGGGATAGTGTAGATGATACATTGTTTTGCTTATTATTCTGTGACAACCCATTAGCACTGTAATAAAGTACCCACCACAATATATCTGAATTATAGCAGTGGAGCTTGAGCTATGATTGCCTCTGAGAACATCAAAGTGATCTGTGGAACTCCCTCTGAATCAGCTGTTAGTGACTAATCAGGGATTCTCTGTCCATTGTAGTCCAGTCAAGGACTCTCTTCAGAGCTCCAAAGGGATTTTTAACCAACTAAATAAAAACAAATAAAGAGAAAATTCAAACAATCTGTCTTCTTGAACCATGCCTTCCACTGTTAGGTTTTATTTTGGTACTAGTTCAGAAATTACCATATTTGCTGATGACACTAAAATTGGAGGAGCATCAATGCAGACAAAGAACCAAAATTATATATAAGACAGTCTGTGACTAATGGAGCTTAGGAAGAACTTTTCTTGTGGACAAGTTATTCCATAAATGCTGTCACAGGTTTCTTGCACCTTTCCTTGAAGTGTTTGTTTGAGACAGGATATAGTTTAGGTGAGCCACTAGTTTGTTCTAGTATGATATTCCCTCTGCTCTATGTTTGTGTTTAGATTAGAACAGTGAAAGGCTGCAGGCAGTGAGGGAATTGGATTCAGGTAAATCAAAGTCCTGCATTTTGAGAGCCTGATTTGGCAACTCTTACTCACTTGGAAGCTTACTCATGTTTAACAGCACTCACTTCCACACCACTGATGCCTAATGTTACACCAGTAAGCAGCAATAGAACATTATTATAGCAATTCAAATCTAATCCTTGGTGTATTACTGATCAAGGGGGATCAACCCAGAGATGAATAAGGAGAGGAACAAAAGGAAGTAAACAGAGGTATCTACAGTTGCCGCTCATGTTTGGTGAGTATTTCAGTGTCCCTTATCATATGATCATTCATAGTAGTGGAATGGATGTGGAAAGAGGTAAACAGGAGAACAGCTCATGCTCAACTCCTTTCCTTTCTTTTCTTTACTCTTCCTACCCACCAGGAGTTTTTTCCTTTTTCAGTCAAGAAGAAAAGGAGTTGAGCTGCCATGCTAAACATATAATGTTTCTTCCCTTCCTTATTTTGATGAAGCAGGAGTTACTGAGACCTGAGGGAAAGCTCTGCAGCAGAGTGATGCAGCTAGTCTGAAAGAAAAGAAATTCAGTCAATCCAGAGCCACTTAATCTAGCTGAGAAGTGAAGGAAGTTGTTGCTAGAAGCTTTACTGAGAGCATTTCAATCAGGGCTGTAACTAGACTTTTTGTCACTTGGGGCAAGCAGCCCCAAAGGCCCACCCTGACCCAGGGCCCAATTCAGCCCAGGACCTGATCCAACATTGTGCTGATGCCAGATGGTGGTGTGGAGCTGGAATCCATCCCCAGTCACCACCGACCATCAGCACAGAGCCAGAGCTGTAGAGCCCTGCAAATCCGTGGATATCCGCAGATATTCGCATTATATCTGCATCTGCGGGTACAACATGGATATCCGCGGACCATTTCTTTTGGATGCAGATCGGATACGGATCCACATTTTTTACCTGCACAGAGCTAGAGCCCTGCAAATATGCAGATATTCGCGGATATCCACATTATACAACACGGATAGCCGCGGGCCATTTCTTGCAGATGCAGGTCGGATATGGATCCACATATTTGTATCCATGCAGGGCTCTAACAGATCTGTTCCCTGCTGCCACTGGGGGCCTCCCCACCGCTGCCCCTCCCCAACTGGTGGGCTTCCCTCCCCCACCAGTGGGCCCAAGCACGGGTGGCGGCAAAGCAATGGAGCATACCCAGTGGTTAAAGTATAATTTGATGGACCCCAGAACCCACCTAATCTCTGGGCCACCTTCCTGTATTGTCCAGGCCCCCTTTATGCATGCGCAGGCCCCAGTACAGGTGGGCATTGCAACCACTTCTCAGCACCATATGCATCAGTTATCGTTCCATAAAAATATTTATAATTTTATATTGCATTTATGTCTATATTAATTATAGTCACAAACTAGCAAACACTGCATAACACAATAAGTATTGTGATTAAAAATGCGATAATTAAAATGTGGTATACAATCAAACACAATGCAACACAGTGATACCTGATATGTAATTGAACACAATGCATAAGCAGAAACAATTGAGACAAACAAAAACACAAAACTGAATTTATTGCTTGCAGTAAAACACAGATATGCAAACTCTCAAACTTTAGAGAAACAGATAGAGTCCTGTGGCACTTTTAAAGACTAACAGATTTATTTGTTGCATGAGCTTTTTGGGGAGAAAGTCCCATCTCATCAGACGCTTCATTTTCAGCTTATCTGACAAAGTGGGATTTTCTCCCGCAAAAGCTCATGCGATAAATAAATCTGTTAGTCTTTATATGTGCCACAGGACTGTGTTTGTTCCTCTGCAGCAGACTAACCCGGCTATCCCTTTCGATCTCAAACTTTAGTACTTCCGTCTCCATGGTCCATTCATCCACTGCTCTCTCTGCTCTTAATTTATGTCCTGGTGTTTGTAAAAGTCTGTCCATCAGGAAATGGATGAAGACTAACATTTCTTTTCACATATCACCACCACACAGCACTTTCATAATCTTCAATCATTATTAATCTGAGCTGGATTTGAACTAGGCACAAGTAAAAGGTTCAGTAACTCATTCCCCCTCTCAGCAGACAGTCAGTTCCCCTAAAATATGACAGCTACAGTAACATGTATGTTAAGCAGTCTTATCAAGAAAGCTTTTAAAGCATCCTGTCTCACCACTGCAGGAGACTAGCAGCAGACTCATCTAACAAAGTATTTCTCTATTCCTGTGTGAAACATAACATAGCAGAGAAAAGACCTGGCATAAAATCACCAAGCTGTGTTAACATCAGCCTCCTACCTGCATGCACATACACAAGGGTCTTGGTGTCTAGGGTAACTGGTTAGTGGCTCAGAAGGAAGGATTCTACGAAGTGTGATTTTTCTCCCACAAAAGCTCATGCAAAAAACAAATTTGTTAGTCTTTAAGGGCCACAGGACTCCTTGTTTGTTTGTTATACTGAACTAGACTAACACGGCTACCCCTTTGGATTATAGCAAGCTGTGAGCATTAGATGCCAGGGCCTGTTGGTTGCAAGAACAGAAGGATCTGCTCTGCTAGCTATCAATGGCAGGATGTGTCCCCATTGCTCAAATCCATAGGCCAGCCACAGAGGAACATCAGTCACTTCAAGAAATTGATGCCTTTTGAAAGGATCTTTATAAGTGACTATGACTTTATAGCCAGCCATGCCACCCCTCCATGTGTCCCCCAGGTACCAGCTGCCATGGCTCCATCCCATTTCTCCATCCATCACTCACTTCTCCAACCACCTCACCCACCAGCAACCCATCATTAATCTCCTACACACATACCCCCACCATGCTTGCTCTCTTCATCCTCCTCCTCCCACCCTCTCTATAGCATCTTCCCCAGCCCTGACTCTTTCCCCATAGCAGCATGTTCCAGGAGGGCTTATGTTGCAGAGTATTTATTTTTAAGAACAGGTAATTTTTTTAAACATTTTTTTTTATTATTCTCACAAAAGTTTTGCTGGAAACCTGAGTTATTTCAAACACTCCAGAGTCCCACCATAGGTAGTCTGGCCCTTGCTTCTCACCTTTCCAGCCCATCCATGGTACAGCCAGCAACCTGCAGCCCAGCCTCTACCAGAGAGCTTCACACAACCAAAGCAGCTCCAGCTCCCTGCCCCAACTCAAAAACCCATGACCAGCTTCTTCTCCCAGCTATTTCAGGGAGCCTGGAGTTAGTTCTTCCCCCCCCCTGCTGGTACCCCACCTGGCCCAAAACAGACCCCTGCTATTGCCCCCTGGAGCAGAGGGCGCTGGCCTTCCTCAGAGCCTGGGCCTGAGGAAGAGCCTGGATGCCCTCTCTGGCCAAACTCAGGCACGACAACCCTGAAGCTCCAGAAGCAGAGGGGTGGGGTTAGGGCAGGAAGGGAAGGGATAAAAGGCCAGCCCCGCAGCACAGATGGGGCTGAGCTGCTCTGGAGGAAAGATGCTCTCTTGTCCAGGCTGCTAGACAGACCAGGTTGCAGTTATGGGGCTTGAGAGATGCTGGTCTGGCCAGCCAGCAAGCCTGAGGGCTGGGCTGGGCTGGGCTGGGCTGGCCTAGCCTACCAGGGCCAGAGGACTGGCAAGAGGTGCCCTGGACTGTGGACTGGAGTGATTCCTCTAGGTAACCTCCTGCTGCTGTGCAACTCCCCCTTTCTGGGGGTCCAGGAGAGGCTGAGGAGGGGCCCTGTGACTTGGAAGAACTATCCTCTGTGGAGGACCCCTACAGCCCTGAGCAATTCCTTGGTGCTGAAGTCCCTTGTAAGCTGGAGGTGCTACCTTTGGCTGAGGAGCTGGAAGCCTTCCCTGACCTGCCTCCCCTGGACAGCAAGGGACTCATGGGGGTGTCCCATGTGGCCTGTCCTCCTCTGGACCCAGAGGGACCTTGTGGCAACAGGTACCCGGCAAGGGAGGAGAGGAAGCAGCCCAGGAGGAATTGCACCCGGCCCAGCTGGAGACCAGCTCTTGTGAGGGTCAGTGTGTTGTGGCTGGAGCCCTGCTGACCCAGTGACTGTGGCTAGGCACTGGTAGGGCTGTGGGCTGAGATGCAGTGGTATTGGGTGGGCCTGTTTCTCCCTCTCTCCCTCCCCTCTTTCCTTGGGTTAGCCTGTTACTTGGCTGACCACCCAGGGACATTGACTGTATTGATTGCTTGCTTGCCTGCCCTGCCTGGGGGCACCCTCCCATTGGGTCAGGAGGTGCAGACTGCAACATGCTCTCCCCCCCCCCACCACTCCACAACTCAGTGCCCTATCTGGCTCAAAACCACCCTGAATGGCTATTGCCCCACCAAGGTCCTCCTAGCTGCCCCCCCAGCCCAGCACACAACTGTCCACCCTCCATGTCCCCCAAACCACCTGTTCCACCCACCCATCCCCTACTGCCCCAAAGCCACCCTCTTCCCCAGCCTGTGGCCCACACCACTTCAGCTGGGCACCTATTGTCCCATCTGGGGGTCTCATTTACTCACCCACCACTATTGCTCAGATTCTCACCCCAAACTATCTCTCTGCTAGTCCCTCCCCCCTTGCCCTGGTTCTGATTTGCCCTCTGGGGTACTACACCAGGCCTGGGGCCCCCTGGGTGGCCTGCCACCCACCTTACCCCCTAGCTTCCCTTTCCCTTCCCTGAGCCCTGGTGCCCTGTGCTTATACCCAGAGGGGTCGCTGGGAGGGCAAAGGACCCAGGGCATGGGCCCAGGCCATGGCCCCTGGCCAGGGGAGGCCACGCTGCCATGAGCAGCTAGGCTGTGGCATGGTGTGGCCAGAAGCAGACACTGGAGGCCGGGCCCACGCCTGCCGCGGGCAGCTGGCCGGGCCCCGGATCCGCAGCCAGGGATTGGGGTCCTGGCTGCCTGCAACCATGGGCGTGGGTGCAGGCCTGGCCTCCAGGGGTAACTTCTGGCTGTGCTGTGGCCTAGCCACTCGCAGCAGCGTGGCCTCCCCCCAGCCCTATCCATGGCTGGGCACGGGGCCGCCGTGGCCGCAGCCAGCTGGGGATCAGGCCCCGGATCCCTGGCCCGATTGGGCTGGAGATCTGGGGCACTGGCATTGGGACCCGGGGCACATGCCCCGGCATGCCCAATGCCAGTGACACCACTGCTTACACCTGTGGTGGTGGGTGGGGAAGTAAAGCTGAGTTGGAGCCATGCCACGTTCACAGGATGCCTATCTGGAGGGGGATTCAAATTACCCTCCTCTCTTCCCCTGGAACAGAGAGAGGAGCTACTCTGTATCTCAGCAAGCGGGGGGGCAGAGGGCTGAGCTGAGAGTAGACTCTGACTGTGACTATTTATCTTAGTGATTTGCATGCTCCCTGGGCAGCTTACAGAATACCAGGAGCTGTAGAAGACTTGAGTGGCCAAAGAGGTGCAAATCACTAAGATAAGCTGGGTCCTGGCAGGGGAATACCTAACCTGTCAGGCTAGCACAAGCTCCTGTCTGGAGACGAGCAGTGCATAGTATGCTCCACTTATTTGCTGCCAGGATGATCTGTGTGAGCATGGTTTTGGCACTGTGTAAAATACTTCACCAAGGGCCTTGCCCTTTTGCCCTCCATAGTTACGGCCCTGATTTCAATAGCTTGTCAGTTGTCATCCTGCTGAGGTTGGAGAAGATTCTGGAGTGGCCACACAAACCCCCAGTAAACATTTGATGCCAGATCCTGTTTTAAGACTTTCAAAATCTCAGATTCCGGTTAGCCATATCTCTGGAGAAAACCATGAAAAATTGACGGAGAAAACCCTCTTGAGAGAATAGAAACTGTTGTTCCTGTTCTCTTTATAACAGTAATGATTACTTGGTTAAACAAATGGCTAAAGTTGAAGGCCTGATGCTCTAGTGACCTATGAAGCCAATTGCTGTACTACAGATTGACATCTTGTAGTCCCCAAACATGTAATCTTACATTTGTGACCTTTAATCATAGTGTGCTAATTCTAAAGAAGCAACTCCTTAAATACTGGGGCCTTAATCCTCTATCTTCATAGTTTTGCCACAATCAAAGCTTTAATTCTATTGATCAGACTCAGAGCTGTAACTAAAGAAAGGGCATCCAGGGTCTGTTCTAATCAGAATGTACCCCTTACAATAGCTGGCACCTGGAGCGATTGGTGGGGAACATACCCTTTAATGGATTGGCTCTGGGCCTCATTTTGTTAAAATATCCTCAATCTGGTATCCATTTTTGCAGGTGCAATTAACTACCCCTTAATTGTGAATGCAAATACTACTAGTATTCTATGCCATGGGATGGATGTCTGTATTTTTCTTTTCCCATTTCCTTACTTTTACCTCATATCATGATCTTATTCATCTAGTTATTTCTGTCTGACTAGTGAAGTTAGAATGTAATTTACAAAGTAATATTATCTGCATTGCTGAATTCTCTTTCTGAAATTTATAGGATGCCAATCAATATAGTATATGGATGAGAATGGTATAAGAAAGTGGCAATATACAGAGGCAGTCCCTTTCCCAAAACCTCCTTTCTTGGGGACATCCTGATTTCTGTTATCTCTTCTCAGTGGAGGTTTATCTTTTTATAGGAACTGTTCCCAGCATGAGATTCTGGAGCTTTCAGTTTAAACTGAACTGAGCCAACTAGCATTTTGCAACTGGCTTCTACTTGCTGCATATTAAGTCCTTCTTATTGCTGAGGAGATAGCAAAAGGTTCTTGAGAGAATGTGCTTGAAGGGCATTGACCTTCTAAGAAGTTGTTTTGAACAAGGAGCACTACCACCCTTCTGTACCTCCCAGGGTGAAGGAAAGATCTGTAGGTTGGTGGAAATATTCAGTCTTGTGGATGACCTTCCAGCTCATGATCTGTACTGTCTGTTGGTTTCTGGTTTTAATATGAAGATGTTGGTATTGACTATAAACCTATAAATGGCTTGGGACCCTTTATATCTAAAAGACCTGCATCTATCCCAGAGATCACCTTTTTCCCTGTGATGTACTACCACAGTTATGGTCAGCAGAGGTGCCTGAGCTAACAGATTCTAGTGACACAACCCCCCAGGAAGTATTTGATGCTAGATTTCCCATTAAGGGGAAAGTCAGAGGGGGTTTTTGGCAAGATATTCTCTCATAGGGCCCCAAGGATGTCTATGCTGCAATAAAAAGCCCCTGACACCAAGTCTCAGAGCCCAGGTCAGCTGACTCAGATTCATGGGACTCGGGCTGGAGGACTAGAAATAAGTGTAGACAACTGAGCTTGAACTGGAGCCTGGGTCCTCAAACCCTTCCACCCCTGTAGGATTCAGAACCTAGTCTCCCACCAGGGCCAAAACAGCTACTTGGCAATTTTCTAAACCCACAGCTCAGGTCTCTGTTTTATAGGAGTGTAGTAAAAATAAATGATCTTCTTTCCGGAGTGCCTCTTGAGGATGGCACTCAAATTCAACTGGTAGTTTGATAGGCAGTATATCCAGAGCCGTAACATGCTGTTTCGCTGCCCGGGGCACGCTCCAATCAGAACATGCTCCTTGCCATTAGCGGTGCTCGGGTCCAGTGCTGCAAAATGCACCTTTTTAAATGAGCAGCTCCATTGAACTGCTCTGGTGCACCTGGGACAAAGCACCATTGGCCCTGCGTAGTTACGGCCCTGAGTATATCTATAGTACTAAAAAACTTCTGAGTGTAGTTTTTGTTGCATTTGCCAAAATGTGATTGAATATAATTATAGTTATAGGAAAAGGAAGAATGACCATGGAAATCTTTTGTCCTTGAACAGTGGGCAAATGCTGTCTCTTCCTCTACCATCTTCCTTAAATCACCCATTAACACATGTTTCTTAGTTTGGAGATGTTTTAGGCAGGATGTCCAAATTACTGGTTGCTCTTCTAGTGAGTTACATTTTGAGTAGAAAACTCAACAATACCCTGTCACTTGTTCAAGAACTGACAGTTCCTTTTTCTGTGGACTCTTTCCTGCTTCAGCGTAATGAAATATGGGTTTGTCTACACTGGGGGGTGGGACTGTAATTCAGTTTTAGCTTATTGAATTATAGAATCTCAAAGAGATCGATCACACTCTGCATATGGCTCTGGGCTCTTGTGTCCTGCCTGGTCATTGTTAGTTCTTCCAGAACTGCTAACCCACAGTGTAACTAGACTTGGGCTTGTGCAGAGGCAGCTGTCCTCCCATGATGCAACATGCTCACCTCTCCTTCCCCTCTTCTCTCTTTAAAAAAAAAAAAAAAAAAAAAAAAAGTTTTCAATGCTATTCTTCTCTACTGCAGGAACAGAGAGGCACAGTGCTGCAGGCAGAGAGGTATGAATTAAACACTTTCTGGGTCTGCAGAGACAGGAGGAGCTATGTGCTGCTTACCTACTATGATGATGATGCAGCACAGTGGAAAATCAAGAGCAGGAAGAAAAAAGTGCTGGGATAGATCTTGGAGGCCAATAAGCTCAAATTTTATTGCTCTTTGGGTACATGGGACTAAACTCAAATTGTAGATTTTGACCTCAGTGCTATGCCACTTGCTAGGGAGGTATTATCAGGTTGAATTACAGTACCATTTAATTTGAATTTACTGTTCTGCCAGTGGAGATGCAGGCTGTAGAAAATCAAGGTAAGCAGCAATGTGTCAAGCTTCACTGTCAGTGTAGACTAGGACTATGATGCTATTTCCACACCTAGCTGGTTAAATCGATATAAAATCATTAAAATTGATTTTAAGCTAAATCTATTTAACAGGTCCACACCAAATCAAACTAACATGTCTGGACATAGGACTTGCTAGTTCAATTCTGGGGAGAGGTACCCTGGGAGGAGGAAGGGAACTGGTGCTGGAATCAATTTTTAAACAGTTATTTCAAAATAATACATCTGAACAGTGTTGTTTTGAAACAACTGTTTCGATTTAAGCAACATTTCAATTTAAAACCAGGTTTTAAGGAATTGGTCTAGCTTTCCCTAAATCAAAATAATGGAGCTCCTTATTTCAATTCAAGGAAAACATGCAGACAAACTCTTTAGATCGAAATAACCAGCATTATTTCGGTCTAAAAGCTGTGTGTGGACATACCCGGAAAGATGCTAGTTTTCAGCTTCCAAAATGCAGTAATATGGTTTAATGAAGTGTATGTGATGGGGCCAAAGAGGAAGTGGAGGATAAGGTCACTGGTGGAGACGGAGATGTCTGTGTTTTGGAGACACAACATGCTATTTGATTGCAGAGACCCAGCTAGAGGAGGAAAACAAAAGATGTTCTCACACTAGCTGAGATGTTAAGGGTCACCACAAGTGTATTGGAAAATTGCTTGGAAGGAGACGGGAGGAAGCCAGGAGCCCACTTAGTTTTTCCCACAAGTTTCTTTATAATAGGTTCTCTTTAAATGGAAGCCATCCTGTGTCAGTTGGTGGTCTGAAAGCATTTCCCCATGCATTCTTTAGAAATACTAGTATCTTAAGTTGCTCAGCACAGAAACCCTCATATGAATATATTGTAAAACTTCATTTCACATATTCTAATACTAAAACTCCTATCTCCTGTGACTTTTTCCTGCTTTTTTGAATGAAATATAACTTATTTTAGTTTTAACTGATGTATATGGCTCTCTTAAAACATTATGTGGTGGCTGTCTTGTATAGTGATTGGGGTAGTATCCAAAAGCCTCCACCAGAATTGTGGCTAAGTCATAGCAGGTTCTGTGGACAAACAAGATGCATTTCCTGATGCATACGTGTCCTGTACCATATGTTTTTTGCTTGTCTACACATCCCTGAATACAGGGAATCAGTGAGTTCTGTTTTACTTAAACAGAGCAGCCAGTTGGAGTCAGAAAGGGCTCTTTCTTAACATCAATCATTATCCTGTTGATAGTCCTGGGCAGACCACTTTAACTGAGCATAACTGAATCCAATGCATCATGGAAAATGTACATCTGAGTTACAATAATGAGTTTGACTGCATGAGAAGAGCAAACCAGCCCATTTGAAACTACTGTTTATCCCAGCAGTTGCACAGATTTCAGCAAGTCCAGAATGGGAGACATTTGTGAGTTCAACCCCTATATTTTTATCCTTTTTCAGGCATTTTCTAGCTATCTTACTTCCTTGCTCATTGCACAGTTATCTAGTAAGTGAATAATCCTAACTTTTTTGGGGGCATTGGTTGGAGGAAAAGTAACCCCTAAGAATTCTCCTTGCACCTCATAAAATTTGGAGTTGGCAGAGCAGTTGATAACAAAGAAAGCAAAATAGACACAGTTCAGGAAGAAAAAATCTGACTCTAACTTAAACCTCTTTTTTTATCACAGTAAACAAATAGTCAAAAATTGGAATTTCCATCCTGTGGGAAATTCTCATATTTCTAACTTGAACACAGATGAGAAGTTGAAATATTCATTTTCCTTGCACAGAACAGTTTCACAAAACCATTCTAAATTCCTGAATCAGAACAGATGACAGTGGTTTGAAGAGAATAAAAATGTTTTAATTTTGACTTGGTTTGACATTAATCTGGGTTTTCCTGGAGAGTTGCAGTGCCTCCTGGACATTGTGATATAAGTACCTCATGCCCCCATTCTCTTCTGTTGGCTGAGCTCATTAGCCAAACTGCATCTCTCTGGCACACCATGTGATTGTTATGAAGCCGTGCATTTGTTCAATCTGCAGTGAAAATTGTAATGCCTCCTAGGTGAAACAGTAGAACCAGGTAACCCAGCTCACAGAAGAATTGAGCATGAGTATTACTTACGAAGGAGGTAGAATCTTCATCCTCAAAGGTTTTAAGGCCCAGCTTCACAAAACCCTGATGACTTAGTAGGGGGTTGGTTCTGCTTTGAGCAGAAGGTTGGACTAAATGACCTCCTGAAGATCCTTCCAACTCTAATATTCTGTGATTCTATGAGACACTCATGCTACAACTCCCATGAAGTTCCATGGTGGGCTTGGTGAATATCTATTAGTGCCAGACTGACCTAAAACAAAACATTTCAGTTTGTTGAACTAAATCAAAATACTTCAGTGTGGGTTGACCAAACCTGAAACAAATTATTTAGTTTAGTTTCCCAATGGAAAAGTCAAAAAATTTTGCCATGGAAACTGTACCTTGTGTTGCAAAGTATTTCAGTGGAACCTTTCCATCAGCTCTAAATATAACACTTCCTTAGTAGGAATTAGGGAAAACTATACTTCAAAAAGAAATCTTTAATGTATAATCTTTGTCTCAGAGATACCACCCCAGCACATGCCTTTCATGGCTGGAAGTGGTAATGTGTCAGCTCTGCCTCAGTTTTCCCATCTAATGAAGTGGGTTGCAGCCTATGGAAGCTTATGATCTAAGAATGTGTTAGTCTTTAAAGGTGCCACAAACTTCCATTGTTTTTGCAATATACAGATTAACAAGGCTACACCCCTGGAAGTTTCCCCAGTGTTTTCTCTGGATGCAAAAGTGACATAGCCTGTTGACCAGGTAATGGAACAGATTTCAGCCTCTTCCAATGCCTCACCATTTTTCACTTAAAATCCAAGGAAAAAGTAGCAAAACAACTGTCTTCAGCCCAGCTTGGCTCAGTTGTTAGGCTCTTACTTAGCTGCCTGGCCCCAGCTGCAATTAACTGTCCCAGAACCAACTCAGCTCCTGGTCTTTAGCCGCATCACCCACAAGGGCTACTACACTCTCCTGTTATCTAGAGTTTCCAGGCAGGCTGTAGTCTCTGATCAGATCCTACTTCCATGTATGCTCCTTGCCTACTATGTGACAGCCTGTCCTTTCTACTTCATGCACCACAGCTGTGCATCCTTCCTCTTAAGTTGGGTCCTGCTCAGGTGTAGTGGGACAAGCTAACTGAACAGGGCTGGCTGACTCCACTTTTCTGTTATACTTTATAATTTGCATTTGTTATTTCCAAAGATTTTTTTATATTTGTTTTTCTGTCAATTTTCAGCAGAAACATCTTGCTGTCAAATCAAGACATGCCAAACAAAATACAGAGAGAGATGCCATGAAACTATTTTTAACTCTGATTGCCAGGAATATTACATGTAACATTCACAGGTTGCTGTTCGTTGTGTCTGAGTAACATTAGAACTGGTTAAATGGTACTAACAATGACTTGTGAATACACATGATGTGTTCACTTTGCTGGTATTCATGGGAGGTCAAATTATTAGTTTTCCATGAACAGTGGAATGACTGACAGTTTATTCCTGAAAATATTTACAAGTCTTGGAAATGTCACCAGTTTTGGCACAGCCCTTTGTTTAAAAAAGAATCACAGCAGATGTGAATTAGTTAGTACTCTTTATTCTCCTGTTTTTTAAGTGTTTCAGTCACCCAGCTAGGGAGCAGAAACTATACCATGGGATTTAGAAGATCTGTCATGCACCATAATAGTCAAAGGGAACAGCTGGGAAACAATCCATAGGTTGAAATTTGTTTGCATAAGTAATATGATGAATATTTATGAATAAGAAATAAGTGTGCAGAAATCAGGCTCAGCTTGCCAACAGAAAAGTAGGCAGCATTCACAGCCAATATTACTTGCAATAAATAATTTGACCAGCTTTACTTACTATGAACACATTAATGGAACACATGAAGTGTTCTTATCTTCATCTCAGATTCAAGACTGCAAATTTTTCAAATATGTTGGTAAAATGTTGCCCTTTCTTTCTCTTACTAAATTCTTCTTTCAAGCTCTGCTCATGCAATTGATATCATGTGGGCAGATTTCTGTTTCTGTATGGAGTCCAGTTGTGTTTCTAGGGAGAGTAAACACATATGTAGGCAGTTCTCTGCCCACATGGCATGAATTTCATGAGGGCCTAAAGTTGTAAAGCTCTGGAATGGATCAATTCAGAGCCCAGTTCTGCTTCCATTGAAGTGAATTGACTTCAGTTGGGAGGAGGATTAGGCAATTGTCTGCTAGTATAAATGAGAATGAAGTGTCTAAAGTTATTTACTGTAACAAGAAAACAGTGATGTGCTGTAGGGAAGGAGCCTTGGAAATTATTCTCTTGGGATCTGCATGTTTAACTTTACAGATGAGTAAAGTATATGTGTGTTTGTGCAGGACTGGATCCTAAGTTATTTAATTGGCACTTGACATTTATTAACTTCCCCTATAGCAAATATCTGTATTCCCTTAGGCAGCAGAAAAGCTCAAATGATAGTTCATTAAAATACACATGTGCGTGCACACAAAAGGTAAGAAGAGTTATCCCTTCACCCAACTGTTTAAAGAAACTGGTAGTTTGAAAAGCCAATTGAAAAATAAGATCAGCAAAACTTTATAAAACTTATTTTGTTTTATCATTTTAAGTCTGAAAAGCAGAAACAAGGAGTTAATTTTCAAACAATTTATATAATGCTGACTAATGCATTAATGAGTCTCTTTATTTTAAAATGGCATCAACATGTTAAATATTACATTGAAAAGAAATGAGGCTGAAAAGCTGGTCAAAAATATTCAATTGGCAGGGCTGTCCCTAGGGGAGTGCTGGGCCCAGGACAATTGGCCTGTGGGGAACCCACCTGGGCTGCCAGGGGTGGAGTGAGCCAGTCTAGGGGCTGGGCTCTACTCTCTCATCCCACCCCTGGGCTGGCCCTCCCCACACTGGGGGCAGGTTGGAACAGGTCAGCCCAGACCAGAGGCTGTATCTGTGCTCCTGCCTCCTCCTTCCCCTCTGCCTTCAGCTCCATGGCTATAGGGGGCCAGCGGTGTGGGGTCCATGCTGCCCTGCTCAGTGCAGGACAGGACGGGGCACACAACTGGAGGGCCAGGGGCAGTTGCCCTTCTGGCCATCTGCCCAAGGATGGCCCTGTCAGTTGGGCTGCTTTTTTTTTTTTTTTCCCCTCCATGGGTAAATGTGAAGTCTCTGATCTTTGTTCAACAGCATGATCAAGAAGTGAGGCTTGGGCCCCGGTTACCATGAACAACAAAATTCAGTAGGAATAGAAGTAATTTATTCACTAAACTCTGATAATCATTTTGGAATTTTTCTTAGACTGATAGAAATTTCATATTCAAAATCTCTGGCACAAACTACACTAGTTGTATGTGGATTACAATAAAATTGAATAACGAGGTGGTTAAGATATTAATTTGCAAAAACTAGCAGCCTCAAAATTAAAGTGCAGACCCATCTTGGGGTTCTGATGCTTCAAAAATTTATGCACATGCTTCACTTTATCCATTGACTTTCCATGGTGATGATATCCCAAAGGCAATAACAAATCTCACATTGACTTCAGCAGAACTAAGATTTCTGAGCAGTCCCATTAAAGTTAATGGTACTACTTACAGTACATAGAGTTAAGCATGTGTCTGCAGGATCAGTGTCTTATTTTGTGTAATGGGGAAAATGAGATAAAACAATGTATAGGAGACATAGCAGCAGAAGACAGCATAGAAAGAATGTCAGAGGCAGAAACTTACTGCTGAATTTCCCAAATGTGTTAATTTGCTTGATGACATCAACATAACTAAGGATTATATGTTTTAAGCATCAGTAGTGCAGTCAGTACTAGGAGACATCAAATGCAGAGCCTATCTGCCCCAAAGACTATAGTTTCTTAGGCAGGGAGACCAAGGAGATGTGACATAATAGGAAGCAGCACCTAAAAGGGAACTGCAAATGGTATAGTGACTAGCACCTCTGCTTAATATGCAAAAAGTCCTGGGTTCAAGCCCCAGGGGGTTAGACTCCCTGATCTCATGAGGTCCCTTCCAACCCTATGATATGATACTAGCCTATTCTAAATATGTAATAGGCTATAGCTACATTTAAGTAACTTATTCTATACTGTTTTATCTACTAATTTCTCTTGGGCAACAAAGAAATACTGAATCATCTGGAGAGATGTGACTGGAGAGAAGGCAGTATCTTTGTGGAAGGGCTTCCTAGCTCCAATCTGTGTATTGAGAGAAGCATGCAAGAACAAGGCATGATGCTGCTGTGAGAGAAATAACAGAGGATATCATGGTAGATGTTGCTGTAATGCAGGTGATGAAGGACTGAATCACTAAGAGGCAAGGTCTGAGATGAGGGCCAAGGCAGACTTATATTGCACCTCCCAGCCCCAGCTTGCAGGCAAGTCCCTCCTGACCTGGGCAGAGGGGGGAGAGGAGTAGAGCAGTGAGCGATAGAAGGATGGACGTACAGGAAGAGAAGCAAATTGGGTCTGGGGCCTCAGAGGGAAGAGACGGGGGTGGAATTCATTCTGGAGCTTCTGCTGGAGTGTGTTTTGGCTTTTAAATATTACAAAGTTGAGCAACCTATTCCCCAGTGACATCCCCCACCTTGTGCCTAGCCCAGGGCTGCTGCATTATCCCCACCAGAGGTATAAGCGGGGGGGGGGGGCATGGTGGCTCTGTCCTTCTCCCACTGGCCTCCCCACTGTCATGTCTTTGGCTCGCTTGGCCCCTATTCCTGGCAACTGGGCCCAGGTGGATAGTGGAGGGGGGTAGGATGGAGCCAGTTCTCATGCTGGATGATGGTTGCTGCTCAGGATCACTGCCTTTGTGTAAAACTATGACTGCTTATGAAACTCATCATGGGGAGGTGATGGCAGCCCAACCCCTCTGCTCCCCTGGGCCTGGCTACTGAGGACAGAGGCTAAGCAAGAGAGACCTTTACTTTCCTCAGCACATTTTCCAGTTCCCTTGGCCCTACTCCCCAGCAGCTAGGTTTGGGTTGGTAGCAGAGGAAGCAGGCAACTGTTGCCTCCCCAGCTGGGCTCTCTGTCAACTGCTGGCTGAGAGTCAGCTGGTATGAGAAGCAGATCCTCCACCCACTCCAATCCCTACTCCTGGCCTGGGCCTGGCTGCTAGGGAGAGGGGCCAAGGAGCTGGATACATGTCAGGGGGATGGCACAGCAGGAGAAGGACAGAGCCCTCCTCCTCTGCCAGCAGGCTGATCATAGTTTGCAGAAATCTGGGCACCATGTCATCCCTGCAGACCTCCCCCCACACATTGCCTCTGCCTATGTGCTTCTACTTTATTATGCCCTTCCTGACTACCAACCTCATTCTTAAATACTTCAGCTGTTCTTCATTATTACCAGAGATCCTAGTTTATTGTGATAAAAGAGCAATATTCTCTGACCAAAAAACCAGAAATATCCATGTTTTTTGTGATTAAAATGAAACCTGACAGTGGGAGCTCTGCCTCCCAAGGCTGGCTGCCTGAGCTCCACCAGTCTGGGTTAATAGCCTAAAACTCCATAAAAATGCAAATGGCATATTTTTGTGTCAGATTCCTGGGATCCCTGGTTGTTGTTTAAAAAACCTCAAAGCCCAAGAATAAGAGTGAACATTATGATAAAATGATCTGGCTTTTGATTTGACAACAAAACCCAACGATTCATACAACTGGAGGTTTGTTCCATTGATTTCAATGGATGTCAAATCATAGATGCATAGGTTCCAAGACAAGAAGGTGCCCTTAGGATCACTCAGGCTGTTTCCTGCACAGGCCATAGAACTTAACCCAGTAATCTCTGCATGATCCCATAAATTTTCTTTTGAGTTATAGCATCTTTTTAGAAAGACACAATCTTGATTTAAGAATCTGAGTGGACCCCCCCCCCCAACACACCTAGAATCATAGGGTTGGAAGGGACCACATAGGTCTAGTCCAACCCCCTGCCAGAGGCAGGACCACTCCCACTAAACCATCGATGATCTCATGAGGTCCCTTCCAACCCTATGGTTCTGTTTAGGTTTCCATTAATAGTGGTTTTCCATCCCAGTCATGGTTTTGTCCAGCTGGGCCTTAAACACCTCCAAAGATGGAGACTCCACCACCTCCCTCGGCAGCTCATTCCAAGGCTTCCACCACTCTCCTAGTAAAAAAGTTTTTTCTAATATCCAGCCTCAACCTCCCTAACCACAACTTGAGACCATTGCTCCTCGTTCTGTCCTCTGTTATTACCAAGAACAGTCAAGCTCCATCTTCCTTAGAGCATCCCTTCAAGTAGCTGAAGGTTGCTGTCAAATCCCCCCTCAATCTTCTCTTCTTCAGACTAAATAAGCCTAATGCTCTCAGTCTTTCCTCATAGGGCTTGTGCTCCAGCCCTTTAATCATTCTGGTTGCCCTCCGCTGAACTCTCTCTAGCATGTCCCTGTCCTTTTTGCAGTGGGGAGCCCAAAACTGAACACAGTATTCTAGATGTGGCCTCACCAGTGCAGAATAGAGGGGAATGATCACATCCCTTGATCTGCTGCTAACACTTCTTTTGATGCAGCCCAGTATGCCATTGGCCTTTTTGGCCACAAGGGCACACTTCTGACTCATATCCAGCTTCCCATCCACCAGGACCCCCAGGTCCTTTTCTACACTGCTGCTACTTAGCTGAATGTTTCCCAGCTTGTAGCAGTGCATGGGGTTTTTCCATCCCACGTGCAGGATTTTACACTTGTCCTTATTGAACCTCATAAGATTTCTATTGGCCCACTGTTCCAGTTTATCTAGGTCTCCCTGAATCCTGTCCTTGCCCTCCAATGTGTCTACTGGTCCCCCCAGCTTGGTGTCATTCTCAAACTTACTGAGAATGCAGTCTATTCCATCATCCAGATCATTGATGAAAATGTTGAACAGAACCTGCCCCAGGACCGATCCCTGGGGCATACCACTCATGACTGGCTGCCAGCTAGACATGGAACCATTGATTCCTACATGCTGAAACTGTTGATCTAGCCAGTTTTCTGTCCATCTATCCAACCCATTCTTCCTTAATTTGCCAATGAGAATACTGTGGGAAACAGTATCAAAAGCCTTGCTAAAATCAAGGTATATCACATCAACAGTTCTTCCTGCATCCAGAAAACTAGTCATCTGATCATAGAAGGAAATGAGATTGGTCAGGCATGATTTACCCTTGGTAAATCCATGCTGACTGTTCCTGATCACTTTATTTTCCTCTAAGTGTTTGAGGATGGATTCTTTGAGAACCTGCTCCATAATTTTTCCAGGGATTGAGGTGAGGCTGACTGGTCTATAATTCCCCGGATCCTCCTTTTTCCCTTTCTTGAAAATAGGCACTACATTTGCTTTTTTCCAATCCTCTGGCACCTCCCTCGTTCTCCATGAGTTTTGAAAGATACTGGCCAGCGGTGCTGCTATCTCATCAGCCAATTCCCTCACACCTTTGGATGCAGTTCGTCTGGCCCCATGGACTTGTGCACATCCAGCTTCTTTAAGCAGTCCCTAACCTGACCTTCTGTCACCAAGGGCCTCTCTTCTTCTCTCCCATCTGCCACAGCCATGGTAGTGGGCTGGGAGCTGACCCTGCCTGTGAAAACTGAAGCAAAAAATGCATTGAGCAGTTCAGCTTTTTCCTCATCCTCTGTCACAAGGATGCCTGCTGTATTCAGCAAGGGACCTACACCATCCCTGATCCTCTTCTTGTTATTAACATACTTGTAGAACCCCTTATTGTTATCCTTTACATCCCTCGCTAGCCGCAACTCCATTTGTCCTTTGGCCTTTGATTTTTATCCCTGCAGTCCCTAGCAATATCTTTATACGCCTCCTTGGTCATCTGACCAAGCTTCCTTTTTATGCTCTAGCTCAGTGCAGAGTTCTCTGTTAAGCCACACTGGGTGCCTCACATGTTTGTTCTTTCTCCTAATTGGAATGGCTACTTTCTGTGCCCTTAGCAGGGTTTCTTTAAAATATAACCAACTCTCTTGGACTCCTTTCCCCTTTAGATTAGCTTCCCAAGGGATCCTGCCCATCAGTTCCCTGAGGGAGCCAAAATCTGCTTTTCTGAAGTCCAGGTTTTTGTTTTGCTTCTTTCCTTCCTTTAATCAGGATCCTGAACTCAACCATGTCATGGTCACTACTGCCTAGCTTGCCATTTACCTCTACATCCCTGATCAATTCCTCCCTGTTTGTGAGCAGCAGGTCGAGTGGTGCAAGGTCCTTAGTTGGTTCCTCTAGCATTTGTACTAGAAAGTTGTCCCCAACACTCTCTAAAAACTTCCTGGATTGCCCATGCACTGCTGTATTGGCCTCCCAGCAGATGTCAGGGTAATTGAAGTCCCTTATCAGCACCAGGGCCTGTGATCTAGAAGCTGCCACTAGTTGTCTATAGAACAGCTCATCCACCTCCTGCTTCTGGTCTGGTGGTCTATAGCAGACACCCACCACAACATCCCCCTTGTTGCTTTCCCCTCTCAATGTAACCCACAGACTTTTTACTGGCACGCTTCCACTTCCATAATGGAGCTCTGAGCAGTCATAGAGCTCTTTTACATATAGTGCTACTCCTCCCGCTCTTCTTCCCTGCTTGTCTTTCCTGAACAGTTTATACCCATCCGTGGCAGAGCTCCAGTCGTGCAGACTATCCCACCACATCTGTTATTCCTATAATATCATAGTTCCTTGTCTGTGCTAGTATACCAATTCTTGCTTATTTCCCAGGCTCCTCGCATTAGTGTATAGGCACCTAAGATACCCAGCCGATTGCCCTACTTTGTCATGTTGATTTCCAATTCTATTACATAAACCTCCTTGCATTTTTTTCTTGGAGTTCTGCTCCTCCCCCACTCTCCTCACATATTGGGGCTTTAGTAGAGCACTTAAGACATTTATTTGGTTCTCCCCCCATGTTCCAACTACCTTCTCTTTTATTGCTGTTGATACAGTCCCAGCGCGCCCCCCCCCCCCCAGTTCCATCCCTTTCCCCAGATCACCCACATTGTTACTTACCTGTGGGCTTTGGTCTCCTTCCCCCATTGAGCCTAGTTTAAAGCCCTCCTCACTAGGTCAGCCAGTCTGTGCCCAAATATGCTCTTCCCCTTCCTGGACAGGTGAAGGCCATCTCTGCCTATCAATCCTCTGTCCTGAAACAGGACTCCATGGTCAAGGAAGCCAAATCCCTCCTGACCACACCAGCTTTGCAGCCAGGCATTCACCTCTAGGATGCATCTGTCTCTCCTCAGGCCTCTAGCCTTGACTGGAAGAATCGAGGAGAACACCACCTGTGCTCCAAACTCCTTCACCCTCGCTCCCAGAGCCCTGAAGTCACCTTTGATCTGCTGAGGATCACCTCCTGCAGTATCATTGGTACCCACATGGATAAGAAGCATGGGGTAGTAGTCTGAGGGGCGGATGATTTTTGACAATCCCTCCGTTACATCTTGCATACGGGCACCTGGCAGGCAGCATACCTCTCTAGAGGCCTTGTCAGGGTGACAGATAGCTGCCTCTGTTCCTCTCAGGAGTGAGTCCCCAATCACCACGACCCTGTGTTTCCTCTTAGGTGAGGTGGCTGTGATCTGCCTGGCCTTTGGGGTGGATGGCATCTCCTCTACCTCCTTCATTGTGTCCAGCACCGCATAATGGTTCCTCACCACAATGGATGGTGGGATGTGAGCAGGTGTGGAGCACTGTCTACTGCCAGAGGTGACCAGCTGCCAGTGTCCTCCCTCTATAGGCATCCCATCCATTTCCAGAGCTGTGGCAGTAGCCCTTGGGATAGGGACCTCCTCCTTGCAGGTCTCATCGTGGACACTGTCAAGGAACTTTTCCAGGGCATAGATACTCCTGAGTTGTGATGCTGCCTCCTGTAACTCTCCTACCTGTTTCCAAAGAGATGCCACCAGAAGGCACCTATCACATAGGCTCATCTCCCTAGCCTGATCATCAGTGGCAGGAAAATGAAGGCCACAGTCCCTGCAAATCCACACCAGGATCTGGGTGGAGATATCCATGGTCAGACAGTTTGTCTGGCTACAACCAGAGGCAAAGGAAACAGCAGGGGTGCTGGCACCAGCAGTACGGCTCCTCTTCACCATCTTGGCCTTACTAAACTCCTTTGCAAACTCCCCTGTTTGCATTCCCCGCAACCCTAGTTACATTTTTTGTGATTAATTTCCCTCACTGTTAAAAATCCTCATGTCATTTCTAGTCTGAATTTGTGTAGTTTCAGCTGCTTGATCATGTTGTGCATTTTGCTGCTAAAATAAAGAGCTGTCCACTATCACAAATCTTGTCTCCATGTAGGTGCTGCTTGACCATAATCAAGGCATCTCTTTAACCGTGTCTTGGATAATCTAACGAGACTGAGTTGTAAAGAAGTGAAAGAAAATGCCAGAGCTTTAAATAGAGAATTAAATTCTGATTTAAGTTTTGTAATATCTGTTAAATGTATTTGCTTCTTTGGCCAATAGCAGCAGAAGGGCAATCTATAATCAGGTTCTAAACTTCATCAAAATGGGTATTTAGATCCTACCTCAGAAGCATGTACTGAGTCACAGGAGTTGAGCTCCTACAATTTTCACTCTGACTTCTTATAATAGAAATAGGCCTTAACTGCTGTTAAATATTCCAGTGTAATTATGCTAAAACAATTTTGCTAGGACTATTTTCCAATATTGTATAAAAAAGCTCTGATATACTCCTGAACATCAAATATACAAGCAGTCTTTCAGCCTCTTAATTTTGTTTCCATGGTGATACAAATATTGTGATGTATAAAATAATTTGAGTATGAACAATTACAAAACACTACCTAGTATTTATTATCCTTTCTTAGACTATTATATGAAATCTTGATTTTTCAGTGTATTTTAATGGTTCCCTTGAAATTGATGAAATCACCTAAGTTCATATTTATTTTGAAACTCCAACTTTAAAGGACTCCCAATGTATTAATTATGCATGTGCTTAAGTGCTTTGCAGGATCAATGCCCTGCTGTTCAGACACTTAAAAGATTACAGCCTTTGTCCTTAGAGCCTCAATTTGTTTGCATGACTGTCAATTGGATCAAATGATTTCCTTCTTGCAAACTATACACAATTGATACTGAAATCATGAGCAGAATAAATTTGCATCTCTACCATGCTATTATTCATGTCCTTTCAGAACAGTCCTTTAAGGTATGTGTAAGAAAATCTCACACCCTTATGCCTTCCCCCCTCCATCCTAGCAGAGGGCTATATTACTGTTTGTGACCCATGGCTCCCAGGATAACATGCTGAATGTGCCAAAATCAGGGCAAGCTGCAAAACCAGGGGCTAAACCCCTAAACCACTGACAGGTGGTACTTAAACCAGTCTCCCAATCAGTAACAAAACATGCTTCTGATTCCCCACTCTGGTCATCACTAAGCATAACAAAATAGAAACAGCCCCTTTTGCTGCACATGAGCTTCTCTGGGTCCCATCTAGCTCCTGGGTCTCTTAAAGAAATAGGTTCCCCTGACCCCAAGGGCCAGCCACATCACCCAAAACAATATAGGCTTAGATCTTACCCAAAATACCATGCTGCCAGCCAATCCTTTAGTAACTACAGCTAAAGGCTAAAAGAAAACAAAATACGAGATGTTAAAGGGTCAAAGTGAACCACATACATTCAAATGACTTAGAGTCCATAGAAAGCAAGTCTTTGAAGAATGTGTAGTTTGCAGGTTAGTCCAGTTCCTCTAGTATGCACCCAGTACCTGTGTGGGTCTCAGCCCTTTGTTCAGCCCCAGAAGAATAGTTCCAAAGGGCGGTGTTGATTGCAGACTGAAGAGAAAATGGAGATGAAGCTATTGCCTTTTATCATCTTTTGCTCTCCCACACTCTGAGTCCTTGCCAAATCAAAATGGAGTTGAGTCAAATGGTCAGTCTGGGTGACTGGTCAAACAGGTATCTTCCTAGGCCCACTGCAGCTGGGAGCTGCTAATGGACAATTAAAATGGCAATGGTTTTATAGACACCTGAGCTGGTACTGCCTCAGAATCAAACAACTTGGAACACACACAAAACCAAATAGATTTCTAATTTCTCATACAAGCATGATGCCTACATATAAACCATATAATCACTCTTAGCAGATTACAGCCTTTCTATTGATACCAAACATGGGATATTGTATATGGATTATTACAAATATGAAAAATAATCATAAACAGTCCCCTAGACCCAGACAGCATCACCCTGTCAAATATGCCTCAATGGAAAGAGTTAAAATGTTTGAGAGAGAATCTGATTTTCCATTTAATAGGCTTGAAGACAGTACTGGGGTATTTCAATACAGATTGTCATATGGGCAATATTTTAAGGATGTCAAGGAAATTAACTGCTTGTCAAACTGACCAGATTTCTGAATTTTCCTCTGCTAGGACTATCTGCGTGCATACTGGTTAAATGCACCTCTTTCCATTTGAATGCTTGGCCCAAAATGTTTTTTTAGCTGCCAAAACTCTGACAAGAAAAAAAGTGACCTAAGAGAATGCACTTTATGGGAAAAATGTTCTTTTTGTACCCTGAGATTAAACTACAGAAGGTGAACAAAGAGAGACACACATCTAGAAAGGCAGAAATAAGTTGGTTTAATTAAGAGCGCTCCCACTGCCCCCCTTCATGAAAGTTGTTATGCTTTGGAGACACTGGAGATCGTTTCACTGTATTTGTGAGGTTAGGATGCAGCTGGGATATTGAGACTGTGGGTTGGGTGGTATGTATAGAATGTGTTTGATCAGTCTTCCCATTTGTATTAGACAGAGATGGCATAAAACAAATGTGGTAGAAATAGGCACAAGGGATGAGCAGATTTCTAGGGGATAAGTTTGAACTGATTTTGATTTTTGGAGAATTATTTGTTTCAAAGACTTCAGTGAGAAGACTTTTCTAATCAATGTAAATGACACAAGACTCATGTCAGTGCATTCAAAATCAGGCTCAAACTTGGTTTGTTGCTTGAGATCAGATACAGCATTTCTTTGAGAGCTTTTCTGCTTATTAATTGCAAGTAAGCAAACCCAGACTTCCTTTATCATGCCAATGACATTTTGTGCCAGGGCCAATAATCATTATTTTCCCTTTATCTCCATTTCTGATGTCAAACTCAGAAAATACATTGTCTAGCTATCTACCTGTAACATACACACTAGTGAGGTACCTGAGCATTACATGAGTGCTTAAAAAAATATGATCAGAGTTCTAGTAACAAATAGCATTGTGGGTGAGCGAGAACGCAATGTGTCCAACAGTAACCAACTACAATTATTCCAGCTAAGCTACATTAAATCTGTCAATATGAAAGTTTCCACTGAAGTCGCAACAAATAGGTTAGTCTCTCCTTTGTCCCCATTAATAGACAATAGCTCCATCATAAATACGTCGTGTCTTGAAGTAATGAATCCTTTTTGTTTTCCTGAAGTACATTTAAAATTAGTCTTTCCTTTCTTTCCCTGGAAGTTTCATTCTGATAATTTGATTCAATATCCATTGTAGAGAGTTCTTTTTGTAAAGGACCATGGATAAACTTGGCACTATATTTAAATGTAAAACAACATTAAAAATAACAGATGTCAAGATAAATTCCAAAGGGATAACCATGTTAGTCTGGCTTTTGGTGTCATTGAAAAAAAGACTATAAAGATTGATTTTCATTCAACAAATATGTGACAACATATTGATGGAATAGCTCAAAACTGATTAAAGAGAGCACAGAAGTTCACTTTTGTTTGATATATGCCATGACTTGACCAGACTCATTGAAAATGATATTTGATTAAGTGGGGACATTTTAATTTTTTCTTGTGAACTGCTTCTCTGTTTTCTGTCTCTCATTCTGGAACTATTTTTTTGAAAATGTGAGCTCCATTGAGGTTTCTTTGGGGATAAATGTATGGATTAACCTCTAGGAAAATTAAGCAATTAAAACTAGAAGGCACCAAAACCTGCTGTTTGCATGAAAATAAACAACTAAAGCATTTATAACTGCCTCCGCCCCCCCCCCCAATATTACTTCACTCTGGCTCTGATTCAGCAAGGTACTTAGCCATCTGGTTTACTGTATTCAGGAAGCAGATGTTCCTTGCTAAGTCAGGGGTCTGTAGATGGTTGCTGAGGTCAGCATGAGTAAATAATTGTTTGTATTAGAGCTGTGTGAGATTTTGTAACAAAAGACCTGGATCTGTATGATGAAAGCAAAATACTTTGTATTTCACACAAATCTTCCACTGAGTGACCCTTCATCAGTATGTAGTGCATGAAGGGTATCTCAGTTCAGAACTAGAGGAGAGGTGGAGGGAATGAACCTCTCTGTTTTTCTGTGGATCACTTGTGATTGGTTGAGCAATTGCTGGTGGTCCACAGAGAACTGAATTTTATGGATCCAAACAGAAAGAGGGAATAGGTAACAATGCCAGTAGATTCAGTGGAGGAAATGGGTTATATTTACTTCCTCTATTAACTGGGAACATAAGGCTTCCTACCTAAACCTTTTAATTGTCAGGATGATGAAGGAAGCTGTCTGTCCCCTGAAGACTGCAGAGCACAAGAGCATGCATCATTTACTGTTCCAGATGACAGTATCAAGTAACAGTTGTAGGGGAAAGCAGGGTAGGATTTGGGCAGTGTTCATCCCAAACCAAGTGAGACCTACCTCTTTTTTTCAGGTTTCATTTGGGTTAACTTGCTCACATCAATGGGCGTCTGAAATGCAAGCTGCTGAAACCATACAGACTGATTCACTGGAACCCACTGAACTAAAACCAGCAGGTTTCTCACAGCTTCATGTCATCTTCATAACATATAGAACAGAACAAAAAGGAAAAGCAGAAAATATTAGGTAAATGTGCTGATAGATAGATGGTTGAACACACTGCTTACAGCTCCTCTGCTAATCTTGTTAGACTGTCAGAGCTATGCTTTCCAGTTGCTGATTAATTTTCTGATATGTGCTGTGGATTGCCTAAAACTGGGAGGGGAGGAGCCATTGCTAATAGCCCAAAAAACCACCTGAAACAAAAAGTAAATGATTGCTCTGGCTACCATCAGAAGGGATTTTTATGTTTTAAAATCTTAAAGAAAACTGAGCGGCTGAAACATCAGTCTATTTGTGATTCCTTGAACATAAAGAGATCACACTTTTATTATGTCCTCTACCCTGAATAGAAATGGTAAAGATGATCCCACAGAGTTGAAAAAGGGTGCAGGATTCCACTGTGACTGTCTAGCCTGGATTTCAGCCTGGGAAGAACCACAGTATTTAGAGTCTAGAAAGCAAAGTCTTATTTTGCGGTTGACTCTTGTCACCAAAGATCTTGATGTGGATGATATTATTTTCTTCATCCTGGATCCCAGATTGATCACACAGTCTAAGACAACAGTGTGCTGTGCCTTAGGAAGAGCTTTCAAGTTGAGGATGATGAATTTAGAATCCTATTCCAGCAAACTTTACAGTAGTACATCAAGGAATCTGATACACTTTCTGGGATTATGTTAGAGCTCTCAAATTGCTCATTAATAGTAAATATATTCAGCAATTTTGGGTCTTGGAGGCAGAGGCAAATTTAAATAAGTAACCATATTATTTGAATTAGGCTCTTTGTCTGATTTTAAGAGGCTTTGGTTCTTTTTAAAGTGTTTCTATGCTTTGCGCTTTGTCATTTCCTTTTGGGACTTGTCTTTTTAAAGTTTAACCCTCAGCCTATAAGAATGGGGTATGAAGATTTGTTCCCCATGTAGTAGCCAGACAGCAATTTATTTGTAAGTGTTTCGTCACCGAGTGTGACTGAGTGTATTGCATGAGCCCAGAGTTTGGTCAGGCCAGCTTCACTTGAGGTGAATGTGGGGTTTAGTAAAATATTCCCCTGAGGTTTGTGGGCTTTGGGGAGGCACAAGTTATGGTACTTTGGTAAAAGAATTTTAAACAGAGAGCACTGTTTTCAATCTAAAAGAGGGAGGGTGGCAGAGAAATTCAGCCATTAGAACAGGAAACTGAGAATCAAGATTTTTGGTGTCTCACAGTGTACCACTCACTTTGTAATAATGGCTAGGGTGCTAAACTCCAGTTTGCCAGCTGTAATAACTAAAGTGCCCAGAGGCCGCAGTCAGGATGGGAGCTTCAGTGAACCAAGTACTGTACAAATAGCAAAAGAGACTATGTAAATGGTAGAGCTGGTCTAAATTTTTCATATTTTGAAATTTGTTTGGAATTCTATGTAAAAATCTTAACTAAGAACAGGGGGATTAAAGTTCATGAAAATTATAGTGACTTCCCCCACTTTTTCACCCAGTTCTAATATATAGCATAGGCATAGCCTGAGTGAGGCCAGGCAAGAGTGACAGGAATAGGTACAAAACTTCTATGTTCCTATTTGCTACATGATGCTAAGTGCAGTTAATTAGCATAAGTAACTGTGTTTACTTTAGATAAAAGGTGTTATGTAGTAGCAAGGTACTCTGACTTCTCTTGCTAGCTACCGTCCTCTAACTTAAGTATTCAGTTTCTTCTAATGTACTTTTGCTGTGAAAATCCTACAGTCGACTTCATGCAAAAAAAGAATGAACAGACGTGCTAATGAAAACCAGAATTTTCTGCTTTTCGAGAGAGCTAGCTAAACAAAACATCTATTTGGGCTGAGAATAAATGTTGAATTGGATTTATAGAAATGGATATATAATAAAAACTATCAACTAAATCCTAAAGCAGAAATGGACGTGAATCAAAAGTCTGAAATGAAGTCCTTAACCACCTTGCTAGAAAAATCTGGATCTGGCTGTGGATATAAATATTGTGGCTGACCACAATAGATTGAAATGTTGTGGCTGCCCACTGTGGACTGAATCAAAACCTAGATATGAAGAATCCCAGATTTTGGGTGCTTTGCATCCAAATTTTAAAATCAGACCCATCTTTTTTCTAGAAGAACAAGTGAATGGTCTAATTTGAGGAGCTGATGAACGCTTGCATCTCCCATTGGTTTGCAGATGCTGATCATTCCTTGTTAGGATGTTCTACTAAGGTACATTTTATTAGGAGCATTCTTGGGTTATATGGTCTCTGCAGTTGTAGTGGGTCCTGTGCTTCCAGGGTATCTGCAGAACCTCCTACCCATCCTACACTTACACCAGATCTACCAGGTGGAACCATATTCCTGATTCCTTGTCATGATCCTCCAAGATTCTTACTGCTATTAAATTCTGTAGCTGCCTTCTGTGCCCTACTTGTTGGTGCTACCTCTTGGTTTTCTGATCCACCCTATGTTCTGAAAGAGGCGTAAATGAGGCTGTTGCATGATGCATATACACAAGAGGTCCAAATTAAGGCTGCATGGGCAATCTAACTTTTTGATTTTCCTAAATTTGTCATGCTTGAATTTGCAACCTTAACTTTCTTTCTCTGAATAGAAATATGAGAGTCTATCTAGTACTACAACCGGTACTAAAACACCACAGGTGACTGGGAAATGTATTGATTTGTCCCAGGCTTCACTTATATATCACAACCAGTTTGAGAAGTCAGCATTTTAATGTTGGCTAACAAATGGCTTCAGTGTGTTACAAGCCATAGTGGTGTGCAACAACATCTGGGGATGCCATGTATCTTAGACTAAGATGTGCCAAACATTCAAAATGTCCACTTAAGAACTTAAGATTTTATTTAGGTTTTGTAGCCTGATCAGTGTTTGTGCTAGCCACCTTTTTATAAAAGTAACAGTGACATCAAGACTTTTGTTTAATTAACCACAAGCACAATATGAGTTTCCATGGGTTTCTTAGGGGATGTCCCAAGACTCTACCCCTGCCGATTTGGCAACTTTCTGAAACATTTCAGGGACTGGGTACCTGAGGTACATCTGATTTAAATTTCTGTCAGATACTAAAGTCTGGTGCAGTCATGTGTAATTCTCGATTATTGTAACTATTCTGGAATCTCCAGGATGTGTAATACTAATTCTGTGTAATATCACAGGGATGCTGTGGGCACTTGTTGCTTAGCAGATACACTAGAGTTTATATCACATATCCAGTCACTTCTACAAAGTAGAATTAAATTTCAATATTAAGAATTCTATAATGTAGTAGTCAGCACCTCTGCTTAATATACAAAAGGTCCTGGTTTCAATTCCCAGGGGGTTGGACTCAATGATCTCATGAGGTCCCTTCCACCCCTATGATTCTATTCTAACTCCTCATACAGTACTACAATACCAGGCCAACTGCTCACATTTTGTGAATGGATGTGCACAAGTCCATGGGGCTGGACGAACTGCATCCAAGGGTGCTAAGGGAATTGGTCAGTGAGATAGCAGCACCATTGGCCATTCTTTCAAAACTCATGGAGAACGGGGGAGGTGCCAGAGGATTGGAAAAAAGCAAATGTAGTGCCTATTTTCAAGAAAGGGAAAAAGGAGGATCCGGGGAATTACAGACCAGTCAGCCTCACCTCAGTCCCTGGAAAAATTATGAAGCAGGTTCTCAAAGAATCCATCCTCAAACACTTAGAGGAAAATAAAGTGATCAGGAACAGTCAGCATGGATTTACCAAAGGTAAATCATGCCTGAGCAATCTCATTTCCTTCTATGATCAAATGACTGGTTTTCTGGATGCAGGAAGAACCGTTGATGTGATATACCTTGATTTTAGCAAGGCTTTTGATACAGTTTCCCATAGCATTCTCATTGGCAAATTAAGGAAGTATGGGTTGGATAGGTGGACTATAAGGTGGATAGAAAACTGGCTAGATCAACGGTTTCAGCGTGTAGGAATCAATGGATCCATGTCTAGCTGGCAACCAGTAACGAGTGGTGTGCCCCAGGGGTCGGTCCTGGGGCAGGTTCTGTTCAACATTTTCATCAATGATCTAGATGATGGAATAGACCGCACTCTCAGTAAGTTGCAGATGACACCAAGCTGGGGGGACCAGTAGACACGTTGGAGGGCAAGGACAGGATTCAGGGAGATCTAGATAAATTGGAACAGTGGGCCAATAGAAATCTTATGAGGTTCAATAAGGACAAGTGTAAAATCCTGCACTTGGGACGGAAAAACCCCATGCACTGCTACAGGCTGGGGAACATTCAGCTAAGTAGCAGCAGTGTAGAAAAGGACCTGGGGGTCCTGGTAGATGGGAAGCTGGATATGAGTCAGCAGTGTGGTCTTGCGGCCAAAAAGGTCAATGTCATACTGGGCTGCATCAATAGAAGTGTTAGCAGCAGATCGAGGGCTGTGATCATTCCCCTCTATTCTGCACTGGTGAGGCCACATCTAGAATACTGTATTTAGTTTTGGGCTCCCCACTACAAGAAGGACAGGGACGTGCTAGAGAGAGTCCAGCGGAGGGCAACCAAAATGATTAAAGGGCTGGAGCACAAGCCCTATGAGGAAAGACTGAGAGCATTAGGCTTATGTAGTCTGCAGAAGAGAAGACTGAGGGGGGACTTGATAGCAACCTTCAACTACTTGAAGGGATGCTCCAAGGAGGAGGGAGCTCGACTATTCTCGGTAGTAATGGAGGACAGAACGAGGAGCAATGGTCTCGAGTTACAGTTGGGGAGGCTGAGGCTGGATATTAGAAAAACTTTTTTACTAGGAGAGTGGTGAAGCATTGGAATGAGCTGCCGAGGGAGGTGGTGGAGTCTCCATCTTTGGAGGTGTTAAAGGCCCGGCTGGACAAAACCATGACAGGGATGGTTTAGTGGGAGTGGTCTTGCCAATGGCAGGGGGTTGGACTAGATGACCTCATGAGGTCCCTTCCAACCCTATGATTCTATGAATACTCATGCAAATTTGTATTTGTTCAAAAGCTTGACCAGAAGTGACTTCTTTAAGTCCTCTACCAGCTGATAAGTTTCAATCAACCAATCAGGTAACAGAAACAATACCATGTAACTTAGGTGACCAGTCACACTACACTAATAAAAAAAAAATACTACAGTGGATAATCACAGCAAAGTATTAAAAATTCACCTGTACTCTGGAATTTCTTTGCATGAATTATTTGTTGAAAAACAGGTCATAAAACCTACAGCATGAGAATAACTTGTGAAGATAAAAAAGGTTAATTTGCTATATTATTAGTTATGAAAGGTGGTCCAAGGATAATGCTGACTCAGTCAATTAGGTCACTTGGATTCATTACTTGAGTCTGTTCAAATCATGCCAGACTCTAAAGCTCCCTCAAACTTCATGAAGCACAGTGAGGTTCAGTGCAAATCTTGGTGAATTCTCCTGGCTCACATCTCACAAGTGAAAACTGCCAGATCTCAGCAGTTCTGCAGCCTTTATTATGGATATGCAGAACATTATTTTTGAAAGCAAGACTGCTGCTTCTTCTTAATTAAAGCAAGCCCATGAAAAGTTAGAGAATTTTGGGGTCCTAGCTGTGGAAAATCTTATTTTACTACTCAAGAGACTAATGAGCTGCTACAAAAGGAAAGTTCTTTGAGCGCTGCTCGGATGCATTCAGTAATAGGTGTATCCATGCTGGAGTGCTGAATTGTTTGGAAAAAACTTGTCTTAGCCTGTCAGGAGAGGGGAGGCGGCCTCTGCCCCTCGCACCACCCCGTGGCTATATATATTGCCGCCTCCTGACCCCCTCCTCAGTTTCATTTCTTCCAACTTGGGCATTGGAATTGGAACGTCTACTCCTTGCGAACTGCAAGCAGCCTGTCCCTTATTCTTCAGCTTACTGTCCGGCTGGGAGCATCTTTGTGGATTTAATTCCACTACAAGAATTCCCACTACCGGACCGGAACGTCGCATCGATGATGCCAGGGTTTAAACCCTGCGCTGAGTGCGGCAAGGCCTTCTTCCGGGATGACCACCATGGGAAGTGCCTTAGGTGCCTGGGCAAAGACCACATGGTCTCGGCTTGTTCCATCTGTCTCTCCTTCAAACCCAGAACTATCAAGGAGAGGGAACAGCGACACCGCACCCTAGCCTCAGGGGAGGCCCGGCACCCTTCACCTGAGGCTTCGGGTTCACGCCCAGCACCGAGACCCAGCTCGGCACCAGAGCCTATGCAGCACCGTACCACCGGTAGCTGCTGCCACTGCCGCACCACCTCGGTGCTGACTCCAGCACCCCAGCGCCTACCCGGCACCTTGGTGCCACTCCGGGTCGCTCTCAGTTAGTCCAGCACCAACGGTATTGGGCTTGCCTCAGCGCCACGCCACACCATCTCCAGCACTGATGGCCCGGTACAGTCTAGCCTCATCGATGCCGAGCTCACCCTGGCACCGGCCAATTCCACCCTCGGCACCGCAGAGCCCTGTGCTGCA
Organism: Podocnemis expansa; assembly: GCA_007922195.1. NCBI lineage: Eukaryota > Metazoa > Chordata > Testudines > Podocnemididae > Podocnemis > Podocnemis expansa. The sequence continues at coordinate 6,895,190 of ML682021.1, read as the reverse complement.
GGAGCAGGAGTCCTCCCACCCAAGCAGTCCTCCCTCCCCTGCCAAGGACTTGCCTCTGACTCAAATGGAGTCGCTTCTCATCCCGTCCACCCTGGAAGCGGTGGAGGCAGCACGAGCCCTCCTGCTTCTCCCAACACCCGTGCCCCACTTCCAACCAGAAGGGGCAAACCGGCCTTCATCTTGAAGGCCTGGGTGCACTTGGGACGCTCGCCCTCACTGCACAGCCTCCCGTCTTCCACTCCAGTGGGGACTGGCACCACCCCGCCATCACCGGTACCAGCCCAGGAATCTCGGCCCCCCTCCCCTGCTTCCAGCCTGGAGGAGGGACTTTCCAGGGGTTCCAAATGGCTTCAGTGCCACACATTGGCCCCATCACCCTTTCGCTTTAGGCCACACGAATGGTCCCCCCAAGGAACTCCCTCTCCACTATGGTAAGCTCCCAGTACTCCTCTCTCCCCGGCACCAGGGTCTTACATGGGGAATCTATCAGCGCGTTTTGATTTGTTGCGCTGGGCTACGGCCCATTTAGGCATGGAGGTGGAGCCCTCGAGTCGCCCTCCCGATGCTCTCTTTGGGCCAGCCTTCACCTCGACGGTGACCTTAGCAGTCCTGCCCCACCCAAGCATATGGGACCTCGCATGCTTGCAGTGGCAGAGCCCAAGGTCCATCCCCCCGGTTTCAGATATGGCGAGCGTGAAGTATTGGGTATCCGAGTCGGGCTGCCCCTCCCTTGTTGGCAGTGGGGCCCGGGGAGCCCCTCAAAGACCCCCTTCCATCCTCCAGAGAAACCAGGGAATTGGATCTGCTAGGCCGTAAGGTTTACTCCTCATCGGCCTTCCAACTATGTGTGGGAAACAGCCAAGATATAACCAGCAGATATTTGCTGGATGTCAGGGAGTCACTCGGGAAATTTAGAAGCCTGCTCCCACCTGTGGCTAGGGAGGAGTATGAAGCCTTCCTGGAAGAAGGCAACCTAATTTCACAGGACCTCCTCCTTTTCGGCACGTGATGAGGTGGACACCACCACTCACACCATGGCCTTGGCTGTTACCATCTGCAGGGTGGCATGGCTCAGGGAGGCTAGAACACTTCCTAATGCACAACAGGCAATTCCTCGACCAGCCCTTTGAGGAGGATGTCTTGTTTCCCCCTGAAGCCCTCTTGGTGGTGGGTACAGCCCGGGATTCTCGGGGAGAGGCTAAGTACTTTGGCTTCCTCCCTCCCGGACCCCCCCCCCAACTTAGTTCCCCTCAGATTCCCCATCTTCTTCCAGAAAGGGACCGCAGGACAGTTCTTTCCTCCCCGCTTTATCTGCTGCAGAGATTGGGTCTTTGCCCTTCTCACAGGGAGGGGCCCTCTACTCACCACCACCCCACTTTGATCCTCGGGCACAGAGGTGCTAGGGCGTCAGTGCCGCAGATGGCCACAACACTCCCCCTCCCCTCTAGGGGAAGGGAGATTCAGTGGGAACCATCCCCAACCTCTCTTTAGTTTTCCCCCTTTTGTTTTCCACTACTGTGCGAACAGACCTTGGATCGGGGGCCTCAAGTCCCTGACAATATAGTGATGCCCCACCTACACCAATGGTACCCGAGTACCATGGTTTACCCATCCCCACGCCTCTTAATCAGCGACTGCCCCGAAGATGGAAAACCACTCCTCTTTCCCGTCCTCGCATCCCACCCTCCCGGATATTCCCCCTACTGTGCGTTCCCTACGCCAACACCTCGCCGGTGACAAGAGGCGCGTCTCATTGTAGCCCCAGCTCCACTGTGGAGGCTCCGAGACATGCGTATTCGAAGCCTACCTGCAACAGAACTGTGCCTGTGGCCCTGATGCCTTCCTCAGGTAGACCTCCTCGAATCTGGGTCAGGGGAAAGGGAGGGGATACCTCTGGTCACACACCATCGGTTCAGTGGGCACCAGCTGTTGCGACCCCAGCCCAAATCGACAAGAATATTTCCTGCTCACTGAAGGGGACATATCTCTGTAGCCAGAGCAGATCTTTACCTCTGTAAGGGGCCAAGGTGAATGGCCCACCCCTACCATTCCCCTTCCTTATGGGAACTACGGTTCCACTCCCTCACCTTGTGGTGATCTAGTGAGGGCCAGGGCCCCCATCCTAGGAGTCCTCACCCTCAGTCTGCCTCCCCATAGAGGTGGCCAATTCTCTTATGCCCTCGCCCGTAAACACGGGCTGGATGTACCTCCTTTGAACCCCAGATGGGGAACCCAGGAGAGAAGACCTAGTCACACCTCCACATAGGGAAACTGCGAAGGGTCCACCCTTTGGGCGTTATCCCACCAACATACCTCCCCACGTCACCAGCCGCCTTTCTGGGCAGGTGTCTGTGTGCAGACAGTGGGATTTTTCTTCCCAGGGGACGTGTAGCTACCCCTTCTGCCTCCATCTTGTACCTTGACAGGGCACGTCCCCGCCCCCCCCTTCCCCTCATGGCTTTCTTGGGATTGTCTCACTACGTCGGATTGTAAACTTATAGTGCTACCGCAGGTTAACCCCATGTACGTTGGTGGAGCCCATTAGTATGACAGTTCCTCTTCAATTCTTGAGGATCCATTCACATCCACTGCCCGCCCACGGGAGCGATAGACAGAGAGCCCGTTTTTCCTACAATATCCAAGAATTTGGGGATTGTACTCCCTTAATTCGCCTTCTGGCTTCCCGCCTGGGGGAATACTTCACTCATTTCTCTAACTCTGGAGTGTCATTGAGATGCTGCAGTTGCCACCCTGTAATGGATTCACTTCCTAGCTGATAGGAAGGAACCTCCCTTGGTGTCGGGGTTCTTCTGATATCCATGTATTGAGGAGTTTCGCCCTTGGCACCTCTGGTGTGGCAGAGTGGTAGCACTATCCCTCCAGGAAGTACTGTAGGTGCTGAGACCGCAACCTTACATGGCACTTCTACGAATTTTTCGGTCCTCGATGGGATGACCAAATGATAGCAGGCGCTATTCCTGACCCTTCTTCTCCTTCTCTCACGCACGCGTGAGGGCTCTCGCAATGCGAAACCCTGCAAGCTTATAATTCCAGCGGGCCTTTCCTGTGAATTTTCCTGCTCCTATGGGCCTTAAAAGGACAAACTCATTAATACTGCTTCAGACCAACTAGCTGTTGGTGACTCTTACATCCTGGAGCCTCTCTCCTGAGAGAACCCGGTCCTTGGTCCCTGTTTGGCTGAAAACATGTACTCCTGCACTACCCGGTTTATAGCTAGCATACCGTAGGCCTCTGTTCTGCTTGGCTTGGCTGCCATATGCTGCTGTTTAGTGTCCTGTGGTCTTCTCAGTCATTCTCGAGCCCATTTTACAATCCTGTAAGCTTATCCTCACTCACATTGACCAGACGGCTATGTTTGGTCAAGACCTGGACAGGGGGTTTGGTCACCCCCTTACGTCTACCTGTGTACCCAGTAGTTGCCAGATCAGTTCATAACCACGTGGCTCCAGCTAGCCTTCAGGTGATCAGTTCAGGAACTAATCTCTACCCTTCCTTTGTTCTCGTGCAAGACATGGCCAATTTGACTAAATTTGCACTTGTTGGCATCCAGCGTTCTCCCATGAGTCCACATGGCAAGACCTATGACCAGACTCTATACTCTGTCTGTCATACTCCGCATTTCCACCTATGCAGAACACCTAACGCAACCCCCATGTTAAGGTTGCGTCCTTTACTCCAGTTATGGTGACCTTGTTCCGACCTGCTCACGTGTATATGCCTCGGCGAGTTCAGTCCTGCCTCTGTCCTGGGTTGGCCCTCAGCTCTTGACTCTTCTGGGCCGCGTCAAGGCCTGTTTGCCTCTTGACTTCGGCAAGGATCTTGTTGCTGGGCCTCTGCCTTATGGGGTATGTTGATGTGCTGAAGGCGGAAGAACCAACTCCACCCACCATCCATCAGCATGGCTGGTAGTCAACTATTACTGAATGCATCTGAGCAGCGCTGAAAGAAGAACGCTGGGTTACTCACCAGTAACTGTCCTCCTTCGAGATGGGCTGCTCGGATCCATTCAGGTCCCTCCCCTCCATCCCCACATCTGGAGTTGGTGACGCTAAGGAACTGAGGAGGGGGTCAGGAGGCGGCCGTATATATAGTCACGGGGTGGCGCAGGGGGCGGAGGCCGCCTCCCCTCTCCTGACAGGCCAGGACAAGCTTTTTCCAACCAATCCAGCGCTCCGGCACGGAGACGCCTATTACTGAATGGATCTGAGCAGCCCATCTCAAAGAAGGACAGTTACTGGTGAGTAACTCACTGTTGCATGCAGTACCTGACACATGGTGATGATGGTCTTATGAGAGGTGGAAGAAACAGAGTGTGGAACTAGATTCTGAACTTTCATACAAGGAACCAAGGAGGAAATGGTGAAATAGACTGTGGATGGGGAAGGGTGGAAAGAGAGCAGCACAGCGAAGCAGTCTAATGGTCAGGTATTTATAATCTTTCCCCATTCTTCCATATGCCCATCCTTTTGGTTTGAGCTTCCCATTTTATATCTACTTAAGCAATTTGGGGCAGAGATTGGTCATATATTGTAAAACAATTAGCATAATTTTGGATACATAATAAATAATGAATATATCTAAATACCTGCAAGTCCATATTCTCTCCTGTAGTCTTAGTTCCCTAAGAGAAAAAAAGGGATAGCATTGTAAAGGTCCACCAGGAACCCTCTTTCTGCTGATGAATCCTCTCCTTCCTCCCATGGCAGGTGAAATTTGACTTGAGATTTGAATGGGGTAGTAAGGCAGGTATCCTGTTAGTTTCATCATTTAAAAAAATATATTTTATTATGCATTGTTCATTTAAAATAGTTTCCAAAGGGATAGCCATGTTAGTCTAGTCAAGCAAAAAAACCAAGGAGTTGTGTGGCACTTTAAGACTAACAGATTTATTTTTCGCATGAGCTTTCTTGGAAGAAAATCCCACTTTGTCAGACGCTTCGAAGATGGGTGAACTTACAGAATGGAAAGAAAATAAAATGCAAGGGGGTGTAAAACATAGGATCAGGTCATACAGTAACAGCAAATCAGAGCAGTTGTTAGGTTCAAACAATGGGAAGCCTGAAGTCAAATTACCTTTTGTAATGGGAAAAGAACCCATAGTCTCGATTCAGTCCTAGTTTCACAGAACTTAGCTTGCATGTTAATTCGAGTTCAGCTGTTTCTCTTTGAAGTGTTGACGTCCCAGTCACATCTCTGATGACGGTCGTATGTGGTGACTAGAGGTGTTCTGTTGAATCAGGGATAGACACATCACCATCACCTTGTACTGAAAACCTACTGATCGGTATAGTTACCTACATCCCTCAAGCTTCCATCCTAAACACATTACACGATCCATTGTCTACAGCCAAGCCCTAAGATATAACCGCATCTGCTCTGATCCCTCAGACACAGACAGACATCTTGAGGATCTCTCTATCAAGCATTCTTGAAACTACATTACCCACCTGGGGAAGTAAGAAAACAAATTGACAGAGCTAAACAGGTTCCCCAAAGTCATCTACTACAGGAGAGGCCCAAGAAAGAAAACAACAGAACACCACTAGTCACCACATACAACCCTCAAGTCAGACCTCCGCAACAGATCATTAAGGACCTACAGCCTGTTCTAAAAGATGATCCCTCACTCTCTCAAGCGTTGGGAGACAGACCTCTCCTTGCCTACAGACAGCAGCCCAATCTTAAACAGATACTCACCAGCAACTACAGATCTAACAACAGAAACATTAAAGCAGGCGCACACCCCTGCAACAAACCACGCTGCCAAGTCTGCTCACATATCTGCACAATAGATACCATCATAGGTCCTAATCAAGCCTGCTACTCCATCAAGGCTCATTTACCTGCTCATCTACTAATGTGATCTATGCCATCATGTGCCAGAAATGCTCCAAGACCTTATACATTGGACAAACAGGATGATGCCTGTGCAAAAGAATAAATGAACATAGAGCTGGTATCAGAAATCACCAAACAAAGAAACCAGTTGCTGAGCACTTCCATCTTTCAAATCGCTCGATAAATGATTTGTTAATGACCATCATCAGAGATGTGATTGGGACATCAAGACTTCAGAGAGAAACAGCTGAACTCGAATTAACGTGCAAGCTAAGTTCTGTGAAAGCAGGATTGAATCGAGACTATGGGTTCTTTTCCCATTACAAAAGGTAATTTGACTTCAGGCTTCCCATTGTTTGAACCTAACAACTGCTCTGATTTGCTGTTACTGTATGACCTGATCCTACGTTTTACACCCCCTTGCATTTTATTTTCTTTCCATTCTGTAAGTTCACCCATCTTCGAAGCATCTGACGAAGTGGGATTTTCTTCCACGAAAGCGCATGCGAAAAATAAATCTTTTAGTTTTTAAGTGCCACACAACTCCTTGTTTTTTTCATTGAAAACATACATTATAAAAATAATGAAACTCTAGTTTAAGAAAATATCCCTGCCATTTTGTAACATTTAAAAAGATAAGGGTAAACATCTCGTCATTCAGGCTTCTGGTTTTTTTTTTTGTTTTTTTTTGTTTTGACAAAAAGTCAAAAATCTTTTGCACTGAATGTGGCAAAAATACTGTGGAAAAAATAGGAGGTGGTCAGGTAAAGAAAGACCAGAACATAATGCATAGGTCCAGAAAGGCAGAATTTAAGTTGCACAGGGAACCTAAAGTCTGATATTTACTGATTTCTGAGTACTTACTTGACTTTGCAGCCTTGGTGTTCTTTCAACATAGGGTTTTTTCCAGTGTGTAATATATTATAGACTTCACCTTAAAAGTTCAAAATGTCAAATTTTGCTGCCATTCACATGGGCAAGTCTCATTGGCTTCATCTGTATTGCGTTTGGAGGTGTGGAAAGGGTGATGGAAACTCCCTGCTAGTGAATGGTGATTTGACCAAAAACTAGGGCTATGCATAATCATGTGTACGTATGGTTTGCAGTGTTTACCATAATAACAATACAGTTATGGTAGAAGACTATTTAGCAGCAGTTTGAACTGACCAGAGCAGTTGTATTTACATAAGTAATAGGACTTGACTAAGAGTGTACCTTCACCAGGCATGTGTTATTACCTGTGTAAACATACTCTGTCTGGCCAGGTACAGCAATAAAAATACATCCAAAAATACATGCATAAATATATTTAACAGCATACAATGCACTCTCACATGTATACACTGAGTGTATTTTTTATAAATATTTTATATGTTGTTTTCTATACCTGTTACACAGATATGTAGCATTCAGTCTCCCAAAGGATCAATCTGGCATCTTCCAGGAACATTCTGTTCATACAGATGAAATAATGCCTACATGTCTTCAGGTGTACTCACTATTAAAAAAGGGGGAAAAAAAAAAAGAATAAACCTCCTCAGTATCAAATTCCCGCACGCAGGAAGAGGAAAGAAACGTGGAGCTTAGTTAACTGAATACCATATCACAGTTTTTCCTGTTGTCAGTAATGTAACCTGTGAAAATTACTGAGCAAAACAAATAATCTTAACAGTAATCAATCTTCAGTAGTGCCCAAAAATCTGATCAGTGATCAGGGCCCCATTGTATGATGCATGGTACAACTAAATATCACCAAAGGACAGTCCTTCCCCAAGAAAACTTGTGTTCAAGGATTTAGACAATAAACAACAGATGAGCAACCAAGGATTTCCCCAACAACCCCCCTACACCTCCTTACACCTTCCCTGAATTTTCCAAGACCTTCCCCCAGTTGTCAGCTAGTAATAGTTTTGTACAAATTTAGTGAGCGCCCCTAATACTCCCCTACACCTTCCCCGATTTCAGGCCCTGGGGAGAATACTATGAACAACACAGCAAGTGGAAAACAAGGTAACAACTGAGACAGGTGGCACTTAAAGACTAATACATTTATTTATCTCATGATCTTTTGTGGGAGAAAATCCCACTTTGTCAGATGCTTTGAAGTCTTTAAGTACCACAAGACTCCTTGTTTGTTTTGCTGAACTAGAACAATATGGCTACCCCTTTGGAACTTGGCATCAAGACAGGTATAAGGTAAATATGTAATTTTCACTGAATTTAAAATCAGAAGGGACAATTATGATAATCTAATCTGATATTCTATGTAATACAGGCTTGTAATGATGTGGCCTCCTTCTAACCCAGGGGACGAAAAACCACCCGTGCTTAAGTGGCTGGGGAGAAACCAGAAGTGTGTGGGTGGGATGGGAAGTATAAAAGGCAGGTCTCCTGTTCAGTAGGGCCTGAGACTGCAAGGTAGATGGATGCATCTGGCACCCTCCAGGCTGCTGCCTTTGCAGATGTGCCCAGAAGCACCCTGCCCACTGATGAGGCTGTAGCTGCAGGGGAAATGCCAGAATTGCCTCTGGTCACTTATACTGGGGTCAGTGAGGACTCACTGTGGACCCCAATTGCTGCCACTGTTCACATGCTTAAAGGCACTTTGCCCATTGAGGAGTCTGTGCCTGCCAAGGAACTGCCAGGATAGCCAATGGCCTCATACCCCAGGGTTATGGAAGCTACTCTTTGGACTTGGCAAATTGGCAGAGGTTCTGGGGATTTTTTGCATTCGGCCTGTGTAGCGAGGGGCACGACTCAATTGCTGGTGGATTCTCTGTACCTTAAAGTTTTTAAATCATGATCTGTGGACTTTAATAATTCAATTATAGCTTAGAACAGGGGTAGGTAACCCTCCTGGCACACCTGCTGACAGCTTCACGCAAACCCATTTGGTGCGGCCTGTGGCACCCTATATGGAGTCACAGAAATTGTTATTCCTGCCACTGAAAGCTACTCCTAGCTGCTTCTTTTGGGTGTGGTGAGAGCACAAGGGGTCCTCACCACGTCCAGCCTCAGCCATGTCGCATAAAGCAGCTGACAAGAATACCTCTGCAATGTACTGCCACTAGAAGGAGCCACTCTGTGCAGCTTCTTTCCATGGCATGCCTGGGGACCCCAAAAGATGCCACTCCAGGCGGTTTGTCTGTGGTATGCCTGGAGATCTGTGTCCCAAGGCATGCTGCTGAGAGGAACCACTTTGAGTGGCTTTTTTCTTTGAGCAGCTCATTTCAGTGGCATGCCTGGGAAACGCTCCCCTTCCCTCCCCCCAGCCCAACTCCAGCTGTGGCTGCCACCAAATTTTTAATGAGCTGCCACTTTTTTTTTGGCAGAGGAGGCCCCTGGCGTTGGCTGAGAGTCAGGGAGGAGGGGCTGGCACCTTTGCTGACCCCTGGGTTAGAGGTTATTGTAGGGGGGGGTGAGGCTCTGGTCTGCACTGTGCAGGAGGTCAAAGTAGATTATTTTATTGGTCCCTTCTAACCTTAAAATCTATGAGTCTATGAATAAACCCCTACTATGGGTGTTAGACTATTCACTTACCCAAAACTAAGGAACACGGGCCTTACTTCACCACTATTTCTGTGCTGCTGGACCAGAAGGTTGCAGCAGGGGGGACAGCTGCAGAGCCTATAGTGGCATTAGGCATGCAGGGGCAGAACTCAGTGGCCCCCAGCACCCAGGGGAGCATGGCTATTCTGCCTTCCTTTGAACATGCTCAGCGGCTGGCCAGGAGCTACTCTGATACCAGCCTCACCTCCAAGCAGTGTGTGCGACGGTGGCTGCTCCCCACTCGCATTCCCTCCTTTTCCCCTACCCCTCTCTCACATGGGTGCAGTGCCCTGGCTAGGATCCACTCCTGGTCCAAAGCAGTGTCTTGCTGTGGCTGCTCCCTCCTCCCAGCCCTACCCCTCTACCATGTGACATGGGGGGAGGGTGGACTGGACACCACCAAAAATCACACAAACCTGGCACCCATGCCCTTTCCCTGCCTAAGGGTCAGGGGCCACAGACTGCTTGCATGCCATGCTTTGCCTGAGACCCAGGAGCAACAGATTGCTCACCTACCTGTCCTGCCTAAAAGCTGGGAGGCTAAGGACAGGGTGCCTACCCCATCCTGTTGGAGGGCAAAGAGCAATTAATGGTTCATTAGCTAATTCCCTTGGCCAATAGATGGTGACTGAGCGAGATGGCCTCCCTTTGACCCCAGAGAAGGAAGAGCAACTTTCATCCAAATACAAGGCTATGGATATCTCATAATTTGAATGACAATGGGGCAGCATGTATATCTATACAAACTATCCAATTTCAAATTGAAGAGGTATAGACAGAGCTCAGAATTATGCCTTGGGTTACATATTGGGATCTCAGTTCTTACTAGCTTCTTTTCTGAATGCAAGGATCTGTCTCTGATGTCAGTGGGAGTCCCTCACAGGGAGGTAAAGAAGAATGTTAGAACTGAAATCTATCATGTGAATCTGAGAGACGCATTTCCTCCCCCACTTCACTGTTTCCATTACTAATAGCACATCCCCTGCCTTTAATTTTTTGCTACTCTTTTATCCCACTCTTTCAGGGATCATTCTTACTTTTAGCATTTTTAGATATTCAATTATGTTGTAAACGGGAGGATAAATGATGCTACCTAATTATTTTAATTATTTTTGCAGATGTTACTGATTTTTCAAAAGCCAGACAAAAATAAACAAAAATCTAGTGCTGCTGTTTCCCTTCTTGGGTGATATATGTGAAACTCATCAAATAGGGCTGGCATGACTGTGACTGAGGCTGCAGATTTTGTTTCCAGAATGCTATAGACTCCTATGTTGGAAATGGACTGGAACTGGCCAAAACAGCATCTTGTACCTCCAAAATGTGTAGAAATCAGGACAAATTATTTGAATACTTAAAATGCCCTGTAGGTAGCTTGGACGTGTGTGACAAGTGTGTACTCAGCAGATGGCCATAGATTACAGTGACTTTGTCAACAGCAGAGGCTCAGAATAAGGGATACCATGGAGACATTGTTAAGAATTGCTTATTTGTTCTTCTTTGATAACTTTCTTATGTTTTTCCACAAAGCTAACATTTTTTGAACAATTTTTCTGACATTCTAAATTGATATTTGATTTTCTTCAACATAAGGCACTAGGCACTGTTTTCTATAGCTTATGAAGCATATATTTGGCCCAGTCCTGCATGACTTTCATAGGTAAAACTCCCATTAAAGTCACTCAAAATTTTGACAAGGAGTGCAGGATCAGGCCCATTTCAAGGAAAATACCAATCCCCTTCCACGTCTGTCTTGTTATGCTCTGCTTACAGCATCTGCTGGCAATGATTAGAAGTGGGAGTCTTACTTTTAAATAAAAAGACAGTTCTCTCCTGCTGCGCTGTGGTCTCCATCCCTGTGAAGTTCATAGGAAATATACCAGATCTCAAAACTATTGTTTGGTATGTCAGATCATGGTCCCTTTTCCTTCAGCTGTTGGGATAAGAGGAGAAAGTGAAATAAAAGAAGAGAATAGAAGGAAGAAGACATATGTGGGGGGGGGAAGGTTAGGAGCCTAAAGAAAAAACAGGTAGAAAGAGTGTTAAGCTAAAAAAAAGGAGTTCAGGATGAAGAATGCAGGGGTGGGGAGAGTACAGTGAATTACACTTAGTCCCTAATCATGCTAGGTGTTCCCTAAAGACCATAAGTGTGCCCATAACAGGTTGGAACAATGGTCCATTTAGCCCAACATCCTGTCTTCCCATAGTAGCTAATGCTAGGTGCTTCAGAGGGAATGAACAGCACAGGCAATCATCAAATGATTCATCTACAGTCATCCCTTCCCAGCTTCTGGCACTCAAAGGCTATGGACTCCTACAGCATAGAGTTGTGTCCCTGACCTTCTTGGCTAATAGCCATTCAAATCAAATCATAGGGGTGGAAGGGACCTCATGAAGATCATGGAGTCCAACCCCTTGGGGCTTGAACCCAGGACCTTCTGCATACTAAGCAGATGTGCTAGCCACTACAGTCTCCCTGCTGAGATTCACTGATGAACTTGTACTTCATGAACCTGATGCATTTTTAAACTCAGTTGTGCTTTGGCCTTCACAACATCCTCTGGCAATGAGTTCTCCAGGCTGACTGTGCACTGTGTGAAATGTATCCTGTGTTTGCTTAAAACAGGCTGCTGTTAATTTCATTGGGTGACCCCTAGTTCTTGTGTTATTTGAAGAAGTAAATAACATTTCCCTGCTTACTTTCTTAACACCATTCATTATTTTATAGACCTTTATTATACTTCCCCCTGCTGCCCCCCTCACCAAGCTGTTTCTTTTCCAAACAGAGAAGTGCCAGTCTTTTTAATTTCTCCTTATATGGAAGCTGTTCCATACCCTTGATCATTTGTGTTGTCCTCCTCTATACCTTTTCCAATTTTAATATATCTTTTTTGAGGTGGGGCAATGAGAATTGCATGCAATAGTCAGAGTATGTGCATACTGACCATGGTTTTATATGATAGCCTTGGGATGTTTTTTCTGTCATATTATTTATCTCTTTCCTCATGGTTCCTAACATAGTGGAGTAGATCCTGGCACAGAGGTGCCTGGAAGTCAAGGGAGCTCCAGGTAAGTACAAGGATCTTCCCAGGAGGAACAATCTGCAGGATGGGTGCCTTTGAGGGTAGTAATTAAAAATAAAAACACTAATAAGAACTGAAAAAATGAAGCAAAGGAAATACAAATCAAACAATATAAAAGCAAGAAAGGGAGAATAAAGACACTGCAAGTATCCAAAATGCAGAATGGGAGAGGAAAAAAGCAGTTAAGTAAAGTGCTCTGTAACTGATGTCCCATTCCCGGGCATGTCATTTAGGTAGTGTGCCTCAGTTTCCTCACATCTAGAATGGGGTTAAAGTATGTCATATGTGTGAATGAAATGTTTGCATTCCTGTTTAATATTCATTAATGAAGAGTGAGAAGAGGAACTGTACAGAGGCGGAGTTATCCTTGGGAAAACCAAATCGAAGACAGGCTTATAATAGAAACCAATACACGGGGGGATGAGGTGAGGGGTGGAAGGAAAAAAGGATATAGAACTGTAAGAAATGTGTAATAAATGGGAGTTTAAATGACAACTATGGTCAAAAAAGTTAAAGTGCCTATTATTATTGCTGATATATCCATTGTAACATTAACATTTGTCCTGTTGTATTGACAAAGATTCTTATCACTGAAGAGTTAATCAGAATTTTTTCTTTGAGTTCATAGCCATCTTGAACCATTTATCCACTCAGATTCCCATCTCCAAAGTGTGTGTCATAAGGTCTGTATGTTCTCTATCTGTGGTGGAAGCTCTCCAGAAAGCAGTGTCATGGTAGCTCGTGAAACAAACAGGTCCAGAACCATTATAGCAAGTGTAATTGCAGCCTGACAGTCTTATGTTGTATAAGTGATGCGTGTGAATATAGAAGAATGTGCTAGAGAGAGCTGTTTGTCTGGCATATTCTTGATCCTTCCTTAATGTGAAATTATAAGTTTGCGAAAGGGTTTGTAGTGGTAACAGCTGAAAATTGTCATAATTTCTTTCGTCTTTGACTTTTCTGGAAAACACATGGCTTATTTCTGTTGCTAAATCCTAATGATGGCTGTCAGTTTGAAACTTCCATGTGGCCGGCTATTGATAAATCTCTCTTACCCATCCTTGGCAGTATGCTTATTTCATATGTAGTTACATTTTGCTAGTTGTTGGATATGCTTATTATTTTTACAGAAGTGACTGTGCCTCAAATGCTACCAAATCATTTTAGAGTTTGGCTATAATACATAACAACTTTCAATGAACTTTAGATTATAGAGGCCCTAGATATGTGGTTCTGTTATAGCCGGTGAAAAATGATGAATGGAGCCTATTCAGTGCCTAGCACCTAAAATGAGATACGATAGAAAGAAATATCCAAATCTAGGGCTATATATGAATTTCCATGGAACATTAAATGCTGATTGTGATGACTGAAGAGCAGAACTGACACTACTAGATCCCATAACTGATAGTCATAGCCTGGACTATGTTGTAAGTCCTACTGTCCTGGTTGCATTTAGTGATCTGCCAACAATTCAAGGCTAATCATTTCAGTCTTCAAAACGTATAATTAAGGTGTAAAATACAGATGAGCTTTATCCTTTGTGGTAAGAAAATGCCATTGTACTTGTGAGGTGAAGATATTGAGCATGCTCTTCTCCTGGAAACTTTAGGCAGTTTTCTAGAAGTGCTGGTCAATGAGCACCTTTTAAAGGGTGATCTCCATGCTCAGGAAAAGTAATCTGAATGAACAAAAAGGGGTGAATATAAAATGGATTAGTTAAACTGTATTAAGTGCCTAGGTGAACACTTTCATTCAGAAGTCGTGGCCTTAGTTCAGTTTACCTTAATTCCCTTCAAAAGTGAACTGAATTAAGGACACTTAATTTATATGAGAACATCCACCTAGTGGTTTAAAACAGTTTAACTAATCCATTTTAAATTCACACCTGTTATTAATTTGATTAACCAGCTAGCTTCTGCCTCCACTCTACAGTATACCTACACCTGACATGACTGCACTTACTTTACCTGGAGTGCATGCAAATAGTGAATGCTTAGCCTGCTCTCATATCACAGCTCAATACTTACAATGTCCTTTGTAATAACTCCTCCCTTCAGGCCCTGATGTACACAATCAACATTTAAATGATTCATACTGGATCCTGATGATATACCTACAGTCCTTTTGCTCACATATCAGAGGGTACAAAACATGATCTAATCATAGTTTTATCACACACCTCAGAGTAATTCACTTATGTCCTCACACCACAGACACAGCTCTACTAAGCAGGCCCAACTACTGCTTCCACCATTTAGTGTAGGAACACCTAACACCCTAGCTGTATCTTGAATGTAAATAATGCAAAAAATTCCTGTTGGCTACTGCCAGTTCATGGGGAACAGAGGGAAGGTGGTGAGGGTCAACCTCCCACTCCCTCTTTTGTCCTTCAATAGTGTTTGATAGAATCCTCTGCATGAGAGTGAATGGGTTGTAAAAGGAGGTGAGAAGTGGTATGTATATTTCAGCAAGTGGGTTTGGCAGAGGAAAGATGTGTATGTTAATAGGGTGCATTTGGGATATTGCTGAAACACGACTGAGTTCAGGTTGCATGGGCACCCTTAACTGCATTGTCTGGTTTTCAGAAGTTTGAGTTTTGCTTGACTTAATATTCCACAATGAGATGAGATATCATCCAGCAACCCTATCTCTGTGTTAATGTAGTGTTTTTGCATTGAATTCCCCAGGGTTTTTTGTTTTTGTTTGTTTTTTGATAGGAAACAATGTCAAAATTCATGTGGGCAGTTGTAGATATCATGTTTTGCTACTTGCATACGGAGACAGTCAGTTCCTCCCATCACAGTCAGCTGAGCTCACTTTAGCACCCCTCTCCAGCCATGGCCTTGTTCCATTTACTGCACTCCTGCCTCCATCCGGGGATGTTGCTGGTCAGGGAAAGTCCTATAATTTCAGGGATGGTCTTCAGAAATTAAAATGGGCGGGAGCAGAACTGACTGATGCCCTATGTAGTATGTACCACCATTATAACAACTGTTGTAAAATTGTCTTTCCTCCACCTTTCCCACCAAAATGCAACAGAGGAGATCTGGAAGGTTCCATTGAATCTCATAGGATAATCTTTGGAAACACAATGTCTTAGACTTGTGGTGCTTTCCTTGAGGCTATTGACAACCTACTTCCATCTTACCCATCACACCTCATTCAGCCTCTGAGTGGCTTATGATGCCAGCCTCAAATATCTCCTCAAACTTCTCCTTTGCAGTGATGTTTAGAAAAATCTTGATAATGTTTAGTCTGGTGGTGTGCTGAGACCACTGACTACTATGCTGACCAATACTCCATCATTGTTTAATTGTAATTCCCTGTCTGTCCTCATCCATCTGTTGTCTCTTGGCTTGTATATAAATCATATGGTCTTTGGGTAAGGGGTTGTGGGTTTTTTTTGTTCTGTATTTGTACAGTGCTGTGTACAGTGGGGTCTTGATCCATAACTGGGTCTGTGAGGCACTATGATGATATAAAAAACAAATAATAAGTGTCACTGCTTTCTCAGACCTCTGTTTAGAGCTCTTTATTTCTGAAATGGATGTACTATACCCCTCTCAAATTAGTGACATTTAAACAATGTTAGTCCTGCTTCTGTTAGAAAAATTCACATATTAGTGAATGACCAAAAGTTTTGCTCCTGAAATACAATGCCTCCAAAACAAAATAAAAAAAACCTAGAAGCCAAAACTCCTTGCATTTTAAGTACCTTCATATTTTACTGTGATTATTTTGAAGATTGCTGTCTGCTGCCTGTCTTGCAAATGTGAAAGTTAATTTTCTATTCCCCTCCCCCATCCCTATGTTCAATATATTCTTTGAAGTTCATGTGGCACACATTTAAAATGAGTGCTGGTGGTCCTGCCATAGGTCGGCATATGCCATTCATGACTTTCTTTGTAATATGTATCCTGGTTTCTCTTGGGAATGTTTGACCTGACAATCCACCTAATTTATGAGAGAAATCCCTTCACAAAATGTTGAGGCTGATAATTTATGGCACTCAGATCTTTTTTGTGCAAAGAATTTGAATGATCTAGATGCTGTTCCTCTGTCTGTGAAGCATGTCACTTATACTGGACAACAATATTCTCTACCACAACATCCTCTGATGCCATACATCGGAATTCTATGCAGGAAGCCAAAACAGAACTCCTCAAATCAAAAATACAATATACTAGAAAGTAAATACCACATTAAATTTGAGGCCTGATGAATTTTTGCATTATTTTTTAATGCACCACATCTAATGAAATAAACTCATGAAATTGATTTGACAATATCTATGCCTTCTTTTAAATGTAAACATTTCCCTGCAGCTCATCATTATAACTGCCTCATCTGCGGTAGCACTAAGGCTCAGATTCATCAAGATATGCAGGCCCATTGATTTCAATGTTCTTCACAACCTCTGTCCCCCCCCCACCAATTTGATTTCAACGGGATAACTTATATGTTTAAAGTTAAGTACATTTTAAGTATCTTGCTGAATTGAAGCTTGAGAAGGGAAGCAACACCATATACCTTTCCCTAGTGTCCTCACTCTGATGCAGCTATAATTTGGTCCCTCATATTCACCTGCAATTATGTCATGCAACCCAGCTGAAGTACAGATGGAAGATGAAAGCTTTGGGCTGATTTGCTGTGATGGTTGATTTCTCTCATTAGTTTAGCTATCCATTTTCAGTATACAGGAGTTCTCTTCTACAAGCCCTTTGAATGACAAGTTTTAAGAGTGGACACACTAATTTGAAATAATTATTCATGATAACACTGCTTAGTTACGCTCACAGGTGTTCTGCAACCTCTTTTGTAAAAGACATGAAATCTTAATAATATGGGCCCCACCTCCTTCAGCATTCCACTCAAGTCTTGGCTGAGAAGCTGGGCAAGACTATCTGTTTATGTGTGGACACCAACCTACCACAGGGATAAGAATCTGAATAGAATAGAAATTATAGGTGTGATCAGCAGAATTTGAATTAGAGTTTTGCTGACTGGTAAAGTGAATCAATGGTGAAAAGGAAACGGGGGGCCAAATAATCAGCTGATGTAAATTAGCCTACTTCCATTGATTATAACAGAGCTACGGAAGTTCACACCAGCTGAGGATTTGGCTCTGTATTTACAAAATATTTTCAGTTTTAAATAATCTTAGGTGGTGTTAGGTGAAGATATTTGTATATCACTTTTATCTTGACAGTGCCTCTTTAAAGTGAACTTCGTACTTGGTTATTAAATCTTTAAGTTATTCATGACACTAGGCATCTGGTCTCCAGCAGGCAAGTATCATAACTTCTGCGTGTGTTCACTAATAACCAGGGCCAGATTATCCCATCAGTGGGTCCTAGTCAAACCCCACCACCTCTTTCCTGACCAGCTCCCCGTTGCCAGCACTAACTGGAGCTCTGTGTTCAGTGTTGAAATGCAGGCTGCTCTGGTTCAAGTACTGGAGCAGAAGTCAGTACCATAGCAGTGGTGAGAGCACAGCTATCCTACTGTACACTCACATTTGTCCCCGCTCTTCCTCCATTATGATGATGGGGGGGGTATGGCAGCAGGGCCAAAACGGAGTGAGTGGTCTTGCGACCTGGTGCACAAAGGATTGAAGCACTGCTTGGGTTTGGCCCTACAGCTGCCCCATCATGACAGAGGAGGCACAAGGCCAAACCTGAGTGAGCAGTGAGATGCTCAGTGCTGTTCCAGGGCAGGCTCCTGCACCAATACCTGAACAAGACCAGTCAGAGCCCATGTTGGACTCCCCCACAAACTGGGGCCAAGGCATGTAGCTGGGTTGTCTATGACTTAATCTGTCTTTGTTTGTAACTAATCATTCATAAACATACTGACCTGTGGGAATAAAAGATGGAAGAGTTTCAGCCATTTCCCTTAATTTCTTTTCTTTTGTGGACATCTTTGTTTGCAGCTTCCTTCTTTTTAAGAATTGGGTGCTTTTGCAAGTTGTCAGTGTAGCTGATCTTTGTGAGATGTGTGGAACTAATGGAAGGGAGGAACTGTAAAAATACATGAAAAGTTCAGTTGTGATGCAACTAAAAACAGAACAGGGATGGGAGTGCAGGTTAAAGGATCAAAACAAGGGATCCAGAAGGAAATGCTGAATGGAGAATTTAACATGCTCCAAGGAGGAGTCAGTTGTGCTTCCCAGAGGAACTCTGCCCAGATGCAGGAGATGACCTGTGAATGGAAATAGGCCTCACATCACAGAAAACCTCCCTGTTCACAAGTTGCTAGTTTGATGGTCCTGGAGACTGAACTCCTCTATCCTCAGAGGAAGTGTCCCAAAGATATTGCAAGGTTCCCCGATGGTGCTGTGCCAATATGCCTGAGTCCTATAGGATAATCTCTGTGGGGAAATGTTAGTTTAGCTTCCATACCCATTTAATCCTTGGCCGGTCTGCTGAGGATGACAACCTAAACCTGACCCTTATATGGAAGAAGAATGGATAGGAGCCCAGGACTAGCCATACCAGTCAGCTCAATGACCCATCTAATTGTATCAGCACTTAGTGACCAGATGTTTTAGAAGAAAGTGCAAGAACCTCTTCAACAGGCAACTACAGAATAACTTGCCAGCTGAGAAAATTTCTTCCCAACCTCCACATCCATTTAGCTTTTTCCCTGGCACATGAGGGTTCATACTCTTTTTGAACAGTTTTTCAATCCTTCTTACTGTAGCTCTGGATGCATTTGTTGTTTCATGTAAGGGTCCAATATTTCTCAGAATCTTCCTAAGTGTGTGGCTTCAATGATACCCAGTGGCAATGAACTCAGCAGATTGTGTGTTGTGTAAAGCTTGTCTTTTTGTCAGTTTCAGACTTGCTGCTTTTCATTGAAAGTCTTCTTGGTCTTGTATTGTAAATGGAAGTGCCCAGTCTATCTTCCTTTTACCTTCTATTTTATATCTATTTATCATATCCCTTTACCATTCTTATCTGTTTCTGAACTGCCTCTGTTTCTATTTTTTTGAAGACATGATTAGGATTGAAGAGTATTTTGAGTGAGATCATGCCACTGATTCATATAATGGCATTACAATGTGTTCCATGCTATTCTCCATCCAGTCCTGCAATGATCCTCACAGTTCATATCCTCTTCTGTGCATTGAGCAGAGATCGTCACTGAGTTTTCCACAATGATGCCCTGAGTAGTTCTCCAGATCTGGTATTCTTCACTAGATTCTAAATTAGCAACATGAGTACTTCAGACCAGTAGTTTTCCCACCCAGCGTGCAAGTTAGTAAAACAGTAAACTATATCTGTACTACAGTGATGTACCTGGGATGACCTGTATCAGGCAATGCAGAACAGCAGGGCCACATCTGTGTGTTTAATAGCCCATGTGACTGCTATACTACAAGCTTGTTTATTCATTCCTGTTAAATGCACAAGCAAAAGCTACATCAAGAGGGATTTATGATTGAAAGTACATATCAATAATTTAGGGCAACTCAGGCCTTTTACATAGTCTTGTGAGTTGATTTCTTACTTTTTGTAATGTTAATATATTATGTACTTGCATCATCATGTCAATCAGCCATGGAGTTAGCTCATCATATTATGTAGTTATCTAAGTCATTACAATGTAGTCTGTCCATGAATACTAGAAATAACATTCATGGTATATAATAGACCCATAGTACCAAATAACCAATTCTGAATGGATAGTACTGTAGAGCAGAGATTGTTAAAAGTTTAAAATGGAGTCCCCACATGGACTTTTGTGTAACCATTGTGCCCAGTCTTTCTCCTGAATCCCGCCCTACTTTCAGAAGAAAACAAGGGAGTACATGCTTAATTTGGGAAGGGGTAGCAGCAGCTTCTTCACAACTCTGGAGTCCAATATGGGCTTCCAGAGAAAATGGCCTTGAGGAATCACACCTTGTCATTGGGATTATCCTTGCGCAGCAGCGTGGACACAGCTGCCATCTCTAGGAGCCTGTAGAGTGCCAGTGGTGCAGGGAGTGTGCCTGCCAAAGGCAGGGGAGCTGCCACTGGCTGTGGGAGGTGGAGACCGACAGAACTGTGCAAAGTGTGGAGCTGAACCAGCTCTGTCCCCCGCTCTTTCAGCAGTGTCAGAGGCACCACCTTCAGCGGCTTCCTCTTGCCTCTGCTTCCCTCCTGAGTGCCCCCCACCTCCAAGAGCTGACTAGGGGTCCCTGTGTGAGGCGCTGGGGTCTCCACTGCTACCTGGCTTCACTCAGCCTGGTTTCCGTGCACAGCAGGGGGAGATGGCTCCACCATCATAAATCTGGGGGGGCATTGTCCTTCCATGGTGCACCCCAAACTCCACCTATGGTGCTCTCCATGATCCATCTCGCACTCTGTTCAGGGCCTACCCGCCAGTGTAAGACCCGGTACTCTAGGAAAGCAGTGTGATCTCCCTCTGAGGCTGACACCAAGGGGCCAGCCTACACCACCTGGTGGGCAAGCCCCTCCCCCTCACTGGAAATGCAGGGATGGGACAGGAACGGGAAGTATAAAAGAAAATCTTGTAGCGTAGTGGGGGAGCTGCTGCAGGGGAAGGCTGGAAAGTAAGCCTGAGTGTAGCACCACTCTTGACTGGAGCCTAAAGGAGCTTTTTCATGCTGGAACTGCCCTTGGGGTTGATCCAGAGATGAACAGTGACTCAGGCCACAGGTACATGTATACAGAGGGAGGCAGTAGCCCATGGATAGCTAATGTCAGTCTGGAGCGCTTAAGCCTGAGCACTTCTCAGTGAGTTTGGCTGGAGTACCACTGACGCCAAGAAGGAATGCTTCACCACTCTTATGGCCCTGGGGTTGGCTGCAGTGGAGTCAGGAGGGCCCCTGTTCTCTTCCCCCCTTTCTTGCCACCAGGGATTTCCCTAACACCCCACCTACAACCCTCCTGAATTTCCCAACAGCCCCCCCACTTGTCAGCTAGTAACAGCATAATACCAATTCAGTGGGCACCCCAATCCCCCCCCCCACCTCTTCCTACACTCCCCCTAATTTCAAGTCCTGGGGAAGCTGCTGCTTGCCATGCCAGCCCAGGAGTGACAGCCTCACAGGGCTCAACCTATTTGCTTGTCCTGCCTTGCGCGAGGGTCTGGACTCATAGATTCTTTGAGGGTCTGCCCAGATACAGGCTAGCCTCAGCCAATTTACTGCTCTGCTCCACTGAAAGCCTGGGCATATAGACCTCTGAGGTTCTGTGAAGTGAAGCAGTGTGGCTTCCCTCCAAGGGTCTGTGTAGTTAAGTGGTGTTGGTCCACCCCAATCAGTTGCAGAACACTTACATATATCAGATGCTTTTAGAACTCCAATATGTCAGATGTTTTGTTTAAGAGTGCAGACGGAATTAATTCACATCATGGATTAATTAACTGCAAAAATCTTATTTTAAAAAACAGTTTCTTTTGTAGTTAGTGAAACACACACACACAAATCTAAAATCAGCAAGTTCTTTACTTTTAAAAAGGATCGCCATAGATCTATTTTTTAAAAATGTTCCCTGACTGAGATTATGTATGCAATATTCCAGCCATTTTTGTTAATGTATTTAAAGTTTCTGCGATGAAGGTGTACTGAAGGACTATAACTATACCACTTAGGGAGTTGATTTTAAAAAAAGTGAACTACAAAAAACCATTATTCTGGTGCCTTAGTGTGGATGATCTTGAGGTGGTATAACAAAGCTTTATAGTGGAATACCTTATTTTCTTTAGTTTCAAAGGGGGCAGCCATGTACAAAGTGGGGTTTTCTTCCATGAAAGCTCATATGATAAATAAATTTGTTAGTCTTTAAGTGCCACAGGATTCCTTGCTTATTTTCCTTGTTCTACAGGAACAAGCTATACTGGTGTGCACTCTTCATACACTGGACATAACTCAACTTACACTACAGTGATTTTACTGGTTAACAATAGCAGTATAATTTAAAACAGTGCAACTTGCATGCTTAGTCAAAAATGCCTCTTAATAATGTCAGAGTTCCCTGGAATCTGTTATTTGTGTTTGATGGTTTTCTGTGCAACAGCTAATTATAGACAGCAAACAAGATAGACCTTAGCTCTAAAGCAAAACACAACTGTGAGACACATTGTATTTTTTTTTAAAGATCTTTTGGTTGGCTTAAAGCTGAGCCATCATCTTCCAAGGTAACCACTCCAGCCCTTCCTTTTCGGGTGCAAATCCACTGTTCCCAGCAGACACTCATACAGCCTCTCTTTTGGGAAAAGCCTTTTAAAGGGAGCATTCCTCATTCCCACTGGTCCCCTCATGGTTCCTCTGTTCCCAGCTCTCCATCAACAAGACTTCAGTGGGGAAGCCTCTCTGCTGCTCCCCTTTCCTTCAGCTCCTTCTTACACTTAGATCCAGCCCTTTGACTTAGAATTGATAGGCATTGGCCTCTCCCACTGCCCTGTGACTTTGGGCTGCCAGGCAGCAAATCTTGTTGTCCTTCTCAGCCTTCTTCCAGAAATCACTTGCTGTCTCTAGCAACTCTCATCTGTCCTATCCTTTATCTGTCTGATTTTTTTTATAGTTCCCAGGTGCTGTCCCACCCTCTTAATTTGCCTGACAGGGAGCACTTGAATTGGAGAAGAGTGCTGAGCCCAGTTTCCTTAACGGCCCTGTTAAAATGATTAAAAATGCTGTATTTGAAAGATTATGTTGTTGTTCATTTAGGCTCCAATCAGGAAAACTTGTAAGCACATGCTTAATTAGGTTCCACTGAAGTCAGTGTAAAAATCCAAGGATTTATCATGTGCTTCAAATTAAGCACCTCTGGAAGGTCTTTCCTGAACAAGGTCCCTGAAGTTTGGGAAAGCACAAAAGGTGAAGCATGGTTTTTCGCTGCTTTTGATCCTTATTTAATGGGAAGCATGCTGGAAAATGACCAATTTTATTTTATCTGTATAACCCTTCTGCAAGGGTGAGATGGCAGAACAAGGGCTGGGTTCTGTATCTGGGGGCTTCCCAATAATGTTACAGCAACCACCAGCTTGAGCCCCCACCCAGTCTTCTGGAAATCATGTACTACTTCCTGGGCACCCCAAAGAGGTAATGCTTACCTGCTCGCAAGCACGAGTCTGAGTGTAGTATACAGAACTTTTAATAGTAATAAAAACAGAATATAAAAGGTCCAATAGCAAAAATCAGCACTGATCTGGAAAATCAGTGCAGAGCAGGTTTCTGACATGATCCCACACATCATAACAGACCATGTGAACTCAATAGCAAAACCAGCATTGATCTGGAGAATCAGTGCAAAACAGGTTCCCAACAAACCCAGGCTATGTAGGGAATGTCTTTCACGCCACTCATCTGCTGGTGCCACCCACTGGTCACTCTCAATCTCTGGCCCTCCGCTGGCTGCTCGCCCCATCTGTTGGCTCTGCCCACTGTCCACCGGCACCGCCCACTGGTCACTTACCCTGTCTGCTTGCACCATCCACTAGTTCCACCTGCTGTCTGCTGGCTCCATCCACTGGTCACTCACCCCGTATGGACCTCTGCTGGCTACTCTCACTGTCCACTGGCTCTGCCCACTGTCTGCCGGTGCTGCCTGCTGGTCATTCTAGCCGTCCAGCCCTCCGCTGGCCACTCTCACTCTCTGCTGGTCACTCACACCATCCAGCCCTCCTCTGGTTGCTCTCACTGTCCACTGGCTCCTCCCGCTGTCTGCCGGCACCACCCACTGGTCACTTACTCCATTGTTGGTCCTCTTCAGTGATTTCAGCTCAGAGAGAGGGTTTCCTCTCTCAGTGATTTCAGCTCTTAAACCTCAAATAGCTGCAAACAGCTTCTTTCATTAAAAAAAACAAAGAAATGTTTCACAAGAAGCCTCGCCAGATTTATCCCTTGTCAGTGGGGCAAGGGGATGAGGCAGTACTGCCAGCATAACTCTAAACTGCACTAATGCTAACCCACATGCCTTTCTTAACTTCACCAGGCTGAAACAGGTGGGTGGCCCCTCTTACAAGCTTCTTTTTTGCTAAGGGTAGCTTTTACCCTTTACCCTAAACAGAGTTTGAACAATCAAGAGAGTAGCATATTACAAAAGACAGTATTTTATGTTTCTCTTCAGTAGAATTACAGATATTGACAGATTTGTGATCAAATCAACCCAAATACCATTACCCATCTTGCCCTGCACCCATAGTGAGACTATGCTAATATGCTCTTTGTACTCATGCAAACACAAAACCCATGAAGATCAGCTGTCCCCCCCTCGCCCCCCGAAGCTATTAGGCACAGCTTCAAGACCTGCCTTACGTTTGTTTTTAACTGTACTGTAGTTTATGGCACTATGGCCCCAGTCCTGCACTGAGGACAACATAGGTGAAGTGGTTCATCTGTACAGAACCCTGGGATAAGGGCCTTAAATGGTGACAGATGTGTAGTTGTACTGTTTAATGTATTACTGAAAGACATACAGAAACTACAGTGAGTGTGGTATAAGAATCTATATAGAATATTAATCAAAGATTAGTAGTAGCTTGACTGTGCAGTGCATTTATCAACAATCTCAGAGAATAGAAGTGGGGTGAAAAATCAATTACAGAAAGTAAAAAGAGACTTAAAAACACTCATAATGGAATTGTAATCATGCGAATGACATCCTTCGGGTTTAATCCTGAAATCCTTGAGTGGCACCTATCCAAGCAGCACTGCTGATATTAAGGGGCCTTCTGGTACAAGTAAGTTTTTCAGGTCTTTATAACTTGAGATCACAGGAAAAACAAATCTGACTAAGGACTAGACTGTGCAGGCCAGGTCCTGCAAAGGTTCCACCGGATTCAAATATTTAAAGTACAATCCATGTGCCTACTCTCTCCTTTTGTTGTGAATAAGTAATCATATTTTGATATATTTATATGAATGTCTGATGAAAGTGAGATGTTCTCCCACAAAAACTTGTGTGATAAATTTATTAGTCTTTAAAAGTGCCACAGGATTCCTTGTTTGTTTTGCTACACCAGACTAACTAACATGGCTACCCCTTTGGAACTAATCATATTTTGCTATTGTCTGCATTATTCCATAGAGGGAAAAAGATATTTATTTTAGCCTTTTTCTTTCTAGTTTTACAGTTGATCCAGATGATACTGAAAGAAAACCCACATGAATGTGCTTTGTCCAGCTTCTATTCCAAATTACAGTGGTATCAATTTCAAAAAGAGAGGTAGTGTCTATTTGTGTTTATATGTTTGATCTTGTAATGATGACCTCACAAGCATTCCTGTCTCTCTAGGATCTTTTATAGTGTCTGTAATGTTACTGAACTACCTTGTGAATTTATTAACATAAGAAGCTATCTGTATCTTTCTTGCTTTCCTTTCTCAGCTTGGTGTTTCTTTTCAAACGTGTTATTTAGGTGGGATGGTGAGGGAATGCTAAGTGAATATGTTTTGCTCTGAAAACTGAGTTTTGTGGTCATTCTGATCTCTCTGCTGAGTTGGTTCCATAGTTCAGGGCCAGTTGCTGAGAAAACTCTGCCCATGGAGCACAGGATTCTTGCTCTCAGGTTTGACTGTTCTATTGTTCCAGAGGAATGGAGTTGTCTTGGGGAGGTCACACTGAATGGGACAGGCCCTTAGATAAGTTGCGCCACTGTCATGGAGGGTTTTGCCAATGAGCAACATTAACTATGGATCTATACCAGGAGGTACTTTAGAGCATCAAAAATATACTGTAAAATGAGTAAATAATGTCATGAAATATTTTAGCTATTTCTGTGCATTGCATAATTACCACAAAAACAGATTTACCCCATTTATTGCAGTTCACAAAAAACATTAATGGAGCATCCACAGCCTTGAGAGTATTAGTATGATCTATACTTGGCATTTGTCTCTCCAAGGTAGGAGGTCACAAACTACAAAAAGATTTAAAATATTTTATTAAGAGCTTGTTTTAAAAGGGAACAAACAATCATGGTGTTATACAAGTAGAGTTACTGTACATCCAGGTACAGAGTACAGGTCACTTGGGAAGGAACAGGTTACGGTATGGATGGCAATTACAACCAGTGCGTGAACCACAACATCCTGGATGGGGGCAACCATGAGTCTATGGGTCTGAGGTACAAGACTTAGGAGATTTGGGATAAACAGCATAATAGGCATTGCAAAAAGGATACAAAGTGTGATATAAGAAAAGTACATATGTTTTTGAAAGTTATGCTGGAATGTGTTTAGGTAGTATGGGTTAAAAGTACCATTAGGAAATATGTTCCTGTACAGAAGGTGGGAGGTCTGCGGACTCCTGGGTGGTGATTGTGGATGAAGGCCTGTTTACATCTCCTGGGACTGTCTGCGTCTGCTGATGTGTTCAATGTAGATGTCCCTGGACCATCTGATGGTGTTAGACACCATGAGACGGCACATCACCTGGGGATAGTGCCATCCGACACCACAGGCCTGCAGCACGCATTCATTGGCGGGGTTCGAGGCAACCAGGGTGCTGATGATCAGGGCATTGATCTGTACTGCATAGCCCTTGGCTTTTAGGGAGGCAGTGAGGGGAACATATTTTTCCTCTTTTTGGACCCGGCTCCAAGAAAGCCTGAGGTTTGGTTTTTGAAAGTGACTGTGATGTCGATCATGGCGATCTTCTTCTAGTCCTTGTCTGTGATTAGAACATCATGTCCCAGCAGGGTGTCAGTACTGGGGATGGTGGAGTTGACTGAGACATCCCCAAGGTGAGGTGGGATGGCTTTTACTAGGCAGGCCTGGATTGCATTGTGTCTCAGCTGCCAGTATCTGGAGTGGGGCTTGCAGCTGCAGAGGATGTGGAGCAGAGTCTCATTGGCATAACCACACTTCCTGCAGTGCTTGTCCTGGTATCCATGGCGGATGGAACTGTTCAGGGCTACATAGCTGAGACGAGCACAGTGGATAAACCTCCAGTCTGCAGAACAGGTGTAGCTGCCTTCTGGGAAAAAGTGGTTGCTGGCATCCCATTTGCTGGTCAGCTCAAAGACCTCTCCATGAAATAATGCTGAAAACAACAAAACATGATAAGTTCTAAAGGGGTAGTCGTGTTTGCCTTGTCTCTCTCCTCTTGCATATTTCTTAGTAAAGTCATCATTTTAAGCTTTTCTGCAATAAATTCACAACCATCTGCCTCACATTTGTCCAATTGCTGTTGCAGTTGTTGAACTGGTTTCATGGAGAGGTCTTCCAAACAGGAGTGCAGAGCAGTACAGAAAAGAGTTAACAGAAATGAAGATTTGCTTAGAAGAAACCAGAGCAGCAACTCGCTTCCTGGCAAATGAGAACAAGGCAGCCAAGGCAGCAGCAGGCCACCAGGAGTGTGAGGCAGAGATCAGTAAATCACGTGCCCAAGTTAATGCCCACAAAGGGGTGGTAGTAGCTGTAAGAATAAAAGAGGATTTTGATTTTTGGGGCCCCTGAGAAAATTGAAATCATCCCTGATGCTGTCCCCAAAGCCCATTTAACACCAATTGGCCCCACATTCATAATGTTGCCCCTGTTTCCACAAGGAAGGTAAACGCATAGTGACAGGGGCTGATCTCCCCACAGCAGAGATGGTCACAGATGCAGTGAGGTGGTCCCCTAATCAATCCAAAGTCATTGGTGAGAGGTTGGGGCCATTGAACTGTGACACTGCCATTGCATGGCTGGCTTGCATTTGGCAAAGGTACCCCACTACTGATGGCATGGACTTGACCCAATTGGCTGTTATGTACCTCCCCTTGTGATGCAGATGCACTGGACATAGGCATAGGTTCTTGGGAGAGGACTGCTGCTGGACCCCAAGAATGTATGATAAGTGCTCTTAAAATATTATTGCCTGGTTCTTCCCCTAAGAAACTGTATATAATGGAAGAGCAGAAACTAGGAGAGGCCCTAAGCTTACCTAATTTGAAAGAAAATGCTGGCAGCAATTTCAGATTCATTACCACAGATAGAGAATGGGATTATCACTTTCCATTATCAGGGACCAGAACTGCTACAGAACACCAGGGGTTAAAGTGGGCTGGAACACAGTGGAACAGCATTCCGGGGCCCACTATTTTTAGGGGCTCTGCATTCTGGGGCCCCTAAAAATAGAAAATGGAGCCGGAACAGTGCATTCTGGGGCCCACCATTTAAAAATAGTGGGCCCTGGAATGCAGCATTCTGGTTCCATTTTCTATTTTTAGACGTCCCTGAATGTGGAGCCCCTAAAAATAGCAGGTCCCAGAACTACATTCCATTGCATTCTGGCTGGCAGGAAGGGGGAGATTTTAAATCCCGCCCCCCGGGCCAGCTCTCACTGGGCATGCTTGGAACCTCTGAGCATGCTCATTGAGAGCCAGCTCAGGGCCAGAGCCTCAGGCCAGGGCCAGGGCCATTCTGCCCTGTGGCAGGTAAGGGGCCCCTGTGGGGGGAGGTTTGGGGGCAGGTGAGCCAGCCTGGTAGGTAAAGGGCTTGGGGTAGGGGGTTGGTCCAGGGCAGTAGAGGAAGAGGGCACAGCATGGCAGGGGGTTGGGGGGGGCCAGCGGTCAGATAGGGGGCGAAGGCAGTAGCTGGGGTGGGGGGCAGGAGCTGGGGTGGGGGGTTGGCATGTGGTGGCAGAAGCTGTGGTGCAAGGTAGGTGGGTGGGGGGCTGGTGTTTGGGGGGCTGGAGCTGGGGTGTGGGGTGGGCAAGTGGGGGGCTGGGGTTTGGGGGCAGGAGCTAGGATGCAGGGTAGATGGGTGGGGGGCTGGGGTTTGGGGGCAGGAGCTGGGTTGTGGGAGGGGAGCCCACCCATGCAGGAAGGGGGCCCAACAAATTAGGAGGGTTCCAGGGCCCACCAATTTATACTTTAATCCCTGCAGAGCATGTATGCAGGTTTAAATTCTCAAACCAAAATGACCCTGGGGGCAGTGGATTTGGAACACCTAACCTGGAATGGCAAAAATCAAGCAGGCAGGAGATTTGCTGAGAGGGACTGGGGCTTTAAAAAGATAAGCAAGCAAGAAAAACTGTCCCAGAGCCTGTGCAGGCTATCACTATTGCAAATAATGGTCCTTACCTTGCCAATAGCACTCCTCACTCTTGCTCTCCCCCACCCCTCACTGCCTTGGGCCATGCTAACACAAAGGAACCCTTAAAACTATAATTTGGAAGGGGCTACTAAATTTAGTGGAGGATATGGGAAAATATGATTGGCAGCCTGATTTGTGCTTTGGCTTTGTCCCAGGCCATAAGGAGAACTGAGCTAACACAAGAAGCCACCCCTCAGCCTGCTGCCCTAGTATGGGGTGCACCCCCCATGCCCACTTTCTGTCAGCCCCAGATCCCTGCCTCCTCTCTGGAGTAAGGGACATGAGGAAGACCCACTGTGAAGGCTACAGTGGGAAACCCAGGAATGTTAGCCTAATTACTACTGGAGCACCTGTACATTTATAAGGATTTAAACTGAGTTTTTCTCTGTTAAACCCTGAAGGATATAGAGGTTTGCCATAAAATGATTCAAGGAACATGTTTAGAAAAAGACATTTAACATAGAATAGCTGCTGGTGTTTAGGTCTTCAGATACCCTGGCCCATGGAGCCCCACTTCCAGATTTGTTTGCTGTCTATACTTGGCATTCTTCACAGCTCGAAGGTAAGCCACCTGACAATCCAGAAATGTTGTGAACTGACCTCTACATGCTGCCAATCATTCTTCTTGGCTAGCAAGAAGGAACAGCTTTGAGCCTTTGGAAAATCCACGTCAGATGGGCTTGTCAGTGCCTAAGCTGATGTTGAGGCAGAAAAAGGCCAGAAAAGTCCTTGGCTTATTATGGCCACCCTCTTGTAGGTACTACTCCACTTCTGTTCTAAACTGCTGGTCCCAAACTTCCCCAGTATATACAGGGAGAGTGTAGGAGTTTGTTTTTCTCTTGTCTGCCCCACTTGACAGGTTCTGAACACAAACCGTGACCTCCCATTGATAAATCAGAACCTTGCAGTTCATAAGTGTATGGGTTTGAAGCTATCCGGGCTCTATGCTGAACCAGTGATCCCTCTGAAGCTACAAGGGCCACATCCCTCAGTCTTGTGTTCAGGGTAGTCTGGAGTATCTGTGGGGGAAGGGGCAGGGCTGGAAGCGGGGAGTGGTCTTGGTCAATATGTGTCAGTGGACCAGATGTGGTGTAGTGTGGGGATCCCTGCTGTGGATACTATCATCAGTGAAGGGAATTTCTTCCCCAGAGGATTCCAAGGAAGAATACTTCTGTCAACCTAGCGCTGTCTATACGACGACATAGGCTGGCTTAACTATGCTGCATAGGAGTATATATTTTTCACACCCTTGAGTGATGTAGTTAAAATGACCTAATTTTCTACTGCAGACCTATGCCTTGGTTAAGTGTGGAGTGTATCCCAAACAGTGGTTAAAGTGAGGGGTTCAAGTATAATTTGATGGGCCCCTCCACCCTCCTAGATGGTACTTGGTCATAGCATGAATGCAGAGGACTGGACTCAGGGACCTCTCATGGTCCCTTCCAGTTCCATGATACTATGATCATCTTGTCTTAGCCTCCAAAACATAAGCTGCTGTCAGTGGGGCACTGTGCACCTCGTTCAGTTTAATAAATCAAACCCAGATTTAAAAAAAAAACAAAACAGGACAATAAAAAGACATCTAAACTACAAAGAAATCTGGTATACTTGGTCATCCCCAAAGTGAGTGTGGTTTTAAAGATCTCCTTTAGTCAGCCCTTTCCTCCCTACGCACCCCCCCATTCCATTTCTGATTGTTGCTCTTTACAGCCAAGGCCCCACAATTCTATTAGTTGTTGCTCAAACTTGAGTTTGTTAGCATAGTGCAACTGAGCAATTAGTGCTGATGCACTAATAAATCTATAGTTAGGCAACACAAGTGTGCACTGCTGAAAACATTTTTTTTGAGAGTTAAAGCTCCTCATTTTACCTCATGACATTGTGAAAAATTAAGCATAAAAATACCGCACTCACACATCAATGAACTACATTTAAAGATCAGACAATCCAGTTTTTATAATATTTGATCAACTCTTTTCAAAGATAATTTTTTAAAGGTAATTTTAATGAATGCAGAATGCTTTAAACCCATTTTGATCTTTCATATTTGAATTAGTGTGTTAAATGTGGCACTGTAATTTTCTAATCCCAAAACAGACCTATTTGTATGTTTGCACATTGGACTCTTAACTGCATTTTACTTAAGCATCAAGAAACTAAATCCAAGCCACAGCTTTAGCTATCAGTAGTTTGGTGAGAAGTGAGTGTACTTATAGAACCACTTTACTTATGATCAAAATGGCCAGAACTAAACACAAATCTAGTTTAACTAACATAGCACAAAAACACAGGCAAGGAACTTCAGAGAGATGGAAAGACAATATTAAGTCTTCAGCACCTACAGTTACAGTAAAGCTTCCTAGCATCCTCCCACACCCAGTTATTTCTCACCTATTGAACAGACATGATCAGTTTCCCTTGAGGCCTAAGAAGGGCGCCTATCCTGTCGGAACTAGCTACAGAAAGGACAGAGAGCAGATACCACCACCCTGAAAGGACAGTCCAGTGCTTCCCCAGCCTCCATGACTTCCAAGCTACCTCCAACAGGATGGGACCCTCCTTAAACAGTGCCCCAGGCTCCATGGAACAGCGGCCAGCTTCAGCCGTGGGCAAAAGGTGGGGTCCCACCAGCAGGACAAACCTCTGCCAGGCTGGGCTGCAGGGGCTGAGTATGGGGCCTCCCACACATTGCCAGCGCTGAGACCAGCCTGACCACAGCATCCTGTACTTGCAACTCTGTGCCATGACCTTGCCAAGCCATGGCCTGCTGCATGGGCCACAGACCCTGCCCGCTACCCCAGGCCCTCACTCCATCCCCACCGGGAGCGCTCAGTGCCTGAAGCAGAGAGGCTGGCCAGCAGCTCCAGCCACAGCCTGGGCACAGAGCATCAGAACCTGGATGGTCCCTGGTGGAGCAGGGCGAGGTGGTCCCTCCTGGAGGGGTCCAGGGGCCATGAGCAGAGATGCCCAGGGCTGGGAGCAGCAGCGAGCCCTGCCTGGCCATCCCTCACCCAGCCATGGCTCCTGGACCAGGGCAGGGAGGAGTGTTCCACCTGATGTTACTATTTTTCAGGGCCCCAGAATGCTGGTTCCTCAAATTTGTGGGCCCGTGAATGGTATTTTGGGGCATTCCTGCCTACTTTAACCTTAATTTATCAGGCCCCAGAACCTTTCTAATCTCTGGGTCCCCTTCCCATATTGTCTAGGCCCCCTTCATGCAAATGTGGGCCCCAGCCCAGGTAGGCCTTTGCAACCACTTCTCAGTACCATATGCTTTGGTTATTGCTCCATAAAAATATGATTATCAGTCCATAAAAATGCTAGCCCTGATCCTGACCTCACACACTGCCCTCTCCACTCTCTGCACCTCCCTGACCTCAATCCCAGCCTCACACTCTGCCTTTGCCACCCCACAGGGCCTGATCCTGGCTTTACACACTGCACAGTCACCCTGATCATTTATTTTTATTTTTTCTTTACCATTTCTGTTATAATTCAATACACTTTTTTCTCATTTTTTGTTATGGGGCCTCTGAATCTTGACGTAGCTTATGGGCCTTAGCATGTCTTAATCTGGTCCTGCTTATGTGACTGGCTGTTAAAGTCAGCCACACTTTTTCATCATTCCTTGTAGGCCTTGCCAGAGCCACAGGCATAACTAACAACGTGAACCAAAGGCTGGCTCCATGGTCTACCCTGGTTCACAGTCTGCTAGTGCCATGCTGGATTGACAGTAAACCTGGCCGAGTGCTTTTGTCTCTGAGCCGAGTTGCTGGTCTTTCTTTTTGCGTGTCATCAAGGCCTGCTGAATCAGCATACTGCACTCTCTGCTCATGCAACTGACACAGGAGCTCCAAGAGCAGCCGCACTGAGCAGCTGTAAGAATTTAGCAGCCTTAATGACGCTGTAGCATTAACAACTCTCTAGGGCATTTAACAGCACTTCTGACTTATTCTTGAGAAGTTTTCCTACAGAAGAAACCCTAGATTGTCTGTGGCAATGGTTCTCAACCATAGGTATGGGTAGCCCTGGGGCTACACAGAGGTCTTCCAGGGGGTACATCAACTCATCTAGATAGTTGCCTAATTTTACAGCAGGCTACATCAAAAACACTAGCAGTCAGGACAAACTCAAATTTCATGCAGACAATGATTTGTTTATATTGCTCTTTGCCAGGTGTCTTGTAGAGCCAGGACACCCTACCAAACATGTCACAACTCACCAAAGGTTGAGACCCACTGCTGTAAAATACAGGAAATAACTAACAAATACACCCAAGCTTAACTCCTAGTGTGGGCAAACTGCTTTCAGATCCTTGGATGAAGGATCCTAGATAAATGTAACATCATCATCATTATTAAATTCCAAGGGATGCGACTCTTCAGATGCAATAAGTCTGAAAAAAAACCCAGCTTACAGCTCAGGAACAATTTAAAGGGGCTCCCATACACAAACACACAGGAGCTAAGTCTCCAAGCATCACACCCCCTCCTCCTTAGCTCATCTCCCTTAAATGCTTTGACATGCACTGCCTCTCTGGTCCAGCTCTCCTTCCCCTCATTAAATCCCAGGACTAAAAGACACTCTGATATCCCAAGGATGTGCATGCTGGCTCTCCTCAACCATGAGTATCAGGGGCACCTCCCTGCAGCCCAGTTTGAGGCTGGGTTCTTTCCCCCTCTCCAACCCCAGCATTGAGTTGGGGGGCCCTGGTTTGCCCCCTTCCTTCTACCCAGGGATGTCCCATGTCCCTCAGGATTTCTGGGTGTGGTCTCTGTCCCTGTGTCGAAGCTCAGATGGGGCCCCAGGTGGCCCCAGCACTGGCTGTGTGAGTGCTCAGGCAAGCGCGGTTCTGCCGGGACTGCTCCTGCTCGCAGCCTGGTACTCACAGCATGTTGGGCTGGCACTGGTGCAGGATGGTGCAGAAGGCCAGGCCATTGTGGAACAAGCTGCTGCAGTCGTGGATCTCCACGCTGGGGTAGCCCTCGCACTGGCAGCAGCACCAAGGCTGCCCAGGGACCCGACATTGGGCTGATGGATGTGGGGCTCTGGGCACTGGTGCCAAGGGGAGTCACATGGGGAGTCAGGCAGAACTCTGCGGCTCGGGTCTGAGCGTCTCCTGGGAGCTCCTTTCCCTGCGTTCGGCCCCAGGCAGGGGGCTCTGCCTATGGGGCAGGGATCGCAGGGCTCCAATGGTGCCGTGGCTCCTCGCTCCCTCCTGCCCTACCCTGTGGGCGCCTCCCTCCCTCCCTGTACTGGGCTCTGCTCAGACCTGTACCTGCTGCTTCTCTGCCCTGCCCTGTGCCTGGCTCATCCTGGGCCAGAGACAAAGGGTCTCAGCCTGGCACGGGGCCATGGGATACTGGGTGTCCCGCATTGCAAGCCAGTGCCTGTGCCCAGCTGGCCCTAGTCTGAGCACAAAAGGGCCCTGCCTGGCCGCAGGATGGAACCTGCATTCAGCGGATTTTTCTATTTATAGGGGCCCTGGAATGCTGGCCTCTCAAATTTCTGTGCCCCAGACCAGTGATTTGGGGCTTTCCACTCTACTTTAACTCCCATTCCCAAAGAATCATGTCCCTGCTCCTCTGCGGAGTCTGTAAACCAGCCCTGCGAGTAGTGGTGGGAAGACAGACCCAGAGTCAGCTTTGCTGAACTAGGATGGTTTTGTGGCCAGATTCTTGAAGATATGTGGTGCCAAAATAGGCAGACAGGCACATAATGGGCATTTTAAAATCACCTAGGCACTTAGCCTCCTTTAAGATCAAGGCACTTTGCCACAGTGGACTGGAGTCAGTTATGGATGGTGCCTTCAAGAGAGAAAATAATGGCTTACAGGCCTGTCTAAAGGCTGGCTTTGTGTTCACCTTGGATTATTCCCTGAGTGAGGTTTCATGCACCCCTGACCTTGATTTGTGGGCCTCATGACTTGTGTGCTTGGACAGTGCATCTGTATGACTCAAAATCAGTGTTTCCCAATCAGAGTGCTCCAACACACAGGTGTGCCCTGATGCCTGAGCAGGTGTACCACAGAATTTTTTGAAAAAACTACTCAGAGTTCTGGACTGGCCTATGAATTCATTTGGAGACTATATGGTGGTGTGCCTCAAAATAATAAAAGGTATCAAAGTGTGTCATGGTAGAGAAAAGGGTGGGAACCACTGTTCTAAGGCTGTGTCTACACTTGGAATTTAATTAGAATTAATAAAGATTAATTCAAACTAAATTAGTGCATGGCCACACTGGCTTTCAAGACTTTAAACTAAGGAATTCCTTACTTCAAAGTAATGAACCTTTACTTCAAAGTTATAAAACCTCTCTTAACTTTGAAATAACAGTTAGTTCAAACTTATTAGTTTGAACTTACCCAATGGAGCCCTGTTAATTCAAACTAACCATTAGTTTGAATTAACATAGTTTGACCTTCTTCGTCTCAGGGTGCCTTCCTCTTTCTATTTATTGGGTGGGGACATGGCCCTTCTTGGGTGCCATGTTGCTACACTTCCCATGGTGCCTCCCTCCTAAATTGAACTAGCAAGTCCTGTCCATGGACATGCTAGTTCGATTTAGGTTTCTAGTGGGGCCATGTTAGTTTGAATTAACTTAGTGAGAATTAACCATTATTAGTTCAAATTAATTAATTCAAACTAACTTCTTAAGCATAGACATAGCCTAAATGACTGATAACACACTGATGCTCCAGTGATGCTGAAAAATCATTTACTGGGGCTGGTTTAGTGCCCTCCCCTACTCCTTGTCACTCAACCACTAAGCTTTTGGAAGCTTGTCATGCCTCTGACAGCAGTCTTCGCATGGGAGCAGAAGACACAGCACAGGAGAAGAGCTGAGATTTTCATATTGTGCTCTGATGTCAACAGCAGTAAAGACCTCCCCCCACCCCCTTGGGAAACTGGAGGTTTTCATGCGGATCCACCCTTGCCATTTAATCAAGTTTGATCAGGGTAGCAGAGAGCTCTTTCTGCAGGCCAGGGCTGTGTGCACCGACAAGGCGCCAGGGCTTCCCGCCCACAATCCTCATTAAAGAAAAATAGCAATGGCACAAAGACTGTTTACGTATTATGTAGTATCTCAGCAACGGCAACTCTCTCATCTGTTTTTGCTTTGGTGATTTTTATTAAGAAGAAATGCCACATGCTGCCACAAAAGTAGCAAAATCTCTCTGGCTATGGGTCAGATATGCTTGTATGCTGGATACACCAGTGGTTCTGCACTGCTAGCCTTTCAGACTTCCCTTGGGAGAATGGGGTGCAGGACCATGATGAGGATGGGGCTAAAGTAATATTCAAGTCATAGATGATGAGACGTCTGGAACACGTGCCTTGTTGTTTTACGTCTGTCTAAGCCAGGTGAAATGTATCTGGTATGGAATCTTCAGGTGGTTGTTTCTTCATTTTGACAAGACTTGTAGTTTGTTTTGCCTATGAAATCTTAGTGGACTGCAAAACACCATGCAGAACTATGGTGAGACAGCCTGTAATAAAACAATCATCAGTACATCTGCCTGTTTTGTAAAGTTTTTGCTAAACTTGGAGGCATTATTCTGAGTCTGCTTGGTAATGAAAATTGAAGGCTTCAGAAAGAGGGTAGGAGAGCAATCGAATAAGTAGTGTTACCTGGACAGTCTCAAATGATAGATCTGAGCTTCTTCATATCAGTTGTAGCTACATGATAAAAGAGAGAAAAATCATATTATTGTATCTATTTATTACAGTAACTGAGATTAGGGGCCTATTGTGCTAGGCACTGTCAAACACGTGGTGACAGACCCTACTGAAAAGAGTTCATGGTCTGCGAAGATAAGACCTACTGGTAGGTTGTGTTGTCATCCTCAATTTACAGATGAGGAAGAGAAAGAGTGCTTGACTTGCTCAGTGTCTCAAAGTTGCAAGCAAAGCCTGCAATTGAGACTATATCTCCTGAGTTCCAAGTCAGTGCCTTTACCACAAGATCGGGGCATGTTTACACTGGAAAGTTTTTTGGGGGGATAAGAAGGCTTATCCAGAAAAACTTTCCTGTGTCCAGGGAGCTGTTTTGCTTTTTCAAAAAAGAATGAAACCCAGCTTCCTTAGAAAATGCCTTTCTTTCAAAAGAATCTTTTTCAGAAGAAAAAGTGCCCCGATATTTCAAAATACCAGCACACTTTTTTGGCTAGGTTAAACCTAGTTGCCTGCTGAAAGAAGGGCTTTTTCGAAAAAGCCAGCCTGTCTTTTTAATTGTCTCTGTTGTTTTTGAAAAAGAGAGTCCAGTGTGGACTCTCTTTTTCAAACAAACAAAAAACAAAACAAAACAAAAACAACCCCCCCCACCGCCTTATTTCGAGATGGAGAACTGTCTTGAAATAGCATTTTTTGAAAAAAGTGTTTTTTGAAAAAGCTATTTCAAAATAGTTTTTTTTCAACAAAACCTTTTATTGAAAAATGTGGGCAGAGTAGACGTAGCCCCCTATGTCAAGAAGACCTGGAAGAGCATCAAAAGTGTAGCAGCCATCAGCTAAAAAACCAGTCAATTTAGGAACAAATTCTGTGCAAGTCGCAATGGTCTGCTGGAAAGCTGCTGTTTCCCAGCTTGTCTCCCCATAAGCCCTACTCTGTGATGAGGACTTCAAAAACTCCTATATTCTTTCTTATCTTTATATATTCAGTCTTTAGTTAAGAGACTGCACTGATCTGGGCTGCTGGATAAATGCTGGGCATAGCTCATGAAATGTACTGGCTTAACTGGGGATGGTGTGCACTATAGCAAGACTGCTTCCTGAGTAATAGAAAAATTGCTCATAAATTATTTGAGTTGATATTCACCTGAATGAAAACACCACTAAAGCTCAATGGATGCTCATAAATCCTTTGAAAAGAGATCCCTTTGTTTCACAGTGTTTCCCCCACCTGCAGTACTAATCCACTCTTGTGCCCCCACCCCACCGTGGTGGCATCCAGACTGGGAGGTGGGGCATTCAGCCCCATCAGCACCAGTGGGGCAGTTGGGATCAGGGGTTCTGGGGCTTGGGAGAGCTGTGGGTCGCCACTGCTGTGAGGAGGCTTCGGGAGGCCTGTGGGACAGATGCTGTGGTCTGCTGAACTTCTGCCCTGCCTTTGGGCTGAGCTGGCAGGCCAAAGGTGAGCGGCAGCAGTATGCCGCTGGGGCTGGATGTTTTGGTGTCTGCAGGGCCCCCCTTTAGGCTGAGGCCTGGGGCTACAGCTCCTATAGCCCCTGCCTTAATACACCCCTGATTTTCACAGAACAGATGACAAGGAATAATTTGGTATGGGAAGAATCAGTAGAAGCAATAAACTCTTAAGAAACAAAGTTCCCCTTGGCACAGCAAATATCTTCAGATCAAAGGAGAACTTCAGATGATGATGGAATTGTCGCTCAGATATGAGTGTCTGATTTTCAGTAATCAAGTCCGTGTCCATCTGTGCTTGCACTGCAGTCTGCTCATATGTGAAAGGGATTTTCCATGTGCACATGGCTAGATAGGGGTTGGTGGATGCACAGGCTCATTACCCTCCTAGTTAGCCAGATGCTTATGCAAATCCTTGATTTGCACATGCACTGCAATATGAAGATGTGTGTGGTTACTGAAAAGGAGGCCCTGCATGAACTCCATATTGCATCAGCACACTTGAAGTGCTCCTTGGCCCTGCCTGCTTTACTGTGTTATCCAGCCAAACTAGGAAAAACTAGCCCCAAGTGCTGAACTGTCTTCTTGAAATGCTACATTAACAGCATTTCACAAACAAGTCCATTATTTTTACTGGCTGCAGTTTCCTGGCCAGTGTTGACAGTTTGCAATAGCACTAAGAGCCACCTTCACTACTCTTGGCCAGAAAGAGGGTCAAGTTCTGTACTTGAATGCTGTATGTAGTCTCAAAGGCTGGAACATTTGAGAGTGAGTGACTGCTGCATTGCAATCTCATAAAGTCATTCATACAGAAGAATGTTCTTTTGGTGAATTAATATTTTCCAGGGTATTTGAGATGAACAGGAATGTTTGTAATTATTTCTTAACGTGTTTATTAGGGAAGACATATGGAAAGTTTAGTCTCAAGAATCTTACTCTTGGCCATAGTCCTCCTTTGGGGATTATACCATAATTCCTCACCCCCCCCACTTTTTTCTTTTCAGTACATCAAAGATCAGTGTGGGAGGTTTCCCTTGGTAATGTGTACAGATAGTGCTTAACAGCTCCAACAAAACAGGCATTGTTTAAAGCAGTGGTTCCCAAACTTTTCTCTGCCGTGGCACACCTTGATACCTTCAAATTTTTTGAGGCATACCACCATTAAAAAACTCATGAATATTCAAATTAACTCTAACTTATGAATATTCATGGACCATGGCGCACTGGTTGGGAAATGCTGCTATGTGGGGTAGTAGGGGTAGTAGAGCAGGCATGGCAAGAGAGGGGAGGTCAGGTGCAGTGGCAGGAGTGAGTGTGGGGAGCAGAGAAGGGCAGGGGTGGCAAAGGAGAATAAGGGCAGGCATATGGGGAACAGCACAAGGTTGGCAAGAGAGGAGAGGGGAAGGGAGAAAAGCCTTTTTGGTAACAAGGCACGCTTCAGTGAGACAAAAAATTCCAAAGCACACCCACTTTTTTCAGCTGAATTGATTGGTCATAAATGTCACATTTACTGTGGCCACGGGCTTACTAGAAAGGTACATAGTATACAATGTAATGAAGGATCAAATGCTCAATTTTCATTTTCCACAGCAGCCCATTTTACAATTTAAAAAAAAATTGTTCTAAATTGTTTCTAGTCAGTTCAAATATGCCCCTTTGTTTGTTTTACTTAACTGGTCCCTGTTAGTAATGTTATTCATTGTATTCTTTATTTTCCTTCATTTTTAGTGTTTGCTCTATTTTTTTTCCCCAATTTAGCCCTTATGTAGGGAGCAACAGGCCAAAAATCAAAGCACCCAATACAGAGCTCAAACACATGAGTGACCCTGGCCACGTCTTACACTCCCTTGCTTTTATTTTCCTCCCATTCTGTAAGTTTCCCCCATCTTCAAAGTGTCTGACGAAGTGGGATTTTTTCCCCACAAAAACTCATGTGATAAATAAAGTTGTTAGTCTTTAAGTGCCACTGGACTCCTTGATTCTTTTGCCATAGCCCAGAACATGTTTGCACTGCAATCACATGATGTATGTGGCTGCAGCTTGGATACCTCATTAGCTCTCAGGATCCAGACAGGTCACAGGTGTACAGTACTTACTACACAGACAGCAAGGAAGCCAGGGCAGCTAGCCAAACAACCTCATCACACAGGCAGCTCAGCATTAGGGGCAGGAAGGGACCAACTGCAGGAACTCACAGCCAGGGAGCCTGCCTGGGGTTGGAGGCTAAATGTCACCAGTACCAGCAAGAGGGGACACGGTCTGCATGCACCTCTCTGGCCGGTAGGGGTGGGACATCCCCAGGCCAGGTTCTGGGAAAGCAAGGAACAGGGCTGTCCCTAGGGGGGAGTTGTGTGGGGCCCCCCATTTTAAACTTTGCAGGCAATGTTCCCTCTAAGCCAGTGGTTCCCAACCTGTGGTCTGGGGACCCCCAGAGGTCTACCGAAACATTGCAGGGGGTCTGCAGAGCCTCTCCCTACCCAGGGCTGGAATCCAGCTACAGCCCTGATGCTCCCTGCCAGGGCTGCCTCTCCCTGTCTGTGACTGTCTCCTGGCAGGGGGATGGAGCCATAGCAGCTCCACAGCAGGGGCAAAGGCAGGGGACCACAGCTGCCATGGCTCAGCTCCCTGGTGGTGTGGACAATGGTGGTGGCAGTGTTGCTCACCAGCTGTCCCACTGGTGCGGGCCAGAGTCTGCCCATGGAGGCCAGACTACATAATCAGCTGCAGGGGTCCGCAAAGATTTTTTTTTTTGTTACGAAGGGGTCCCCAACCTGAAAAAAGTTGGGAACCACTGCTCTAAGCTGATGATGCAGCTGAGCAAGTTTCCTGCTGGTTCTCCAGGTACCAACGGGCTTCTTCCCTGCTGCCCTCTGGCTCCCCAAGTGCACCCATAACTTGTTCAGCTGCATCATCAGCTTAGAGGGAACACTCGGCAGTGTCATAATTTTTCTTTAATAAAATCATAAATGTCTAGCCCTCAGGCTAAAAAGTTGCAGAGAGAGGCAGAAAAACATGACCTGACTTTATCCTAAAGGCTCAAAACCCAGAAGTCAAAGAAAATAGCTCCCCCTCATTTATTATTTCTTTAAACATCTCTTTATTTTTAAGTGAGTTTTAATGATATATTTAAGCCAGACTTCTGACTATTTTTGACATTTGGGGTAGGCAATACTGAATATGTCATGATTATTTCATCAACATCACAGGCAAGTGGACAGGAGCATCTGGAGGTATTCTTCTTTGTGGTTCTGGTTTTCTATTCAGGATGGGCACACAATTTTACAAGTTTAATAATTTTTCTTAGATCAAATTTTTGTTAAATTGAAAATTCAGAGAGAGAGAGCGAGAGAGATGCTATTTTTGTATAATATCAAGAAATAAATCCAGGTCCTCTCTCACCTTAAAGCACTGGATTCCAAGTGTCTAATGCATGTTATTTCCTTTATGCTGCCTGATTCTCTCTCCTTTCCCATCTTATTTTAATATATGTATTCATACAGTCCTCATTGCTTTGCAAGTGATGTAAGTAATGAAACTCAGGTACTGTTTGAGGATGAGACGAAGAAACAAGGGACCTTTGGCCTCCTCTCAGGTACCCTGATGTAAAACAAACAAGAAGTCTTGTGG
Organism: Podocnemis expansa; assembly: GCA_007922195.1. NCBI lineage: Eukaryota > Metazoa > Chordata > Testudines > Podocnemididae > Podocnemis > Podocnemis expansa. The sequence continues at coordinate 6,852,902 of ML682021.1, read as the reverse complement.
CACTTTTAAAGATTTTAAAAATTTATTTATTTGTTAGCTTGTAAAAGTGCCACAATATTTCTTGTTTATTTTACATCAGGGATTCCTTGTTTGTTTCGCTAAACTAGACCCACACAGCCACAGCTGCTTTCCTCTTTGCCATGCTTTTGAACTGGTGGTCAGACTGCAATCAATGACAATGGGGCATACTTACAGTGCAGAAAGGACAAAAAACATCTTTAATGTGTTGATTGATGGCCATTAACCCTAAAAACCCAGTATTTCCATATAAGTGCTAGCCTGGGGTCTTCTCTCTCAGGTATAATAGATCATTATCTGCACAGAGAAGTTTGCTCAAAAAGACATCCCTGAAGACTGAAAACTCTTGCTAAGTGTAGAAGGAAAAAAGTTCCTTAATATCTCAAACACTTTTTAGAGATGCTGATGTAAATTCAAAGAGAAGGTCCTGTTTTGTAAAGGTTGGGGATGTGACATTCTCCTGACTTTGTCCCTGTTTGCTTGACTGAGGCTGGCTCCACAAGTTTTACCTCAGCACTTGCCCTTTCTCTTCCCCTCAGGGAGCAGTTGTGGGAAGGTGGCTACTTAAGTCAAGAGTTACTGTAAACAAACGCTGCCTGTCCCAATTCCCTTCCACCTTCCCTGACCAGCCGGAGCTGCTCCCTGGGCAGGCTAGCTCCTCAGCTTGAAGAAGGTCCCTGCTCCCTTACTCCCACTGGTTGTGTGGGACCCCCAAAAGCACGAGGGCCCCCCAAAGCATGAGGTCTAGGGTGGTTGCCCCTTTTAGTCCCCCTTAAGGATGGCTCTGGGAAGGAAGGTAGGGGAGTGGAGGAGAGGAATGGTCAGGCTTGCTCCTGGCCACTGCAGCCCCCTGAGCTGGCAGGGAAACGTTGAGCTTGGCATGCTAGTGCCTCTGTTTATTTTTAGACTGCTGCCCCGGTGTCCAGCAAAAAGCTGAACAAAACTGGCTTTTCTTTTTTTAAAAATGCCTGAAGGACAGAGGACAGCAGGGCAAAAAGGAGGATATGTCCTCCTTTTGTTGGACATCTGGTAACCCTACCCATGCACAGGGTTACCAGATGTCAGGCAAAAGGAGGAAATGTCCTCCTTTTTCCTTTCATGTCCTCCGGCTGGCAGGCATAGTAAAAATACATGATTTTGTCTAGCTTTTTACTCACAGGGGTTAAAGAATGCTGGAATGCCTTGGAACACCTTATTTTTAGGGGGAAATGTTCCAGGGCCCCCTAAAAGCAGAAGAATATTACCTTAATGCAAAATCTTCTCCTTATGTCCTTCTTTTCCCACTTCACTGTCCTCCTTTCCATGCTTTTGGCATCTGGTAACCCTACCCCTGCAGCTTCCGGCCTCGGCAGAGGAAGTATCCTCCCGCAGCCTGCGGCCACCACAGGGGATGTGATCCCCCCCTGCCGCGGCCAGAACCAGCAGGGGGGATTGTTTCCCTGAAGTGGCTGGAGGCTGAAGGGAGATTGCTTTGGTGATGGCTTCCCCTGGCTCCCATTGCAATTGTTGCCGGGGGCAAAGCCTTTTTCACGGGCTGTAGTTACAGCCCTGAATTACCGGTGCTTAGCCAGCACCGCAAAGCTGCCCCTTTAATAGTGCGGCTCTATTGAGCCGCATAGGGCTATGGGAGCTTTAATGGCTCTGCTCTCCTCACGGTACACAGAAGTAGTTGCCGTGGCACACCAGTTGGGAACCCCTGGGTTAGAGAGTTAGGATATGCTGAGTTCCAAAGGGGCAGCCGTGTTAATCTGCTAAAGCAAGGAGTCTTGTGACACTTAAAGACTAACAGATTTATTTATTGCATGAGCTTTCATGGAAGAAAATCCCACTTCATCAGACACTTTGAAGAGAGGCTTTAAAAAAAAAAGAGGGCATGGGAGGACTAATGCTAACAGATAGCACGTGGAGAAAAGTTTCAGGCCAAGAAAGAGGGTTTGCCATTAGTTAATAGTGATATGCTGCAGCTAGTGAAGATTTAGGCAGATCACCAGGCTGTCATGAAGCAAGTGGTGGCAGCAGGATTAATGAAGCTGTGAGGAAAATGTTCACAGGGAAAGTTGGAAAGAGAAATACAGTGCATGTCAATGGAGAGAAGTGCACAGTGCAGAAGCAAGTTAATACAGCCAGCAACCAATTGACTGCAAGACTTGTACTAAAGGAAGTTTATGTATAGCTGCCACTTAATTCTGTGGGAAAGTGCTTTTTTGGGACATTTGTTAAGATCTAGAGAAACACAGTTCTACAAGCACTACAAACTACAGTCAAAACCAACTTAGATAACTGGCATTTCAGTCCTAGAAGTATAACAAATATCTGCCCCAAACTTTTGGCTGCCAGCAGATGTATCACCACCAGCTGTGGTCTTGGCATACCCTGTGTAAACTAATGATGGTTTGGGACAGTTTGTACTTTGATGAGGGATCAACGAGAAAAGCCCAGTCCCAGATGCTGTGCAAAGCGGTGTTCAGAAAGGGATTCTCTTCTCTCTGAGTTTGTATTGAACCAAATACTGGTGCCAGAATGCACTGTGCTACTGATTTCATTTGGTGGTCACTAAAGATCCTTCAGAGCATTTAGGAAATGGAGGGGAGTGCACGCCAGGGCTCTGTTTATATTCCAGTTTGGGTAAATTACCTTCTGCCTTCCTAAATGCTTCCCACATGTCTGATAGAATGCCATATTCATATCCTGAACTGTTGCATGGCATTGCTTTCCTTCTGCACTTAGGGAGCAGCACTTTGGTAGGGAGGCCAAGTGATTGCTATATTTGGTTTGTAAATTCCTTGGTGCTTTGAGATACTTGTGCTGTGCAAATGTGATGTCACTATTTCAAGCCACTCCAGTGCCAATATTTATCTGGTCCTGTAGAGGGTTTTGGCATCTCACCATCATACAGGCTCAAATCCACTTGAGAACTCAGAAATGGTTGCTAAAGTCAATCAAAGAGAAGGGTGTTTGCAGATGAGTGCATAGGACCAAGAGAGTAGTTGGGTATAGGAAGGCATGGAAAAAGAGATAAACATTCAAGAATGAGGAGGTCAGAAGGCAGATTTCTTCCTCCATATACTGCATATGCACATGTGCACACATACATGCGCACCTAGGCATTGTTTCACAAGAATAAGCCATCTTTGTGATGCTCATATAGTATGGATTTTAACCTACAGAGAATGGATGATCCAGGTGTTGAAGTGCTAGTGGAGAAATGAGGAGAAAGGTCTGATTATAACACAGGGAGTCTGTGGTATAGCAGGTAGTTCTGCTGTTCCAGTTCCTCATTTGAGAAGTAGCGGTAATAGTATTTCCCAGCCTTGCAGGGGAGACATTAAAGATCGTGAAGTGCTCAGATTCTACAATAACGGAGATGTAAATGGGGCCAGCTGCCTCCCATGCTCCCTTTGTGACCTAGGGTCACTCACATACAACAAGCAACCTGCCTCCATTTCCCATCTCAGAGTGCTCAAGAAACTCAGATATTTTTATCCATTCTCAGGTTGTGCTTCATTAAATTAACAGATATTCAAAATAAAGTGTCCAAGTCCATCCAAAACAAAGGCTTCTCTTCTTTCTCTTCTTACCTTGGCAGGCCACTCCAAGATCCTACTTGGTTAAGGTTTCACTGCTAAATCCTCATTGTTAGCAGTTCCTAAATATTCCTCTCTTCATTGCAGCCTTCTGCTGTTCTCCCAGATGTGGTTCATGATGTATTCAAGTTTGTCTGATGCCAGGCTTTCCAGACCTTAAGGGGTGAGCTATCTTGTAACGAGAAGTGATATAAATACTACAGATAGATAACTTCCCTTTACTGTAGTGTTCAAAGGTCTCAGTTAGGATGGGGTTCCCATTCTGGAAGTCACTTTACAAACACACACTGTAGGAAGAGTCAGCCTATACCACAATAGCTTGCAGGATGGCAATGCCACTCCAGTGTGGTTCACTAGATATATACGAAACCTACAAACACAGTCCACATGTGTACTGATGAGTCTGCATTTCTTTCCAGAATGGAGATAACTGGTGTTGTTAAATTCTATGCACCACTTATTTTTGCACACTGCACCAGGTTGCAATATCTGTAGTTTTATGAGAGATGTTATTTGCCCAGAGTTCATGGGTCATGATAAAGACCAAGGGCAAGATTTTTCAAGTGTCTGAAGATTTTTAGTGCCTCCATTTTTTGGTGCCCCATGCCTGAGATTGCTGAAAGGAGCCTGATTCTAAGAAAGTCCAGAGCACCCATCCTTTGAAAATTAGGCCTCTTTAATGAGTTTTAAAATAGACATAAAAAAATGGAGGCTCCCAAAAATACATCACTTGTGAAAATCTTGATTCCTCTCGTGATTTGCAGGAGATGCTCATTCCATGGAATTTTTTAGGACAAGCAAATAAGATTTTTTTGTCAGACATACAGTGTACGTGATAATTCTTTCTTTACCCCCACATATCCATATGTCTCTCTCTGCTTCTATAATGTAAGGCAGATGGGCTGGTAGATAGTGCACTGTATGTCCTACTACACAGAAAAGCTGCCAGATAGTATAGCCGGACACAATCTAAAGGCCCACTTGCGATCCTTGTACTTTTTTGCTGCCTGTATTGTCGCTGGAGCTCTGATGGAGAGTGCTTCTGTGCCGGCTGCCAGTAGACTGATTCGTTCCCATAGCCTCCTTTGCTCTGATGTAACTCAATCACTGTGTGACAGCGCCAGACAAAGGCAGTTACAGAGACACTGAATTGGAAAACTTCTTCCACTTTACACCACTGTCTCTCCCCCACTATTTGCTGGCACTTTTTCTTGCAACATAACTAGATAAATGCTAGAGAACAGGCATTAAGCACATATCTGTGCACTAGTCATGAATTACTTCCTCCTGCCATTAGTGCCATGTTTATCAGAGGGCTAAATCAACACTAGAACCATCTTGCAGAATGTGCAATGATTACACTGTAAAGTTGAACAGCATCAACTCTGTGGTCCTATGGCCATAGGTAAGTGATACAGACTTCAGTGGTCCAGAAGGCAAATCAGCAATCAACATTACCCAAAACAGCCGCAATAGTGTGAATTCATTGTTTCATTTCCTAGAATGCTATATATTTACATTTAAACAGTATGAGAGAGAAAATATTTAGTTTGATTTGCTGCTACAGTGTGACCTGATCCCATGACTTACACTTCCCTGCATTTACTTCCTCCCATTCTGTAAGTTCCCCCATCTTCAAAGTGTCTGACAAAGTGGGATTTTCTCCCATGAAAGTTCATGTAGTAAATAAATTTGTTAGTCTTTGAGTGCCACAGGATTCCTTGTTTGTTTTGCTGAACTAGACTGGCATGGCTGCCCCTTTGGTATTTAGTTTGTGTACACGTTTATCAGGGCTCAAAAAACCCTGGGTGTCAGGTTGCCAAGGTGACCAGGAATTGTACCATGGCACTTAGCTGTGCCCTGGTACTTTAGGGCTAGAATGCTCCCTGGAGCCTTAACGGGGAAAAAAAAAAAAGCCACTGGTGCTGATTGTTTCAGTGGCACTGACACTGCTGCTAAAAGTGCCCTGGCTGGTGGTTTTTGGTTTTTTGGTGGTGGGAGGCGCCTTAGTTTTCAGGCTGGCACTTAACACGCTGCTACATTTGTTGAGCAGTGAGGTGTGTGTGTATAAAATGCTCACAGCAAAGTGACCTACCAAGTGTTTTTTATCAACTACAATTGTAGTGACAGAAATCTTATCATTATTTAAACTAGTGTTTCTGAACCTTCTTGGATTGATGACTTCTTTGGACTTCAAAAGAAATTGTGAGCCCTCTCAAGACTGGAAAAAATTGCGACCCTCTACCTTAAGTGTCATTAATTAAATTAGGAATAATACTCAGGATGTTTTTAGGGGGTAGCAAGCAGGGCAGTTGCCTTGAACCCAACTCTACAGGTGACTGGAGTAAATTTACATGCTTCAGCCACCTGGTGCCAGGCCTCAGGCTTCAGCAAAGACCTGCAGGAGACACATGAAAGAGCCACTTGTGGCTCTTGAGACATGGCTTGCATATCACTGCCATAGATACCATGACCATGGGTGCCTTAACAGTAGGTAAGAGAGTTGTTCATTGTGCTGCAGGCAGGACTGTGAAGCAGATTAACACATATACCATAATTAAGTTCCAAAGGGGCAGCCATGTTAGTCTAGTTCAGTAAAACAAACAAGGAGTCCTGTGGCACTGAAATGGACTCCACAGGACTCCTTGTTTGTTTGACATGTAATTAAGATAGAGGAAAGTGCTTTAGCAATGAAAAATTGGAAGTGGCCCATATGCTTAGTATTACTCTGTGTGTAGGAAGCATGTTAACTCATTAAGTAAGTGTCATCATAGATAGGTTAATTCCTATTTTAGAAGTATAAAAATTCATGACTCTAAATTATCAAGGGAAACAAGGTTTTATTTACGTGATATTTAGAACTAAAGCTATAGGCCAGATCCTCTACTCTGGTAAATTCTCTGTGTTCTCTGTTAAAGTTCTCTGCGTTCTGCTCCAGCATGTAAGAGAGATTTAAAAGCTGCCCTAAGGAGGCAGCAGGAGGTTCCCGTGACAAATGGAATCCCTTAGTGCTGGAAAGTGTATAAAGCCTAAAAGTTTATTTATTTAGCTATTCTCATAAACCCCTATATGAGGATTGGAAGTGCTGCTATTATTCTCTCTGTCTGACAGGGAGAGAAACTATACATTCAGAGATTAAATAACTTGCCCAAAGTCACACATGAAGAGATGAGAAGAGAATCAAGGTCTCCTAACCTTTCAGGGCTGTTTTCAACATATTTCACTATCCAGCAGAGAACAGAGCCTGAATGTCCGGTTTTGATTCTGAAATGGAGAAATCATCCCCCTAAGATGATATTGGTGTCATGACTCTAGTAGGTTGCCTAGGGAATTAGTCATCTGCAGCAAGTTTTCAAGATGCACATTTCCACTTGCTCAAAACTTTTGGGCCCCAGCAGTTTTTCAGATTTTTTCCTCCTTGGGAGCTGACATCAGAATCCCAGGTAAAGACATAATGTCGGCAGTGTTTCGTATTGAAGAAAGCAGGGAGTGGTGGTAATCACTTACCTGCAGCTTGACTAACTGGGAGTCCCTCTTTGAAGTTAAGTCTGCTGGTTTTCTTTTGGCTGCTGGAACTGGTATGATGCGTTCCATCTGAGAGGCTTCTCACACTTACTCAGAATTTGTTCTCTCTCAATCTACAAAAATGTAAAAGCATGAGAAAATGTTTAAGAAGAGAAATATTTAATATTTAAAAATATTTAAGCAGAGAAAATATTTTCTTTTTTCTGAAGAGAACATGTCAGCCAAAGATATGGCATTCTTTGGCTCCAGTCTCCATAACACTGTACCACCTGGCAAGAATTTCTTGTTTCCTGCGTCAGTAATGCCTTGGCCTTATTTTCAGTAGAAGAGAGTATGCCTCAGCTTCCCACACCCTACTACCATGGCTACAGGAACCTTCTTGTCCCATCTGTGCTTCACAACTTAGCTGTGGCAGCAGAGGACTATATGTTTGTTAGTTTAGTTACTCCCACATTTTCACACGGAGCTCGAATTTGTGTTAATTTATATAGTGGGAATCCCGTCATTGGTTATGGTATTATTATTATTAATTACGTTTGTTTCCCCCTTATTAACAAATCATTCTATTTGTTCCACTGTTTGCTGGTAATGTTGATGGGGGTTGGGGAGAGAGTTCAGGAAATGGAGCATAACTTGACTCAAGACAAAAGATTCTCTATACTGATTACCACTCCAGCCATTCATTGTGTGGCAGACCAAAACACTTCAATGTGGTTGTGACTGAGTTTGAGTCAGGCAAGTACAAGTTGCAGGTATAAAAATGTTTTGCATTCATTGAAAATTGAAGGTGAGGTGGGAGAGACTGGTAACGGGTGCCAAAGCTAGAGATGTTATCACAGCCCTGAGATGTTTGTATAGTTTTAATCACACACAGTTTTCTTACATTGTGGTTTATATATATTTCAAGACTATACAAATTACACATTTTTACAAGGAAAAATCCTTTGTTTATTAGAGTCATGTAACAAATGACTCTGTTCTTAGCACATTTTATTATTTTAAGAGATTTTCGTTTACAAGAGAACAAAGGAAAAGCAGAAAAATAAGGATTAAATTTTTCAGATTTTTTAATTTAAAATATTCTTTGATTTCAAAGCTGGTTATGATTAATAGTTTAACTGTTTTATTTCCTTTGATGGAAGGGAAAGCTTTTCACCTTGGCTAACAAATTTAATCTTTGGACTAGTGGCAGGCAAACTTTTCAAGTTCAAGTCATGGGGGAGTAGTAGTGGGATGGCAAGAGTGAGTTAATTGAACAAGTCATCACATAGCTGGCTTGAGAATATCCACCTACCACAGTTCTCTGGGATGCTGTAAATGTTCCATAGCTTTGTGGCATTCTCACACCTGTATTACTGTGAGTCAGTCATGAAATAAGCATCTGATGAAGTGGGATTTTCTCCCATGAAAGCTCATGCAATAAATAAATCTGTTAGTCTTTAAGTGCCACAGGACTCCTTGTTTGTTTTGCTGAACTAGACTAACATGGAACTGGGTTAAATAAAGACTGGTGCTCATGAATCTCTCTGTGCTGAACAGGAGATGAGAATGGAAAAGCAAAACTTTTATAGGAAATTGATTCTATAATTATTAAAGGCTGTACTAGAATTTCAAGTATGAAGACTTATTTTCTGTTCTATTCTTGAGAAATACAGCTGTTGCCTGATCAGATCAGACCTCATTGTTCATCTAGTCCAGTATCTTGACTCCAACAGTGGCCAAGACCAGATGCTTTAGAAGAAGGGCAAGAACCTTCTGTTAGACAGATGTGGGATAATCTCCTCTGACATTGGTCTCTTTTGAATCTGGAGCATTTAGAAATTGACTTAAACCCTTAATCATAAGGAGTAATATCCCTGCCAAAATTTTTAGCATTAATTTTTAAAACTCTGAATATTCTTGTTGTACATTATAATATTCTTGTCATATATCCAATCCTTGTTTGACTCTTAACAGTTATCTTTTGTATTTTTTTTTAACACTACTGTGCGTTGATCAGAAGTTTTCACTGAGCTGTTCAGAACAGTACCTGTCTTTTTCCTGATGGTTACAACTAATTTAAAACCCTGCAACCTATATGAGTGGTTCAGATTGTTCCTTCTAATGTGCATTATTTTGCATTTGTCAGAAGCTTTCTGCCATCACGTGGCCCATTCCTCAACTTTAAGCCTCTCTGAAGCTTCTCAAACTCTTCTCTGGTCTTGAGTAATAACCTTGCGCCAACTGCAAATACTGATATCTCACTGTTCACCCACTTAATTATATAAACTTCATTGGACTTAGTAGAGAGAACTTTGGATCACCTTCCTGCTAATCTTTTGACATATTGAAAAGTAAATCTTCATTGTTCTTTTTTTCTCTCTTTCTCTTAGCCGATTTCTAATCCATAGCAGAATTTTATGTAGCAATAGGAGAACATGTTTACGGAACATTGTTCCATTTCATTGACTTAATCTTTCAGTTAACATTCTTGCACTCTGTAGTATTATTTACAGGTTGATTTACAGCAGTAGAACTCCATGTGGTCTTCTGATAGGCAAGGTTCATTGCCCAGTGTCTTGGCAAGTCAGCTACTGCAATTGATTTACAGGTTGGATGTTTCCTCTTACGTCATTTTTTGTATCTCCTCCCACTTAAACTGCTGAAACATTCTGATTTTTTTTAGGAATGGCTGATAGAAAATGTATCACTATAGTCACAAAAGAGTACTATGATTACAATTCAGCTAGATAAAATATAGCAAATAAGAAACATGGAACAAATTACGGTATTTATATACTTTCCAGGGTTATTTGGTGGACAGACGAGCCTTAGCAGACTCATGCTATATAAAGAAGAGGTACACAGAAGTTTCAAGATAAAACACCAACATATAGTGATTCTGGTCTTCCAGGGGAATATGACACAGCCATGCCAAACATCTTCAGTGTCTGCTCATTATGCTACCAGAATGTCACTATGGGGTCTGTGGATAAATCTGGGTGTCTGACTGTTTCTTGTTTGCAAGTTGGTTATTTTGAAAAAAATCCCATCTCTTATCCTAACACCAATGTAACAGGGAACTCTTATTATCCTTGTGCTACTTCCTAAAGTTGACTCTTGGATTACTTTGTGCATGATTCATCTTGCTGCAGAATGCGGCACAGTATTAGACCTGCTATTTCAGGACTCTTCTTTGTCCATTAATCTCTAACGTAGAACTAGCTACATCCTATTAAGAACTGGCTAACTGTTTTCTCTTTCACAGCATATTTGGCTTACTTTGTATGCCAATGTACTTGGCATATGAGAATTGGATTGCAGTTAGTAGACAGCAGAAAGGTTGGGGTTAATTCAAAATAAATTAATAATTAGAAATTATGCTGCATCCTTCAAGGTCTGTTTTCCAATTGCTGTAACTGCTTGCTTCAATGGGTTCAAAAAGACTCTTAAGCATGCTGCTGTTTTTGCTACAGAAGCACACTAGGTGTGAAACTTTAAGTCTATATTATGCTTGAATCATAGGACTCCCGTTAGAAGATGACTTAGTTGAGCCTGACCCTGTTTGAGCAGCAGGTTGGACTAGATGACCTCCTGAGCTCCCTTCCAACCATAATCTTCTATGATTCTGTGATAGGATGTCCCCAAGAAACTGACTATTTTTGTGCACAGGAATTTAAATGGTAATGCTTTGGCTTAGCTGGAACACAAATTAGAATGAATTTAGCTGGTGCCAGATAGTTTAGCAATGAGAGCCAGATATTGAATATGTGAGAAATTCTAAACTGTAAATTAATTTGTAGGTAAGTGGATTTTGATATGGGCTAAAGATGACAATAATCTATTCCTATCTAATGAAGTAATTCCAAATCATAGATCTGTCACTGTCTGGCCTATCATTCCCTGCAAGTAAAGCCTCAGGAACAACTGGGGCTCGTACAGCATTAGAGTCCTTGAGTGATTCCTCTGCTACTCAGCAGCTACACCATGGGCTTAAATGCAAGGATTCCTGCTTCAGTCAGACACTACACCCAGCATCAGCTCTCTAGTTTGTTTCAGATGAAAGTCCTGATCCTGTAATCATGGATTTTGTCTCACAAAATCTCATGCGATAAATAAATTTGTTAGTCTTTAAGTGCCACAGGACTCCTTGCTTGTTTTGCTGAACTAGAGTAACACAGATATCCCTTGGAACTTGTCAACATGGAATGCTGTGTCACTTCTGCCTTTGCTAAAGTCCATGGATAAAACTTTCACTGACTCCTCTAGGGTCCCGATATAACCCAATGGGATTCTTCTTATATAAAAGTTAAGTACATATTTAAGTGTTTGCAGAATCAGAACCTATATGTGTAAATTCTCCTTCTCTCTCCTGCAAATATATTTTTTAAAAAGCTGCATAGCAAAGGGAGAACAGTTCATCTCCTTGGGAAATTGACAAACAAATTAAAACTTGCCAGTTCTTTGGAGCCTTGTTGTTCAAACAAAATCTTTCTTTGAATTTTACATAACTTCTACTACTGAGAAACAAACAGCATTGCTTTGACTGAATTATTACATTCAGAACAGGTCACTGAACTACAGCTTTTGTCAATTCTCATCATACATTTATATGGTAGGTTTTATGAATAAAATATGGCAGTAGCTTTATGAGAAGATGCCACATCTTAGCTACCTCAAATCCTCAGTCCTTGAAGTGAAAAACTTTGAAAAACTGGTACCATAGTTCAATCCAAGATATAAAGTATACTTTTCAATGAAGTATAATATATTGTTTTTAGCTGGATAACTTTCTTCTCCCTTCCCCCCATACTTGGGAGAAAAATACAGCATCTTACACTAAAGCACACTTCAGTCAGTTTCCCTGTATCTGCTCTGTGTCAGCAGTTACAACACTGCTTTCATCTTTGTGGTGGGTGGCAGAGGGGATGCCCAATCGAAGAAAGGGAAACAAACAAAAAAGAGAGAGGGAAAGAAAAATAATATTATACCTAATATGAACACTGCATGCAGGAAGGCAGCAGAGCAGTTTTGCAACCTTGTGTGTGTGTGTGTGTGTGTGTGTGTGCATGCACATGTACATATATTTTCATTACTGCCACTTCTCATGCTAGAAAGATTCCTGTCATCCCTCACATATTTTATCCACAGAAAAGGCTGCCCTGCCCTGTGCTTGGTGATTGAGGCTGTGCCCCTGGTGTGCCACACTATCAGTGGTTCCCAAGGCTGCCTAGCCTGGGAAAAGCTGCATGGACACATTCCAAAATCAGCATTACATGCATTATTGTTCTTAGTCTCTCTGATTAGAGCGCACACAATGAAAACAACGGCAACAGCCTCATTTTCTAACCCTCCTCCCAACACAAGGCTGCTCTGAGTCTATTTTTTTTCCCCTGAGACTTCATAAAAATTAACTGTTTTGTTGCTGTAGGGGTCCCAAATACCATTGTTGCTGCACTGCCATCTTCTCGATTAAGCTACAAGAGGTTTTGTAGATTATGGGGGAAGTTTCAAAAGTGCCCAACTGACTTTGTTGAATCATTTTTGAAAATGAGATTTAAGAAATGTGATCGTCTATGCTAAATACACTAGTGGAGCATGCTCATGTACTGTGCTGGTGAGTGTGGCATAAGAATGCATATAGAAGAGCCTGAGACTTCTCCTAAGTGCCTATATTTTTTGTTAGATGTTCTTGTGCTGTGTGACTCACACAGCAACCCAGTGTTCCCACCTCCATTTGTCTAATCATGCCATGTTTCTTGTTCCATTGTAATCTGTTTCCATGACAGTGACCTCTTTCTCAGAGGTTTTCTTGTTTTCTTATATGTCATCTATTGCCATCTTTTCCATCTTCCACCAACTAGTAGTTACTTCATGGTTTGTTTAGGAATACAGTCTTGACACTTGTACAACATACCCAAACCATGTCAGCCTTCTTTCTCAAATCATTGCGTTTACAGTTTATTGTCCAGTTCTTTTTAATATATCAGCATTGGTTATTTTACTCCACTAATGGACATCAAATATCTGTGCAAGAAACTCTGAAATGTGTTAAGTTTCCTATTCTAGCGGTTGCCAGATTTCAGGAACATATAACAATGTGATTAGCACAATGCATTAGATAACTTTTATCTTATATGAATCTCCTTATTTTTCCAAATATTTGTTAGAAATGTCCATTTACCTTTCTAATTTTTGCTTTCACTTCCTTTTAGAATCGGCCATCAGCACTGATTGTGCTTCTAACATATACAGACTCACTAATTAGGTGGTATTTTTCACCATCATTCACATACATACCATCATTATTGAGTCCTCTTTCAATGATCTTGAGTTCGTTTTCTTTTGGCTGACTTTTAATCCTACTGTGGCAGTCTCACATTTGACACTGATAATGTTTGTTTTCATGACATCAACATCTATGTCCAACAGAAAAATATCACTGGCAAAGTCAAGATATTGTCGTGGTGAAAGTCTAACCTGATTCACAACTGCAAGTCTGTGGTTCCTTATTCAATACATTAGGAGTGGCCCATACTATGTACGGGGTTCCCTGATGCATCACGTGAGAAAGATGCAGCTGGTAGATTAGAATGCCCAATACCTAAGTGCCTAATTCACTTTTGAAAATGAGTTCAGCTTCAAAGTCACTTTGCATAGCTTTGAAAACTTTATCCTATATGTCTCCAGAAAGCTGACAGTAGGAGTGACTTAGAAGGCTCATGAAAAGAAGTGAAGGTGCTATCCTTATAGATAAAATATGAGAGACAGTCTGCAGTATTGTATATTCACACAAGCATATTACTTGTATGTAAAGTACAATACTACATACTGTATACTGGTTCTCATATTTTTATATACACCTATGTACTACATTACATTATGAATATATTGATCAACAGACAAAATGGGATATAATATGGATGTTTTATTTTAGGACATATTTTTTATGTTTGGTTTTTACACCACATTGGGTATGTCTACACTGGAGGCTTTGTTAAGTTGACTTAACAAGGTCGACTTTAAGTTGACTTAAAATCAACCTTGTTAAGTCAACTTAGAGCATTCACACTGGAAACTCCTGTTGACTGCCTGCATCCACACTGGCAGTTGCTAGGTTGACCCTTCCTGGTGGCCAGGAACTCTGGGAGGAGGCTGGAGGCCTATTAAGTTGACTTAAGGGCTAGTCCCCATCTACACGGGCTTACATTGACTGAATAAGGTTGACTTAAGTGTTAAGTTGACCTTAAGAAGTGGTGTTATTAAGTCGACTTAAGAAAGCACTTAAGTCAACTGAATAAAATCCCAGTGTGGCCATGGGGGTCTGTATGACTTAAGCTTTCTTAAGTCAATCTAAGGCACCAGTGTGGATGTACCCATTGATAATACAGAAAGGCATTACCATACTACACAAACTCTTTCAGAGAAATGCTGCTTTCCCAGGAATTACAGTTGTAGATCGAAGGAATAGTCTCTTCAGCAGGATGCAGACAGTGAGGCTTCTTTGCATCTTAAGGCCTCTGCCGAGGTCAAATTGCAACTTGTTTTCAATTATTGAGAGTTTGTGAGGATATTCTTGTGTCCTATGATGGACTTTCTTCTTTTTATTTCTAGGGGTACATCTACACTGTGTGTTTAAGTCAACTTAAGGGTCCTTAAGTCGACTTAAACAAAGCTCTGTCTACATTGCAGGGCAATAAAGTCGACTTTAGCATCTGGTAAAGTCGACTTTATTAGTTCCACTTATAAAGTCGACTTTACTGTTAAGTCGACTTTATTAAGTCGACTTAGGGCAATGTGGAGTTACTTATTCGACTTAATAAAGTCGACTTAGTGCAGTGGGGCTATTAAGTCGACTTTATAAAGTCGAATAAAGCCAGGTCACCCATTTAAAGTCGACTTTATAAAGTCGACTTAATGTAGTGTAGACTTACTAAGTTGACTTAATAAGGTCTATTTAAAATCGACTTTAAGTAGACTTTATTAAGTCAACTTAATAAAATTGACTTTGCTTTTATAGTGTAGACATACCCTAGGACTGCAACAGTTTATCTTTAAGCCTTTTGAAGCCAGAGTAAAATTCATTTTCTTTGTCTTTAGTACTTTTACAACATGAAGCAAAGGAAATATACTGATAGCTTTCTGATCTGTATTAAGTATATCTGTTCTTGTTGTAGTTGTTTCAGTGTGTTACGGGCAGAAATGCGTTTTTGTAAAATGCAAAATGTTAAGCATATCTGTTTTCCATCAGTGATTTCAGTGTTGCATTTGCTAAGTTTACCAGTTGAAATGAAATTGTTCTAGCTTCCATCACAGCCAGTTTCACCTTGGGACTTTAAATCAAGGTGATTATTTTTTTTCTCTCTCTGTATCAACATTTGCACTAAAGATATCAGAGCCTGACTTCAGCTTGCAACTTGAGGTAGCATGGCATAAGGCAGAATTCCTAATGGTCAGGATGATTAACCACTGGAAGAGGGAGGTTGTGAAATCTGCTTAGGGAGGTTGTAGAGTCTCCATCATTGGAAATTTTAAAAAGCAGGTTAGAAAAACACCTCTGAAGGATGGTTTAAGACAGTACTTAGTCCTGCCATGAGTGCAGGGGACTAGACTTGATGACCTCTCATGGTCCCTTCCAGTTCTATGATTCTATAATAGTTTGGTCTTCACCAACTGCACTGCCTCCACCATACTGTGAGAAATAACATCTTACTTTTCAAAACTAAATCATAGAGGACGCATCTACATTGCAGACTTATGCTAGTGCCAGGTCTCTAAAAATAGCTGTGCAGATGGTGCTTTGATGTTAGGTCTCAAGCTGGCTCTGAAGCCTGGGGGTGGAGTGCTTTTGAGCCTGCATGAGCTCCCCTAGCATGGACCATGAATACAAGCAGGGAGACTTGTTCCTAGACACAGAAAGTGTGGCTACCCATGCATTCCCAGAATCCCAGACATACTCATACTTCCAGGAACAGCATGCATTCAACTCTGCCTGCATGACCTCACATGCATGGTGTGTGCAAGATGAGGGCTATGTCCACACGTACAGCGTTATTTTGAAATAAGTTATTTGGAAATAAGTTATTTCGAAATCAAGTCCTTATTTCAAAATAAGTTAATTTGAATTAAGGGAAATGCTCAAAGCAAAATAGCATGTCCAATCACAGGACTTGCTGTTTTGCTTTAGGAGAGGGGCACCATGGGAAGTGTGGCAACATGGCCCTCATCCAATATAGGCTAAAAGGAAGGCACCCTGGGAAGGAAAAGGACAAAAGTATTATTTCAAAATAATGGGTATTTTGAAATAACACGTCCAAAAGGCGTTATTTTGAAATAACCATTTTGACATAACAGCCGTTTCGATTTAAAGTAGGTTTAAGCTATTTTGAAATGACGGCTCTTATTTCGAAATGATGGAGCCTGTCATTTCGAAATAAGAATATGTCGTGTGGACCAAATCTCTTTTATTTTGAAATAACCAGTGTTATTTCGAAGTAAAAAAGATGTGTGGACATACCCCAGGTCAAACATTGATGTCATTTTGAAGAGTACGCTGCCAGGTGCACACTGGCATGCCCTCACATGTCCAGTGCACATGTGGACATGCCTGAGGGAGGGAGGGGGGGGGCAAGGTGCTATTTAAAATGGCACCCCCACTCTGATACTAGTCAAAACCACATTCAGTTTTATTTCAGTACTTTATGGGGACAAACCTTAGATAAACAGGACTCTGGCTTAAAAATCTGTGAATGGTCTACCTAGATGTCATGTTGGCATGCCTTAGGACTCAGCCACAATTCAGCTCTCAGCTTCACTGACTTCAACTTGAGTTATATCCATGTAACTGACTGCAAAATTACTATGTTAGGATCTTTTGGGTCATAAGACCTTTGATTGGCTTAAGTTGGAGTTACATCAATAAAGGCAGAAAATGATTAATAGAGGACAGTAACAAGGGGCCATTTAATTAAACTAGCTTTTTCTGACCCTCATCATATTTTTAAAAAATACAATTGCTGAGTATTTGTGTGAAATTAAAATATTTATGGTCAGACTCCTTTCTCATGACTGTTTCCTCTACTAAGAACTCAGAAACATGGGATGGAGTCAACTGTGACTTCTTTTTCAAACCAATTCCAATGATTGTGTCAGTTACATGTTTGGTTCAGCAGCCTCAGTGAGAGGGGTGTGATAGTCTGTCATATTATAATTTTCTAATTTTATGTGGGAGTTGTAGAAAGTCTGAACTAAGCTTTGTGATGTAGACATAATCTGGGGTACCTGCCTGGTGCTATCAATCTGTTTCCTCACTTCTGCAGCTGGGTATTGTAGTTTTAAGAATGCTTGATAGAAATCTTGAAGATGTCTGCCTCTATCTGAGGGATCAGAGCAAATGTGATTATATCTTAGGGCTTGGCTGTAGATGATGGATCGTGTGGTGTGTTTTGGATGAAAGCTCAAGGAATGTAGTTAACTATACAAATCAGTAGGTTTTTGGTATAGAGTGGTGTTTGTGTCCATCCCTAATTTGCACTGTAGTGTCCAGAAAGCAGATCTCCTGTGTGGAATGTTCCAGGCTAAGTTTAATAGTGGAGTGGAAACTGTTGAAATCCCAGTGGAAATCTTCAACAGCATCCCTACCGTGGGTCCAGATGATGAAGATGTCATCTATGTAGCGTAAGTAGAGAAGAGGTGCTTTTGGCTGAAACTTGAGGAAACATTGTTCTAAGTCAGCCATAAAAATGTTGGCATATTGTGGGGCCATGCAGGTACCCATAGTGCCACATGACTCCTTGTTTGTTTTACTGAACTAGACTAACATGGCTGCCTCTTTGGAACTATACTGGTGTAGTTAAATTTCTGTAGTCAAATCTATATAGATCTCTGTGTGAGAACTTTTATTCCAGAATGAGAGGGGCTTTTCCTGATTTAGCTCAAACCATTTTCAAAGCGACATAACCTAAGTCTCCCCTTGCCTAAAAGACCTGCTTACAATGGAATAACAATTTCTATATGGGAGTGGTACCAGTATAATTAATAATGGTTTAAATTCACTCCTGATCTGATATATGAGTATAGCTTTCCATTTAGGGACCCCTTAACAGGGAAGAGATTTGCACAAATTCGTGTATACAGCGATGCCCTCTGATGGAATGTCTGATTAAAGCAATAAAAGAGCATCATAGTCAAAATGAAGCTTCACTGGTGGTGGAAAAAGGAATTGATCCAATATGGTGAGACTTGATTTGACAGTGTTGCCAGGCATTCCTAGGCCAAGTCCCAATACAAACAGCTGAGCTGTCACTTGGTGTAAAGCATGGGTCTCAAACACGCGGCCTGTGGGCTGCATGCAGCCCCTAAAGCTATTTCCTAAGGCCCTCAACAACACTATTGTTACCAATAGTTGCAATATTGTTGTATGAATAGGTTTCAGTGCTGCGGCCCTCAGGCTAAGGTACTAGCCCTCATGTGGCCTTCTACTAGTCCTCATATGACCCTCGTGGTGATTTGAGTTTGACACCCCTGGTGTAAAGTATCCACTTCATGCAGGACAGTTTGCCATAGGCCCATAGGAATAAAGCTATCTTACAGCTGTGCGTTACTTGAACATGCTTGGATTAATTTTCTATTGCTATGGCAGCCATGTCGTCCCCTCTCATTCTGTTCATGTGACAGCCACACCCCCTGTGGGATAAACAGATTTCAGGCTATAAGGCAGGTTTCTCTTTCTCTCTCTCTCTCTCTCTTTTTAATGGGGAAAGTCTGTTGGCTCAATATATAACTCAGTAATGTTCAATATGTAGCTGGTCTACAAATAATTGAATGGGCCTGATTGCACAGGGAAAGGTTTGTACTTAGTTTGAAATATAATGTATATGTCATCTGCAGTGTATATCTCATAGCTAAACATGTTAAATTGGAAAAACATGATATGCCTGCTAGCCATTGCTGCTAGTCTTAATTTTTTTCTCATTTAATTTCCAAGCTAGCCCTTTCTCAGCTCACATGCTAGGCTTAGAAAGAGGAAATATATGTACTCCAGGAATCTGGAGTGATATTCTGTGGAAAATTTAACATGGAGCAGAAGGGGTGTGTCATTGTGTACATGTTGTTGGTTTTAACTAATAAAACCCTACCTGGAATATTTCAGACTGCCTTTTTTCCCATGTGATACAACAGTTGAGCTCAATGGAGGCACTCAAACTAATAAGGCTTAGGGTGGTACATTTGAATAAACTGAAACACACATATGAATATAAATAGAGTGGCAGAAATGATGAGTATGACACAAAAGTTCAGCAGGAAAATCAGAACCACCACCAAGGTGGGTTAGGAAGAGAGAGACTGGCAGTTTATCTAAGGATGCTATATAAGAAAAATAAGAAAAGTTGGTACATCCTGCATGAGTTGTACTTTATGCTTTCAATAATGCAGTGGATATGGTTAGGTGATGGGAAGATTGAATGTGAGACCAGAATACCAAGAAAATGAAACAAGAAGGTAGAGAGAAAACACAAGTGAGATGCTGGTGCAAGAAGCAAGAAAAGCAGGAGGATTGTGAGTACAATACCTAAAATCTGTTTAGTCAATTCTAACATTGTGGAAGCACTCCAGGTTCTCCAGAAGGTCTGCAGCAGATGAATACTTGAAGTTTCTCTCAGACCTTTGAGAGGATATCCTGAATGTGATAGTAACCAGGGGCATTGCTGCCCCAAGGAAGCATGCGGGGCCCCGGCCCAGGCCACACTCCCCACCAGGAGGCCATGCCCCCTGGCTTCAGGCCATGCCCCCGGCCAGGGATGAGGCTGGCAGCGGACTCCACGGCTATGGGCGGCTGGGCCCCAGATCCCCAGCCAGAGACAGGCCAGGAGCGGTCTCTGTGGCTGCAGGCAGCTGAGCCCCAAGATCCCCAGCTGGGGACAGGGCTGCCGTTGCTGCGGGTGGCTGGGCCCCAATCCCTGGCTGGGGACAGGGCCAGGAGTGGCCTCTGCAGCCGCAGGTGGCTGAGTCCCGGATCCCCAGCCAGGAACGGGGCTGCTGCGGCCGTGGGAGGCCAGGCCCTGGATCTCCTGCCGGGGATGGGGCCAGGAGCAGCCTACGGGGCCACCATGGCCTTGGGCGGCTGAGCCCCGGATCCCCGGCCAGGGACGGGGCTGCCACAGCTGTGGGGAGGTGGGCCCCGGATCTCCAGCCCGATCAGGCCGGAGACTGGAAGAGGCGGGGCCCCGCCAGACCCAGGGCATTGGTGCTGGGATTCAGGGCACGTGCCCTGTGTGCCCAGCGCCAGCGACACCCCTGATAGTAACCACAAAATCAAATATTGTCATAGTTATTATTATTAATCATGTTTATTACAGAAGTGCCTAAAGTTCAACCAAGAATGGGGCTTCATCATAGAATCACAGAAACTGGAAGGGAAGTCCCCTGCACTTATGGCAGGACCAAGTACCATCTTAAACCATCCCTGACAGGTGTTTGTCTAACCTGCTCTTAAATACTTCCAATGATGGAGATTCTGCAACCAATTCCAGTGGTTAATCACCCTGACACTTAAGAATTTTTTCCTAATGTCCAGCCTAAACCTCCCTTTCTGTAACTTAAGCCTGTTGTTTCTTGTCCTATCATTGCTGGTTAAGGAGAATAATTTTTTCGTTCTCCTCCTTGTGACTACCTTTTAGGTACTTGAAAACTGTCATCATGTCCCCTCTCAATCTCCTCTTTTCCAAACCAAACAAAACCAGCTCTTTCAATCTTCCTTTGGAAGTCAAGCGTCCCAGAATTCTGAGCATTCGTGTTGTTTTTCTATGAATTTTCTCCAGTTCCTCCACCTCTCTTCTGAAATGAGGCGCCCAGAACTGGACACTGTACTCAAGTTGAGGCCTCATCAGTGCAAAGTAGAGCAGAAGAATTTCTTCTCCTGTCTTACTTGCAGTACTCCTGCTAATACATCCCAGAATGGTGTTTGCTTTTGTTGCAGCATTGTTGTACTTTTGACTCTTATATAGTTGGGGGTCCACTATGACACCCTGATCCCTTTCCTCCGTACTCCTTCCTAGGCAGTCAATGCCCATTTTCTGTGTGTGCAATGGATTGTTCTTTCCTAAGTGGAGTACTGTGCACTTGTCTTTATTAAATATCATTCTGTTTACCTCAGACCATTTCACCAGTTTGTCCAAATGAATTGTGATCCTATCCTCTATAGCACTTGCAATCCTTCTGAGTCTGGTGTCATCAGCAAACTTTATAAGTGTAATCTCTATGCCAGTGGTTCCCACCTTTTTGAGTCTAAGGACCCCTTTTTAATGTCAAAAAATTTTGTGGACCCCCCAAATGATTATAGTTGTTATCTGGGACTGATCGCAGACAGTGGGGCTGCAGAAGGGCAGTGGTGCACCTAGCCTTCCACCTGCTTCCAAGGGCTGGGGGCATATCCAGGGTACAGCTGCTCACAGCCTGCAAATTCAATTCATTTACAGAAGAGGTGTCAAACTCATTCAGTGTGGGGGGCCACATTGGAAGGCAGGACACCCGCCACAGGTCATGTGGCCACAGGGGCTCCATCCTCAACCCTGCAGGCTCTCCCACACCTTCCCTTTTCCCTACCCTGTGGGCTCCTCTTCCCCAAACTGGCTCCCAGACCTCCCCCACCTTCTCCTTCCCTTTCCACTTCCCCTGCTTCCTGGTGGTAGGCAAAAAGAATCAGTCTCAGTCACAGGCAGGCTGGGGCTCCTGCTTCCCCCCGGCTCCCTCACTGTCAGTCATTCAGAATGCTGGCCATTGGTTTGCTCAGTCCCACTGGCCTTTGACTGGCTTGTTCCAATGGGGGCCCCAGCCACTTTTTCCTTTTTTTATTTGTGATTTGTGCAATGTGCTGTCAATCAAATTAGCATGCTGCCTGACAGTGAACAGTTGGGATGGAGGGCAGTGCTGTGGCTCTCCAAAGCCAGCCTAGCCTGCTGTTACTGAGACTCTGATTGGTTGGCAGACCATAGCAGAGCAGAATTGGGATTGGCTGGAGTGCTTCTTCTGTTCTCTGCTGTTGTGACTCGGATCACATGAGTGAGTCAGAAGCATGCCTAGTTGAACTGTGCTGGGAGCCTGTCCTTGCAGTTTGCTGATGCAGACAGCTTCCAGGCACAGCCCAGGCAGGTCCTTGGGCCAGATCAGCACCATTGGTGGCTGGATCCCACCCCACAGGCCGTATGTTTGAAGTCCCTGATTTAGTACTCTCTCCAACATGGATCACTGGCCAGCAGCAGCTGGGGCCAGACGTGTTCATGGACCACTTGCAATAACTCCATGGCCCTAAGGCCTCCATGGACCACAGGTTGGGAACCAATGCTCTATGCCATCATCTAAATCACTGATGAAAATATGGAACAGAACTGGACCCAAAACTGATCCCTGTGTGCCCACTTCTTATGCCCTTCCAGCATGACTGAGAACTGTTGATCAGGGCCATCTTTGGGGGGGCTGGGGTGTGAGGGGGTGATCACCCTGGGCCCCATGGTTCTGTGGGCCCCATGCTATCCTGCTGTGAACAGTGCAGTGCAGGGCCTGCACCGCTGCCCCCCGCCCCCCCCAGCTGTGCTGCCCTTTGTCCCCGCCCTGCTGCCTTTGGGAGCATGGAACCCAGTCTCGGTTCTGGGCCAGCTCACCTCACCCCCAGCATGGGGAACTGCCAGACCAAGAGAGTAGCAGGTCATCTCAGAGGCTGAGGTCTGCTCTCCCACTTCTTCCCTGGGCTGGCTGTTCCTCCCTATGGATGGGGAGGGCCGGCCAAGAGGCGGGGCTGGAGAGTGGATACTGACCTATGGGCCAGCCTGGTCTGCCCCTGTGCCAGCCCACCCCATCCCCCCCAGCACGAGGGCTTCTGGTAGCTTCATGTAGATTGTACTTCCCTAGTTTGTTAATGAGAAGGTGATGTGAGACTGTATCAAAAGTCTCACTTAAGTCTCAATCAGTGGTTCCCAACCTGCAGCCCAGGGACCCCAGGGTTTGTAGACATGTTGCAGGGGGTCCGCGGAGCTTCTCCCTACTGGGGCCGGAATCCAGCTACAGCCCCACTGCTCCCTGCCAGGGCTGCCTTTTCCCTCCCGTGCCTGGATCCTGGCAGGGGGAGAGGGCTGTGGCTGCTCCCTGGCATGAGCAAGGGCAGGGGACCATAGCTGCTACGGCTCGGCTCACCAGCGGTGCGGGCCATATTGGCTGCAGCACTGCTTGCCGGCTGTCCCAGTGGCACTGCCAGAGTGATGTGGGCCACAGTCTGCCCACGTGGGCCAGATTACATAATCAGCCGGGGGGGCCACAAAATTTGTTTTTGTTAAAAAGGGGTCCCCAGCCTGAAAAAGGTTGGGAACTCTCTATCCACAAGGCTTGCTACTCTGTCTTAGAAAGCTATCAGATGGATTTGACGTGATTTGTTCTTGACAATCCATGTTGACTGTCACTTAACACATTGTTCTCTTCTAGATGTTTGGTAACTGATTCCTTAATTATTTGCTCCATTATTTTTTCTGGTACAGAGGTTAAGCTGACAGATACCTGTGTTGTCCTTCTTTCTGGGGGTTAAGTAAGGGGCAACCCCCTGGAATGGCATTCCAGGACCCCCTATTTTTAAGGGGACAGTGTTCTGAGGCCCCGTAAAAATAGTGGAATGCACCAGAATGCTGCGTTCCAGGGCTTCCTAAAAATAGGTGAACGCACCGAAATGCTGCCCCCCAGGGCCGGCTGAGGAAATGGTCTGCAGGCTGAAGCAAGCCCAGCAACCCCTCCCCCTGCTTTCCTGGTGCCTGCGCTGGCCCCGCCGCTTCCTGCTGGCTCTAGGCAGCAGGTATGGCCCAGACCCACTCTCCAGCCCATGCCCCTTCTCGCTGGCACTGCAACCTCCCTCTCACCAGCCTGCTCCTTGGACATATCAACAATATGTGTAAGAGGTCTGGGGAGGGGGTTGGGGACAGGTAGGGAGCCAGCAGTGAAAGCATGGGGGTGGGAAGAAGGGGTTGGGATGGTGGGCTGGGGAGGTATGGAAGGGGTCCAGGTGCAGAAGGGGGTGGGGTAAAGATGGGGGAGCTGGGGGGTGAGGGGTTAGGAGACCTGGAGTGGGGACATGTGGGCAGGCGTCTTAGGGAATGGGGACTGGGGCTGAGGAGGACGCAGGGAAGGAAGGGTCTGATGGGGGGCAGGCATTTTGGGGGAAGTAGCTGGGGTGGGGGGCAGGTGTTTATGTGGCAGTAGCTGCGGTGGGGGGCAGGTGCTTGTGGAACAATAGCTGGGGTGGGGGGCAGGCATTTGGGGGGGTAGTAGCTGCAGTGTGTGAAGAAGGCCTGGACTTGCATGTAGGGGGCCTGGATGTGTGTGAAGGGGCCAGCAAATTTAGAAATTATACTTTAACCCCTGCTTATTTCCATTTTTATAGATGGGCACTATATGTGCTCCTCTGATGTGAGGCCCTGTAAAAAACAGACCAGTTATATAAAGTACCTGTCTCTGAAGACCTGGTAATATAAATCAGCATATCCCAAAATGTGTTCTGCGGAACACTGATGTTCCATGTGGTATGAATAGGTGTTCCATGAAAAAAATTTCAATGCTGGAGATATTTTTCCTTCTAACTCTTTTAAATCAACTTTTGAGCCATATGTGCGACAATTTTTCTGTATGAGAACACCCGACCCCTCTCTCTGGACCAGCACGTATGTGTTTCATCAGTATATTCTAAGTCCAAAAGTGTTCTGTGCCAAATTAGTTTGGGAAACACTGATTTAAATAATATTGCTACAGTACACAGGCAAGACTGCAATTTAGTGATCCATAAGCTAAGTTACTAGAACATTGTGAACAAGAGAAATGAGATAGCCTGAACACACACCATGTTAATATGCTAGGTATACATTTTCTTCTATTAACAGTCCCTGGGATGCAAACACATTTGCAGGACCTGAAATAGAAAGTCGTAAGGCAAAAAAAAATTAAGTTGTCAGCATTTGTCAAATGAATCTGTTCCTGAAGATTGTTTTAAAGATGTGAAAACACAATCCCCAAATAACTTGTCCACAACATAATATCTACAACAAAGTACAGCATTTCAACATACAATTAACCCAAGATGATCTATTCAGCAAATATAGGTTTTAATGACACATCAAGCTTGTAATAACTACAAATAGTCTGTTTTCCTACTACTACATATTGATGCCATCAAAATTTTCAAATACCGGATGTTTCTTTGGCATTCTTAAGTGCAGTGAGCTCATCACTAAAGCTCTGTACTTATGTCTCATTGTAATGAATCAAAATCTCTAAGTATTAAAGATGATGAAGGATTAACCTCCATAATGTCAGGAGTTTTTTCCCAAGGAAGTGCTCCAAAGTTCTGATGCTTATCTACACTTAATTGTTCACTTCTTAATCTAGAATTTGGGTTGTCAAGTTTGGGATAACTGGTTTCCTCTCAAGAGCTATGTCTACACAGGGCCATCCCCAGAAAGATGCGGGGCCCCACATCCCCCCTGCACTGGGGGGGTGTGGGCTGGCCCCACACTTCTACCCCTTCCCCCAGCTGGGGGCGGAGCAGGCCAATCTGCGGGCTGGGCTCTCCTCTCTTGCCCCACCTGGGGGCCAGCCCTCCCCGCACCCAGGGTGGAACAGCCAGCCTAGTGGAGGGGTGAGAGAGTGAAGCCAGGCCTCTGGGTAGCCTGCTCCACCCCTGGGCTGGCTGTTCTCCCCCCTGGGGGTGGGAAAGAGCTGGCCTGGAGCAGAGGCTGGCTCTGCACTACTCCGTCCTTGCCCGATGCCTTTGGCTCTGCACCAAAAGCAGCACGGAGGGGGCAGGGGATAGTGCAGCTGTGGGGGCCAGTGGTGCGGCCCCGCACTGCGCTGCTCATGGCAGGACAGTGCGGGGCCCAGGGAACTGTGAGGCCTAGGGTGAACACCCCTCTCACTACCCCTTAAGGACTGCTCTGTTTCTACACCAGGAAGCGTAGTTCGGACTTCCTTAGTTCGAACTAGGCAGTTCCGGGTTAGTTCAAACGAACTGTGGCTTTTTAGTTTGAACTAGCTGTATGTTTTAGTTCAAATTAACCTTTTAGTTCGAACTAAAAAAATGCGGCTAGTTTGAACTAAATATTAGTTAGAACTAAAAAACGTGGCTAGTTCAAACTCACCATTTAGTTCAAACTTATTGGCTCTGTCCACACGTACACACTTACTTTGGTTTAAGTTAAATCGAAATAAGCTTATTTGAAATAAATTCATTAATTTGATTGAATTTAAATTGCATTAAGGAAAACCACCATATCAAAATAGCAGGTCTGAACACAGCACTTGCTATTTTGATTCAGGAGAGGGGCACCATGGGAGGTATGGCAACATGGCCCCTTGGCAGGGCCATGTTGCCACCCAATCTCCTGCTGGCTCTCACCTAGAGAGACAGGCAGGGGGAAAAAATCCCAGGCCAGAGATCCCGCTGCCCTGCGTACCCTGCTGCTGGTGGGGCAGTGGGGGAGGGACCGTGAGGCACCCCAGCTACCAGCTTGGCGGTGGGTCCCCGGAGCTGGCTGGTCCTGCAAGTGGGGCTTGCCGGCTGCCACCTGGGTGGTGGGTCCCCAGAGGTGGCTGGCCCCACAAGGGGGCTTGCTGGCTACCACCCAGGCAGTGGGTCTCCAGAGCCGGCTGGCCCCACAAGTGGGGCTTGCCGACTGCTGCCCAGGTGGTGTGACCCTGAGCCGGCTACCCCCGCTGCCTTGGGGCAGCGGGGGAGTCATCTCCTGCACCCACCACTTGGCCAGGAGCCGGCAGGCTGGGGTAGTGGGGGGAGCTGGCTCCTGTACCCACTGCCTGGCCAGCAGCCAGCAAGCCAGGACAGCGGGGGGAGCTGGCTGCCTGACCCACCGCCCCCCTGCACCTCCCCTCCCTCCCTGGCCAGGGTGCTGGGGGGACGGGACTTCCTTCCAGGGTGCCATGTACCCTGGGGGAAGGTCAACTGTTATATTGATATGTGGGTCATATTGATGTAACAGAGCCAGACGGGGTTATTTCGAAACCCCAGTTTCGAAATAACCCCCATTTCAATATCAAACTAGGTTTTATTAAATCAAAATGATTTTCCTTATTTCGAAATAAAGGAGCTCCTTATTTTGAAATAAGGAAATGTCGTCTGGACATAGGCATTTTTAAATCAAAATAACGAGTGTTATTTCAATTGAAAATGTGCGTGTAGATATGCCCATTTAGTTTGAAATAGCACTAAGCTGTTAGTTCGAACTTAATGTTCGAACTAAGCCGAGAAGGTCAAAATTTTTCAGTTCAAACTAGGCAAAACCTACTGTAGAGAGGGACCAAATTAGTCTGGATTAAGTGTCCTTAATCCAGACTAATTTGCTAGTGTACACATAACCAGTGCTCCTTTGCCTTTTCTAGCAGTGTTTCAGCATTTCTGCTTCTGAGGGGAAAAAAAGAAGAAAATAGTTAATAAATTAACAAACGAAACTTTTTTAAAACTTAGAAGAGTTTCAGGTTCAGTTTTGTGTGAAGAATTAGGTCTGTCATTATTTTATTTGAAGTAGTTCACTTTTCCTTATTAAGTACAGCACATGTTGCTTTTTATCACTGTATAAAATTAATATTATGGCCACTGTAAAGTAGATATGAAATTGAGTGTGCTGTACCTGTAAAAGACATGCTGTGGTCTCAGTGCAAGCATAAGTCTATCTGTTTGTTAACCTAGCTAAAGTTTTATTAATGGAGAATGTTTTGGGGGGGGGGGGAATGAAATGCACTGTTCTGTACAGACATACTGGAAAAATAGGTATTTTACTACCAAAAGGGAATTCTTTTTTTCTGATAGTGGGCATGTAAGTGGTTTAGGTGAAAAGCTGTTGACCTGAATAAACAATCTAAACGCTTCATGGATCTTAAATGAAGAAGTCATCGTTTTAATCTCTGAGTGGGAGACAAGGCATTTGTTCATTAGACACACACACACACACACACACGCACACACAGGCTATGTCTATACTTGCAAGTTAATTCAAATGAAGGAGGCTTAATTTGAACTAACTTAGTCCCTTTCTACACTAGTCTTTCATTAGTTCAAATTAAGAAATTTCTTAATTAGAACTAATGAAAGCTTAGTTAAAACTAGTAAGACCTGCCCTTTAGGTCGAACTAAGCCCTTAGTTCGATCATTAGTTGAACTTGGCACAATGTGGACATTTAAGCCCACTTTGTTAGTTCGAACTAAGGGCAGTTAGTCTGAAGTAACAAAGTGTGTTAAGTCAAATTAACTGTATTTAATTGGAACTTATTAGTTCAAATTAACAAATTTGAGCTAAGTTTGGGAAGTGTAGACATAGCCACACAGAGCAATACAATTTGGTACAACACTATGTGATAGATCAAAAAGACGGCAATGGGGCTTTTGCAAGAAGGACTGAGAACTATTTGCCATAGTTCCTTAATGGTGTATGACTGATAAAGTGGACATATCAGACACCAGGAAATATCCTGAGAGATGTTGATCTGAATAGGTAGAGAAAAGTCTGTCCAAAAAGATACTCATTACTCAACTCTTTTTATGGATATGTCATATAGTGTTTAATATTAATAAAACATACAGGGTTCTACAGAAATTACTGTTAGAATCTATTCTGTGTAATTTGATTGAGAACTATGTGTGATATTTTTTCTGTAATGAGAATTAATTAACAAAAAAAGGGGGAAGTATGACAGGGTGTGAGTAGCCTAGGGTTGTTTCCCTACTCTTTGCACTTAGGTCCTGTGTCAGGAAGAAAGTGTGGAGTAATGGTGTAATGTCAATAATAAAATTCACATACTAATGGGCCAGATTCTGGCCTCTTCCAGGTTTTACATAGGAATCACACCACTAGTTTCAGTGGAGTTACACTTGATTTACACTGGAATAAATAAGATCATAGAAAGACCCTATGCTTTTAAGAAGGGCTGAACCTTCAGTTGAATTTCAAATGGGAGACCATTTGGTGAAGGTCTCCAGTGTGAGTAGACCCATAATATGGTATTTTTTGGACATGTAGCAATTGAGATGTTAAGTTTTTTGTTAAAAATGCAATTTTTATGTTTATTAACCTCCCATGAGCTTAATTTTGCCCTTAGAAATATATGCCCAGCTCCTGTTGAAATCAATGGAAACTGTGTGTGTGTGGCTGAGAGAAGTATCACTGTAGACTGCCATAGCTTTCATCCTTTTGGCAGGGTGTCAGAATTGTGTGTCTTCCATTGCTATATTACTCACTTCCGCTTGCTAAGGATTCATTTCTGGCCTGTAAAAGGTTGATGTTAACACTAATAAAGCTCTTTTTAATGCTTTTTCAGTGGGTGATGGACTGTGTATGGTTTATATCATGTGTATCTCAGTGTAACTTAGATATGAACATTGTTATATTTTCTCTCTTTTCTTACTGTTCACCCCTGTTCTCTCTGTGATTTTATTTCAGACCGAGAAAGTCGATATTTCTTCTGAAGTTATTTTTCATTTTCCATTTTGCTGTTCTATGGTATCATAGATAATATCAGCTGATTTTATATAATGTGATACCTTGATGGTGCCAATAGAAGGTTATGATGCCTACCACAAATAAATGTGTTAAAATAATGCAGGTTTTGTAGTCCAAAGTATTATTTTTAGCAGGTTTCAAACCAGCTAAAACATTTATTCAATGATAACTTTCTGCCCATTTTTGTAGCATCCCTTGCTTTTTCTTCACCTCTCTTACCTTATTTTTACAAAGCTTTGCATTTCTATTTATTTATTAATTTGTGTCGACTAACAATATCATGTTGACTTATGACTTAACAAAGAGGATCATGTTTCATGGCCTTGTTTGCTTTACAGTCAATTTGACCAGCTTGATCCGCATTTCTATTCTTGTCTATTCATGCTAAACATTTATGGCTCATTGGTTCAAAATCTCACATGTAGGAGGAAGCTGCAGATACAGTCCAATTTTCTTCTTTAGACACAATGGGCCTAAGCCTTAGCTGCTTTCAGTGGAGCTTTACTGTTTTAGATCAGCTGAGGTTCTGGCCCAGTATCATTGAATTTGACCAGACTTAGCAGATCAACACTTGTGTGTTGAGAAAGCAGAATTCCATTTCTCTGGCCACATAACAGTTCGAGCAAGTGAAGCCCTTCTACTTAGCCCTGGTTTACATTGAAGTTTGACATTATGCTGCTTGTCTCAACTTTCTGCAGTCTGTGTTTTCACTGTCAAAGCAGTAAATCCAGTGGCGGGGGAGAGCTGTAATTTGAACTGCTAATATCACCCCTGCAAATGGTATAGCACTGAAGTCAAAATCTACAATTCAAATTCAGGTCTATGTAGCCAGAGAGTGGCTTTTTCAGTCTTTTCTGTCTGCTTTACCATAGCTCATCCCCTGCCTGCAACCTGCGAAGTTTTCAGTTAATTTCTCTTTCTGCATGCTGCACTGTGCCTCTTTGTTGTGCCTGCAGCAGAGAATCAGCAAGGAAAACCTTTCCTGATTTTTTTTCTTTTAAAGAATAGGGGAGGAGCACGAGTAGAAGATGACTGCCTCCCCACAAGTCCCTAACCTTACTACTCACAGTGCAAGCCATTTCAGGAAGTCATGTGAACAGTGGGGATGTGAGATCCAGAGCAAGCAATTTTCTATGATCACTCGCCTTTGCCTTCTGTAATCTGACAGTTTAAAATCAAATTGCAGTCCCCCAGTGTAGACAAGCCCTTAGATTGTGCTGTCAGGAGCAGTATCTCTTAGAGCTTAGGACTCAGATTAACCTATATTAATTATTTGTGAAAAATATAGACTCTGGTTTCTTGAGCTTTTCTCACATTAATGAAAAAAAGTCCAACTTAATCAATTGACATTTGTCTGGTCATTTCAATTGACATTTGTCTGGTCCTGTATTTTGTCACAAAACAACAATTCTTTCTTGGTGGTGGGTCTCGCGCTCTAGGAGTCTAGTGGGTCACAGGGGTCCTCTTCTTCTTTGTTTCTGCCCATAGGGGCTGCCAAGGGTATCGCTCCAGGTGTGAGAAGGGGGGGTTTGGGACTGAGGCCTGCCCTCTCCTCTGGGTCTCAGCCCAGGGGCTTATGAGATGGAGCTATGGACTGCTGACCAAGTCCCAGTCTATATTCCCTCTAAACTGTGCACGTGTGCGCATGCACACAGGTCATGAAACCCACACACACAACAAAGTAAAGCATGCACAAATAAATTCGGGAATGCTACTATTTTTACACTACTTTAAGAAGGCGGTTTCAAGTAGCACGTTTCAAATAAAGTTTTGTAATTTATAAAATCATTTCCATCACCATATAAAAATCAAAGTTAGATATTATTTGGATCATACACACTTGCTTCATTGTGCTCACAAGGTTCACCACCCTCATTGGAGTGTGCACAAATTTGGACACTGGTTCCGAAAATTTGTACAAAAGAAATTTTTTGCACACACAGCCTATTAAAAATTAAAGGAAACATTGGTCCCAGTCCTTCACTCCTTTCCCCTGGGCTGTTTTCCTCCTCCTTTATACTTTTTAGGTTTTTCAACTAGTCTCCCTTTCTCCTGGGTTTTCTTCTCCAACTCTCTGCCTTTACCGCTGTTTGTCTATCTCCTTCTCTTCTCCAATGCCTTCTGAAAGTTCTGTAGCACAGCACTGACCTCCTGCTCCTTCTCCAGCTTGTGCAACTTCTGTTTGGGGCGGGACAGCTTTTATCAGGCACCTGATTAGGCCTTAATGATCTCAGGTGCTTCTGATTGCCCTGCAGTAACTGCAGCTAGCGACTAGGGAAAAAAGCTCTTAACATTCTACGGTTTATATACCTTCCTTCACTCACTCTTAGAGTGCCTGCTGCCCTTAATATCTTACACATTCCCCCCTCTTGCTCAACCCTACTAGGTTGGGCTACTTCGGTCTTTAGGCAGTGTTGACGGGACAGTGCATCGTATTGCTGTGTTGGCTTCCAGCCCTATGGTGTACCTGGATGTGGAAGGGTTGTAGGGAGAGGAACCATCTGGCAACTCTTGCATTTTTTTCTTTGTTTCTATGCATCCATTGGAGTGGGGCATGGTCTGTCACCAGGGTGAACTTTCTTCCTAAGAGATAATAGCAGAGGGTCTCCATGGCCCTTTTAACAGCTAGGCACTCTTTTTCCACCACTGCATACTTTTGTTCCCAGGGGAGGAGCATTCTACTAAGGTAGAGAATGGAGTGTTCTTCATCACCCACCATCTGTGACAAGACTGCCCCATGTCCTACTTCCAAGGCATCTGTGTGGAGAATAAATTCTTTCTCAAAATCTGGGGCTTTGAGCACTGGATGGTTACAGAGGGTTGTCCTGAGATCTAGAAATGCTGCTTCTGCCTTATCAGACCAGCGCTTATTAGGTCCGTCAATGGCTCTGCTCTACTGGCAAAGTAGGAGATAAACCTCCTATAATACCCCACTATACCCAGAAATGCTGTTACCTGCTTTTTGCAGATGGGTCAGGGCCAGGACTGGATGGCTTTGATCTTCTCCCACTGCGGTTTCACTAGCCCTCTGCCAACTATGTACCCCAGATATTTGGCCTCAGCTAGTCCAATTCCACATTTAGAGGGGTTCATGGTGAGGCCAGCTTTCCAGAAGGTGTCTAGTACCGCTTCTGTCTTTTTTAGATGGGTTCCCCAGTCAGCTGTGGATGACAACATTGTCTAAATACGCTGTGGCATAGTGGATGTGGGGTTTTAGTAACTTGTCCATCAGTCTCTGAAACATCGGGGGGGCCCTGTGGAGTCCGAAGGGCAAAACTGTATATTGAAAAAGACCATCTGGTGTGGAGAATGCAGTCTTCTCTTTGGCATCTTCTGCTAAAGGGATTTGCCAATAACCTTCGGTTAAGTTCAGGGTGGTCACGTATCAAGCCTTGCCTAGTTGGTCCACCAGTTTATCAATGCATGGAATTGGATAGGTGTCAAACTTGGATACTTTGTTTAACTTTCAGAAGCCATTACAGAATCTCGAAGTGCCATCAGGTTTTGGAACCAAAACAATGGGGCTGGACCACTGGCTGTGGGACTCCTCATCACCCCGAGTTCTAGCGTCCTTTTGATTTCAGCCCTAATCTCTTCCCTTTTAGCTTTGGGAATCTGATATGGCTTGATTTTTATGTGTACCCCGGACTCAGTACTGATGTGATGTTGGACCAAACATGTAAGGCACCCAGAAAGGCTTAGCAGAGAACTCTGCTCTGAGCTTAAACATAAAAAGGAAGCTTACAGGAAGTAGAAGTTTGGTCAGATGACTAAAGAGGCATATAAAAATATTGCTAAGGACTGCAGGGATAAAATCAGAAAGGCCAAAGGACAAATGGAGTTGAGGCTAGCGAGGGATGTAAAGGATAACAGAAAGGGGTTCTACAAGTATGTTAATAACAAGAAGAGGATCAGGGATGGTGTAGGTCCCTTACTGAATGAGGCAGGCATCCTCGTGACAGGGGATGAGGGAAAAGCTGAACTGCTCAATGCTTTTTTTGCTTCAGTTTTCACAGGCAGGGTCAGCTCCCTGCCCACTACCATGGGTATGGCAGATTGAAGAGAAGAAGAGAGGCCCTTGGTGATGGAAGGTCAGGTTAGGGACTGCTTAAAGAAGCTGGATGTGCACAAGTCCATGGGGCCAGATGAACTGCATCCAAGGGTGCTAAGGGAATTGGCCGATGAGATAGCAGCACCACTGGCCAGTATCTTTCAAAACTCATGGAGAACGGGGGAGGTGCCAGAGGATTGGAAAAAAGCAAATATAGTACCTATTTTCAAGAAAGGGAAAAAGGAGGATCTGGGGAATTACAGACCTGTCAGCCTCACCTCAATCCCTGGAAAAATTATGGAGCAGGTTCTCAGAGAATCCATCCTAAAACACTTAGAGGAAAATAAAGTGATCAGGAACAGTTAGCATGGATTCACCAAAGGTAAATCATGCCTGAGCAATCTGATTTCCTTCTATGATCAAATGACTGGTTTTCTGGATTCAGGAAGAACCGTTGATGTGATATACCTTGATTTTAGCAAGGCTTTTGATACAGTTTCCCACAGCATTCTCACTGGCAAATTAAGGAAGTATGGGTTGGCCAGGTGGACTATAGGGTGGATAGAAAACTGGCTAGATCAACGGTTTCAGCATGTAGGAATCAATGGTTCCATGTCTAGCTGGCAACCAGTCACAAGTGGTGTGCCCCAGGGGTCAGTCCTGGGGCAGGTTCTGTTCAACATTTTCATCAATGATCTGGATGATGGAATAGACTGCACTCTCAGTAAATTTGCGGACGACACCAAGCTGGGGGAACCAGTAGACACATTGGAGGGCAAGGACAGGATTCAGGGAGACCTAGATAAATTGGAATAGTGGGCCAATAGAAATCTTATGAGGTTCAATAAGGACAAGTGTAAAATCCTGCACTTGGGACGGAAAAACCCCATGCACTGCTACAGGCTGGGGAACATTCAGCTAAGTAGCAGCAGTGTAGAAAAGGACCTGGGGGTCATGGTGGATGGGAAGCTGGATATGAGTCAGAAGTGTGCTCTTGCTCCCAAAAAGGCCAATGTCATACTGGGCTGCATCAAAAGAAGTGTTAGCAGCAGATCAAGGGATGTGATCATTCCCCTCTATTCTGCACTGGTGAGGCCACATCTAGAATACTGTGTTCAGTTTTGGGCTCCCCACTACAAAAAGGACAGGGACATGCTAGAGGGAGTTCAGCGGAGGGCAACTATAATGATTAAAG
Organism: Podocnemis expansa; assembly: GCA_007922195.1. Taxonomy (NCBI): domain Eukaryota; kingdom Metazoa; phylum Chordata; order Testudines; family Podocnemididae; genus Podocnemis; species Podocnemis expansa. Next base: position 6,818,015 of record ML682021.1, on the reverse strand, counting down.
GGCTGGAGCACAAGCCCTGTGAGGAAAGACTGAGAGCATTGGGCTTATTTAGTCTGCAGAAGAGAAGATGGGGGGGGGGTGATAGCAACCTTGAAGGGATGCTCCAAGGAGGAGGGAGCTCTACTATTCTCGGTAGTAATGGAGGACAGAACGAGGAGCAATGGTCTCAAGTTACAGTTGGGGAGGTTGAGGCTGGATATTAGAAAAAATTTTTTTACTAGTCGAGTGGTGAAGCATTGGAATGAGCTGCCTAGGAAGGTGGTGGAATCTCCATCTTTGGAGGTGTTTAAGGCCCAGCTGGACAAAACTATGACTGGGATGGTTTATTGGGAGTGGTCCTGCCGCTGGCAGGGGGTTGGACTAGATGACCTCATGAGGTCCCTTCCAACCCTAGGATTCTATGACTGTGCGGCTGGGCTGTTTGGAGAACACATCCTCATTTTTCTGTATCATGGTGATGACTTCTGCTTGCTGTTCTGGGGTTAGTTCAGGAGATATTTTTACCTTCCCCTCTGGAGCTTAACGTAGGGTGCTTGAATCTCGAATAACTAGGCGTGCTTCCAGGTCCCTCCAGGGTTTTAGTAGGTTTACATGGTAAATTTGCTCAGGTTTTCGGCGGTCTGGTTGCTTCACTTTATAATTGACATCCCCGACGGCTTCCGCTATCTCATAGGGACCCTGCCAGCTGGCCAGGAGCTTACTTTCAGAAGGTGGCATGAGTACCATTACCCAGTCTTCTGGCTGAAATTTGCGCATTTCAGCCTGTCGATTGTAATAGGTCCATTGGGACTCCTGGGCCCTTTCCAGATATTCCATACTATGGGTGTGACCTGGGCTATTCACTCCCACATCTGGATCACATACTCAATGACATTCTTTCCAAAGTTAGGCTGTTCCTCCCACTCTTCTTTTGCAATATCCAAGATTCCCTGAGGATGGCAGCCATATAACAACTCGAAACGTGAAAACCCAGTGGATGCCTGAGGGACCTCCCGTATCGTGAACATTAAATAGGGCAACAACGTATCCCAGTCTTTCCCATCCGTGGCCACTACCTTTCAAATCGTACCCTTCTGGGTGTGATTAAAATGTTTAACCAGGCCATCTGTCTGTGGGTGGTAAACTGAGGTACAGAGGGCCTGAAGCTGGAGTAGGATGCACAGATCCCTTATTAATCTTGACATAAATGGGGTACCTTGGTCTGTCAAGATCTCCTTTGGGATGCCTACCCTCGAGAAAACCTGAAGGAGTTCCTTTGTGATTGCTTTGGAGATGGGACTTTGAAAAGGAGTGGCTTTGGGGTATTGGGTGGCGTAGTCCACAATGACCAGCAGATGCTGATGGCCTCAAGCTGATCGCTCCAGGGGTCCCACTAGGTCCATCGCAATTCTCTCAAATGGCACTTCTATCACAGGAAGCGGCACCAGGGAAGCCCATAGATGAGGCCGGGGGCTATGTAGCTGACATTCTGGGCAGGAGGACAGTACTGTTGTACTTCTGCTCATACCCCTGGCTAGTAGAACCTCTAAAGGATCCGGTTCAAAGTTTTCTCAGCCCCAAGATGGCCTCCAAATAAAAGACCATGGGCCAATTCTAATACTGCCCTGATATGTTTCCTGGGTACCAGGAGTTGTTTGACTTCCTCCCCTTCTAGCTGTGGTGCCCTGTATAACAGGTTGTCTTGCAGTATCCAATGGGGTCTCGGGCCCTTGATCCTTCCCTCCACTGGTGCCCCATTTACCTCTACCACTTCTTTCCTCACATTGCCAAATAAGAGGTCATTGGCTTGGTCCTGCCCAAAATTTCCTCGGGGTGAGTGAAACTGTCTCCCTTCAAGAGATTCTCCCCATCCACCTCCTTGGAACTATGTCTGTCACTGCTGGGGCTAGTTCTGGGGCCTTCACCACTATGAGCTACTTCTTGCACTCTCAACAAAGTTCATCTGCCAGCTAGAGCAACCTTCTGCTTCCCTGCCAAAATCCGCGTCCCGAGTCTTTTATCAGCTCTCGTTTCTTATCTGGACTTAGGGGTTTTGCGGTGGGGAGAAAATAGCCCCTGGTCAAATTCAAGAAAGACTGGCAGAATGCTGGAGGTCTGGGCCTCCTCTTTGACAAAGGGTTGGTTGTCCCCTTCAGGCTCTACTGGGGCAAGAAGTTCTCAAAACCCAGAAAATCCCATCCCACTAAAACTGGGCAAGGGAGGCCAGGGACCACCCCTGCTGTGATACAGGTGATCTTTCCTTGCAGTTCTATTTGTATTGGGACTGAAGGGTAGAACTTTACAGTGCCATGTACACAGGTCACCCCTATACACTTGGTCCTGGTTAATTGATCTAGCCCCACCAACTTAGCAGAGATCAGGGTGACTGTACTCCCGGAGTCCACAATGCCATAGTCTCTATCCCACTTACCTTTGCGGGTTTCATATACCTATGGAGAGTCGCTATCCTACTTACCTTTGCGGGTTTCATATACCCCCACCAGGTTGACAAACCCATAGTGATTGCCCCAGTTACACTGCACGGGCTTCTCTCTATTTTGGCAGTGTGCGGCTATGAGACCCAATTCCTCACATTTGTAACACCAGTACTTCAGACTGGTTGAGGCCTGCTGCTGTGGGCTACTTTGTTGGCCTCCCCGACCTTCACCCCTTCTGGTCACAGGCCCCTTCACAGCCTTGGGCACTTCCTCTGTACTTTGCTCATGGCTCCCAATTTCCTCAGTCTTCCCATGGGCCAGGATTTGGGCGTGGAGCTTGATCTCTGGACTGGTTAGTTCTTCCACCGGGGCTGTTGGACTAATTCATGGGTCATCAGCTGCCTTTCCACCAGGGTGATTATCTCATCATAGGATGATGGTTCATTGCAGCCTACCCAAGCCTGGAGATCTGGAGGTAACCCCCTTGTAAACCAGTCTACTACCAAAAGCTCCAAAATTTGTTCCGTGCTGAGGGTCTCAGGACATAACCACTTCTGGGTCAGATGAATTAGAATGAACAGTTGAAGTCTTGGTGCCTGGTCCTCATGGTAGTGCCACTTGTGAAACCTCTGGGCCCTCACTGCCATTGTCCCTCCTGACCTAGCGAGAATCTCAGCTTTCAACTGGAGGTAGTCAGCTGTGGCTTTGTCAGTCATGTCATAATAGGCCTTCTGGGCCTCTCCACTCAAAAAAGAAGCAAGTATGCTGGCTCATGGGGCCAGTCCTCCCTCAGGGCTGTTCCCTCCTTCCACGTCATCCTCTCTGGTCATTTTCTGTAGGAATTGACTAGCTTGGGTGATCCGCTCTATGTCTGGGATGTGGTCTTGCTCTCTGCTCTGGGCACAGCCTCGCTCTACCAGGGCGTTCAACCGGCCTACCACCTCCCATAGCGCTGCTCATTCCTGGGCTGCCTGGTTCATCAAAAAGTTATTAGTCTCTTGTTAAACACTCACAGCCTCCTGTTGGGCTGCGGTGGCTTGTACTAAGGCCTTGACCACACCATCCATCATGCAGCTTGGGTGGGGTTAGAATCCCCCTGATTTGCACCCACTGCATGAAGATCCCACCTCTGACACCAAGTGTGATGAAACAACAGTACTTTTGTGGTGGTGGGACTTGCGCTATAGAAGGCTAGTGGGTCACAGAGGTCCTCTTCTTCTTTGTTTCTGCCTGTAGGGGCTGCCATGGGTGTCGCTCCTGGTGTGGGGAAGGGGGGTTTGGGACCCAGGCCCACCCTCTTCTCTGGGTCCCATCCCAGGGGCCCTGAGAGATGCAGGTGTACGCTGCTGACTGAGTCCCAGTCCTGCACTCCTTTCCCCTGGGCTGTTTTCCCCTCCTTTATACCTTTTACGTTTTTCACCCAGTCTCCCTTTCTGCTGGGTTTTCTTCTCCAACTCTCTGCCTTTTCCTCTGTTTGTCTATCTCCTTCTCTTCTCCAATGCCTTCTGAAAGTTCTGCAACACAGCACTGACCTCCTGCTCCTTCTCCAGCTTGTGCAACTTCTGTTTGCGGTGGGGAAGCATTTATCAGGCACCTTGCTAGGCCTTAATTCAGCGGTCTCAAACATGCAGCAGGGGTGTCGCTGCCCCCAGGAAAAGACCTGGTGCACTGGCCCAGGCCCTGCCACACTCCTGGCCAGGGATGGGGCTCGGAGCAGCCGCCATGGCCGCGGGTGGTTGGGTCCGGATCCTGGGATGGGGACAGAGTGGCTGCCACAGCAGTGGGCAGCTGGACCCTGGATCTCCGGCCCAATTGGGCCAGAGACTGGGAGACGCGGGGCCCCGCCAGACCCAGGGCACTGGTGCCAGGATTCAGGGCACGGGCCTCGTGTGCCCGGTGCCAGCGACGCCCCTGACATGCAGCCAGTGGGCTGCATGCAGCCCCTAAAGCTGTTTCTTGCAGCCTGCAATGACACTATTGTTACCAGTATTTGCAATATCATTGTATGAAAAGGTTTCAGTGGTGCAGCCCTCAGGCTAACGTACTAGTCCTCATGCGGCCATCTACTAGTCCTCATGCGGCCCTCATGATGATTTGAGTTTGAGACCCCTGCCTTTATTTATCTCAGGTGCCTCTGTTTGTCCTGCAGTAACTGCAGCTAGCCACCAAGGAAACAAGCTCTTAACATTCTGCAGCTTATGTACCTCCCTTCACTCACTCTTAGAATGCTTGCTGCCCTTAATATCTCACAATTTGCACCCAAGGACAAAGCATCAGTAGCTATCAGATATTTTTATGTCATTCTTAATTTAGAACCAAATAGGTTAGTGGGCACTATACTCAGTTCAAAGATATACTTAACAGCTCTGTGTCCCTCGATCAACACCTTTTACTTTAGATAAAATGGAGACTGCTACTTTTGATACATCACCTTGTATAGGTTCTTTTCTTATCACATTTTTTAGGGGAGATAAATAATCAAAATGTACTTGGGTCAAAAGCATTTAAGATATGATCAGACATCAGCATATTATGTCCCAACTCGAGTTTATAAGTGGAATGCCTGTTTGATCCATAACCATTTAACTTATGTCCTGGGATAGATAATGTGAACTCCAAAAATGAAGCAAAATAAAGGAAAGTGCCATCTGAGGCTCTTGTTTCATATTCCCATTCATATTTGCTCTTGAGGGACTTAAGGATCACATGTAGTCTTCTAGTCTGGAATGTAAGCTAACGATTGTGTACAAGAAACAAATCTTCAGAATGTGTACTCTGGTGAAAATTCACATTGCTAAGAATTTGATTCTAAATTGTCATTCTTGGAAAAAGAGAGAAAGGCTATGACTGTGGCTGATCTGCTTCTACTTGTTAGCATATTTATAGTTTATCTTCCAGCATTCTGGATTAACTTTCATTGCTAGAAAAAGAGCAGCTTGAAATGTATATTTAAATCTCCTACCCACACAATCATAATAAAGAGAACATAACATGAAGGTTTCTGGACAAATAGTAGACAACTGAACCCACCCATTAAACTTCCAAATCAATCACTCACATTGTGATTGGCTTTCAAGGCCTGTCTAGGTCATATTATGACTCCTTTATTAGTGTTTAAGGTCACTAAGAGACATGCAAGTGCATCCTATATCAGGAAATGTAGTATGTCTCAAGAGTGAAATATCTGACTTTTAGTACAAGCTGTGGCTGTGACTCGGAAATCCAGGGAAGTGAGTTAAATGCAGACAAGCTCCAGGCGCCACTGCCTCCACACTGCCTCACAGTAGATAGACTGGACTAGAATAATAGAGGCTTTCCTGCCATTCTCAATATTGCGTTGTATTTCTGTCAGACTTTCCTACTGAGTTCCTTGAGGCCATTTTCTATTCTGCTTAGCTGACCACAGGCAGTAATTCAAAGGAAAGGACTTTCAAAAAGGCAGGTACACAGTCCAAGAATGTGAAACAGTCTGATTTCATACTGGTGCCAGGAGATTGCTCCTGCAGGAAAGCAGATTAGAAGCATGCAAAGTACACGTTCTGTTAGGTGAGTGCAAGTCTGTATGTCTGTGTGACTGTACAGCAGATTTATTGGTTTATTTATTGGCACTGAACTGTAATTAGACTTGGCAAGCATGTGCATACACCCGTGTGTACACATGCACACACAATCTCACAATCTAAACCACACCCCTGCACAGAAATGACTAACCACAAAGACTACTTACTATCGAGGGAAAGGGAAAGGAAAGCAAGGACTGCCATGCTGAAATCCATCTCTACATATCTTGAAATCTTCAGATGATGACTGGATGTTTTTCTGAAAGATGTGCTTTGCTAGACACAGTACTGGGTGCAATATAGGAGTAATTGGATGAAATTCTGTGGCCAGTTGTATACTAGATGATCTAATGGTCCCTTTTGGCCTTAAAATCATTGAATCTCTGAAATCCCATGTATATTTTTTATGCCTCTTGATACATATATATCACAACATGCCTAGCTTTCGTTGCAATTATTCTCCTACCTCATTGGTAATATTCTGGACAATTAATGTAGTTCAACCACTAACCAACCGAAGTGTACTGGAAATAATGATAGTAACACCTAGCTCTAATATAGTGCTTTCCAGCCATGGATCTCAAAGTTCTTTATCAAGAAGGTCAAGTGTCTTTATCCCCATTTTACAAATGGGGGAATTGAGCCATTAAATGGTGAAGTGAATTGCTGTTCTTTTTAGACAGAATTGTTGAAAAGAGCTTAAGGAGAAAGACTTACTAGCAAATACTGATATAACAAAGGTGAGAGGACGGAGGATGAGTTTTCTTCAGTTAAAAGATGGAGTGCAAAATAATTATGCTCTGTTAATATGTGTGATGACAAATTTAGCCTCTGTCAATAATACACAACAGACCAGGGCACACAAATATCAAGAACAGTTTCAATAGGTAAGATTTACAGTTCTGCTTTTGCAGTAGTGCAGCGGAGCTTATGTGAAGAGTCTGTAAACTATTCATTGACCGCATAAGAAAGTAAACAAATGATTATCTTATTAGCAGAGGCAACCTATTAAGAAATAATTCCATCTAAATGATGTATATAAACTAAAATCAGAACTACTGTTTTACATCTTAAAGAGATTATAACATAATAAAACAAGCAAGAAAAATATCGCTGTATTTTATTACTGGAATAGGAATGACTAGTAGTTGATAAATGATCACTTTAGGATTGTTCAACTTTACATTTATAGCATCCTGTTTGCTGGCTTTCATAACTTTGGAAGTTTTCAGGCTAAAATTTTTCATAATTGGTCTTTACAAAATTATTAGAGAGAGAATATGCATGTGTGTAAAAATAAATGAAAACAGTTCAACTAGATTTGGTTAAAACACCCCCAAAATGTTTTGTGTAAATTTTTCAAATTTTGAAGTTCTCACCATTTTGGGGTGTTTCCAATAGATCCATTTTCTGTTTTTCACAGAACTGTTCAAATTTTTTATTTAACTTTTTTCAAAATAAGAAAGCATTATCAAAATTTTAAATGAACAACACATGTTCTTAGAGGGAAAACTTTTTGATAAACATAAAATTTTGAAAATAATTCTTAGTAAACATTTTCATGAACAAATAAATTTACTTTATTTCATTGCTAAAATGGAACATTTTCAAAATATGGAAATGTTTTCCTCCAAAAAGTTTGTTTTTAGAAAAGTCCATTTTTTTTCTGAGAAATTTTCATGCAAAAAAAAAAAATCAGTTCTAGATTCCTCTTTTTTTATTGGGGGGTGTATTCTTTAAGTATGGTAGAAGTGGGAGAAAAATGACATTCCCTATGCAGATTGGAATGTGTTAAGGTTGAGCACACAGCCTAGACTCCCTGACCCCTGAGTGGTATGATATGCAAATTAAACCTATACTTAATACACTTTATGTGTGCAATACGGTGTATATAAATACAAGGAAATGGTGGGTTTTACTAAAAGTGTCAGTTTTGCCCTGAGACATTTTATCCCAGTTGAAAAAGATACAGGAAACAGGTCAAGCTCATGTCATGTGTGTACACATAGGCACATTTGCATTACATGTCACATCTGTCTTGCCCATCTATAAAAGACATTACCTCACCATTGTGTCTCTCATATTCCAGTACCAACATGGCTACAACACCAGCATCTATCTGTTCATTCGCTATCACCTGCACATGTCTGTCCATCTGCTCTATACTTCTTAGGTCACAAGGAAAGGTGAAAGATTCCTGCTCTCCAAATACTTACAAGAATGGAGTTCATTTCAATACCCTCCCAACTCACCAGTGGGGAAGGAGACTGGTGTGATTTGCTCATGGCAGCCAAAACAAATTAGTAGCTCTAATGCTAGGTCTACCAGTTTTCACAGGGTCCTGTTCACATATCAGATTACATTTAAATACTACTGGTACCACAGTAAAGGAAGCTCTGTAGGAATCTGAACTGTAAATTTAGAAGAAAGTCTCAAGTAAACACTACTATTAGCACATGTAGGTTGAATTGGAATCTTTAGAACATTTTGGGAAGGTTGTTTTCAGCTTATTTCATATATGTTTTTGTTCCTGGTTATTTGACAGGATGATTTTCTGGCACACTCTCTCTAGTGAGAATAGCAAAAATATGGCTAGGAGAGTGTGTTGCTTTAATGGGAATGCAGAGTGCTTCTCCATTCCCTCTCCCCAAAGAAAAAAAACCATTTTGCTAGTATGAAACATGCGATCTCTTTCAAGCTTGAGGTGACTGCAACAGGTTGTGTGCAATCCGTCTTTCCCATGAAACTCTGAGATCAGTAGTATGAGAAACCTGGCCGTGTTAGATATGCACGGAAGGCTCACATGCTTACTAAGCATTTCCTTTAGCAGACACTGTATGTCACGTCTGGGCTCTATGAATCTGCTGGAAGATATTTACTGCCTCTTTCAAAGTGCAAGTGCAAGGCAGATGAAAGTAATTAGACATTTCACTGTGCTGCTTTGCTAGATAAAATTTCAAATAAAAGGTGAAGGAGGATGCATTTTCCTCCATATAAAATGTGTAAGTTATAAGTAGCCTAAATATTAGCACATGGCACAGTGTCAATTTACATAATAAAATAGGGCTTGCAATAATCCCACATAAACTCTGCTTTGTATGCTGAGACATATTATGCGGCAGAGTCCAACATGAAAAGAATCATATCTTTTATTCCACCACTCTGGCCAAGTACCACTTTTGTTTTTATTGGAAGACTGGTGTTCATCAAGTGTTCAAAACTAAGACTGGGAGAGATTGGGACGTGATGTTCTTTGGAGATGATGTTATAAATAATACTGTTTTGCATTGCCTTTGTGTCATTAGTAAATCTGAAGTATACTGTGAGCGAAGAAAGTATGCTATAGTTAACTTTAAGCTCCACTTTCCATTTAATGTTTAAACAAGTAGACTCTAAACAAGGAGACTTATACTCAAATTCCACTCTGCTCCACCCCATCTAGAGAGATACTCACCACTAGGTATCAAGTCGAACAGTTCTAGATCAAAGAATGCACAATTTCCTCACGTGTATAGGATTGGATCAAGAAAATGACAGTGCTTGGCAACTATAGGGCTCACATTTTTTCCTTTTTTTTTTAAATAACCAAATCATTCAGTGCAAAACTGCAGAGCTGGAATTCATATGCAAAACTTGACACTAATAGACTCGGTCTAAAGAGAGACTGGGAATGGCTAGCTCCACAAAAAATAATTTTCCTTCTTTTGGTAATTCACACCCTCTCATTTATTGTTTTGAATGGGCCCCTTCCACCCCAATTGAATTGAACTTGTTAGCACTTGCCCTCCTTGTTAATTGTAACTCATCTTTGCATATGCTAATCAAACTGAAGTTTCCACTTCATGCATCTGATGAAGAGGGTTCCAGCCCATGAAAGCTTACATTCAAGAAATTTTTTTTTAGTCTCTAAGACAGTAGTTGCCAACAATTTCTCTGCCCTGGCACACCTTGCTACCTTTAATTAATTTGAGGCACACCACCATATAGTTTCCAAATGAACTCATGAACTCATGAGCTGATGAGCCAATCCAGAGCTCTTGTTCTAAAGTGCCACAAGACTCCTCATCAAATCATCAAGGACATTCCATGTTCAGGGAGATAAAAATGGACCATATACAATGGAGATAGGACAAAGAAGATTGGCAACTCCTCTTCATTCAGGGAGAAACTCAAATGTTTGTATATCAAAAAATCAAAGAAGATTAGGGTTGGTATGGATCTCAGGAGGTCATTTAGTTCAACTGCCTGCCTGGCTCTGCATGTGCATATGTGCATGCATGTAGGTTAGTGACTTTTTGACTTCTACATTCAAGAGCCATGGATGTTATAGAAATGCTGTTATTCTAAAGGAGTCATGTCTCATTCCAGGATTCTTGTTTTTCCTCTGTACACTGTGTGTCAGTTGTTATGTTAGATACTGGACAGTCTGTTGGAAAGAATAGGTATTTATGGTTGACACACATAAATTTTAAAGTGGCTTGTATTTCTGATATATTTTCAATCATTGTATGGCCCATGAAAAATGTCTTTCAGTAAGTGGGCTGGCAGTTCTATAGTCGCAGTCCACGATGACTGGCATCAGCCATTTCTATCTGCCTGGAGTCATTTCAGACTTTGAGATCATATCAATGTTAGGCTGAGGTGGCTACTGATGTGACCTCTCATAGGCTATGTCTACACTGTGTGTTTAAGTCGATTTAAGGGCACTTAAGTTGACTTAAACAAAGCACTGTCTATACTGTAGGGGAATAAAGTCAACTTTCCCCATCACTAAAGTCGACTTTTTAACTTCTATCTAGAAAGTTGACTTTACAGTTAAGTTGACTTAAGGCAATGTGGACAGGCAGTTGCCTTAGGGCGACTTAATTGGCCTCTTAACCACAGAAAACATGGGGATGGGGGCTGGCTAGAAGACAACACAGCTGGGAGCATTCACAACACAGCCAAACTCCCCATGTTCCCTGACTGAT
>ML682021.1:6709701-6807058 GCA_007922195.1 Podocnemis expansa | reverse complement strand
TTGTTGTAAAAAAACAAGGAGTCTGGAGGCACTGTTTAAGACTAACATATTTATTTATTAGGTGAGCATTCATGGGAGAAAATCCCACTTCATCAGACAGTTTGAAGATGGGGAACTTACAGAATGGTAGGAAATAAATGCAGGGGAGTATAAGACATAGGATCAGGTCACACTCTAAGGCTGTGTTCAGACGTGAGTTTTATTTCGAAACAACAGCCGTTGTTTCAAAATAAAATTTCTCATGTCCACACGACGTACCGTTATTTCAAAACAACGGGAGCTGTTGTTTTGAAATAATGGCCATTGTTTTGAAACCGTTAAACCTAGCAGGAAATCGAAATAGCTTTGAAATGGTTGTTTCAAAACAATGGCATTCGGACACATTGTTTCAAAACAACACCATTGTTTCGAAACAACTGTTTCGAAACAAGATGTCCGAATGGCCTTATTTGGAAATAACCATTTTGAAAACAGCCGTTTCGAAAGCAGGCTTTCCCTTAATTCGAATTAACAAACTGTTAATTCGAATTAACTTATTTCAAAATAAGGATTTCATTTCAAAATGGGTTATTTCGAAATAACAGTTACCATGTAGACATACCCTAAGAGCAAATCAAAGCAGTTGTTAAGATTCAAAGACTGGGAAACAGTACATAGAAAGAAAGAAAGAAAGAAAGAAAGAAAGAAAGAAAGAAAGAAAGTTGCTATTTCTTTTAGATTGAATTGTGTGAAAGCAGGATTAAATCCTGATTATGGATTTTTTTCCCATTACAACAGGTGATTTGACTTCACCTACCTCTATGTGCTGTTTCCCAGTGTTTGACTCTTAACAGCTACTGTGCCCTGCCTCTGTGCTGGAAGTTGCCCTGCAGCACCTGGTCCAGAGCTGGAGGAGTCTGGGCAACACAGGGAGGGTGTGGAGTGCTGCGCTGGCACATCACTGGGCTACGTCAGGCTCCTTGACCTCCCTGGGCTGCCTGTTGCCACACACTGTATGGAGGGGTGGTGTGGTCACTCAGTTCCTATAGTAAAGGAGTGGCTGGGAGAGAGATGGGCACTTCTGCTGTGGTGCACTGTGGGCCAGGTACCCACAATGCCCCACTCCTAGGGCAACCTAGCAGCTGCCAGTGTGGACGTAGGCAGTCTCCTGGCATTTTGAGTGTGGATGCGCTAAGCCGATTCAGTAAGGTCTACTTTAGGATGGCTTAAAGTAGACTTTATTAAGCTGGCTTAATCGAGCCCTGTACTGTAGACATAGCCATATGTGGGAACTGGATAGAGGTTGCTGAGTTAAAAGATGTTAATGAGATCTTTTATCAAAGGAAACAAATGTCTTAATAACTATTTTTTTTGTTAATTTCTCACATGTACTTTATGGCTACATGGAAAGTGGAATATTGACAAAAATCTTGAAAACAATCAAGACTTGATAATAAATTACAATGGTAAAAATATAATTTCTTTTTCTTCAGTGTTGTACCTTTTTGGGGGGAATATTTTCTTTGAGGTAAAGAAAGCAGAACACTGAGGCTAATGGTGCAGGAAAGCATATCCTTTTGCTGAGTACATTTTGCAGCAATATTCATGCAAAGAATGTCCAAACCTTTTGTTTTCTTACCATATTTTTCACTGAACTTTTTCTTTCATCTGTTCTCCATGCTTTCCTTCCCCACAAACAGGCAGTTCTAGAAAAGAATAAAATAATCCAAGTAGTAAACTGAGATCTTACAGACTGTAGAAATGGGAGGGTAATTTCTCCTTACACTAAAAGGATTTTGGATGTTCCAGTGGAATTTCAACACTTCTAAACTTGATATGTAGAGAGGCACTAATGGTGCAGTTCAAGAAGGGGCAGAGGATGGAAAGAAAATTAATCGCTGCTAAGTGTGATCACAGTGTAGGGGGGAGACTAAGCTATAGAAAAATCCTCTCTACCATATGATGATAAAGGAAGAGGGAGGGGAGCATGCAGGCATGTTTGAGAAGAGGAGAGGAGAGAGAGAGAAGTGTGTTCTTCTGCTCCCTCATCATTTGGGCATGTATAAAAGAAAGGATAACCATAATATCTGCTAGCCCAGCTCCCACATTGCTGTCATGAGGTTAGTAACAGGTATGTAAGGTTATCTACATTTTGTATTGCTGATCCAAGTAAGTATGAAGAGTTTTTAAACCCATACTATTGTTTCAGCACAAAGTCTGTTTACAGGAAAACTCATGTGAGATAATAGCAACAGTGGCAAAGCAGAGACAACATCGAATAAGATAGTGAGGTGAACTGGGAGTTTGGCCATGTGCTTTTCATACCTAAGGGCTTACTGCATGGTTGAAAACTGTGCAGCAAGATAGGGAATAAATATGCTATTCAGTAATGTTCCGTGTGGACACTCTAAACTAAAGCACAGGGAGAAAGTCCTGGAGTGCAGGTAGGTGCATAATGCATTCAGGTAACATTATACCAACCTGCACTCTTGGACTTTCACTGGGCTGTATCAGCATCCATATGGGACATTGCTGACCAGTGAGGTGCTATGCTGTAGGTTGACACTGAGGCTCATTGTACATTAACTTGCCACATAGACAAGCGTTAAGAAATGCTGCTTATATTCTGAGCTGAGGTACACAACACAGGACAGAGTCTTCTATTCTTTGGGTAGCTGTGTTTTTCTGTGGGGTGGGTTGCAAATATTATCTTGAACCTGTAAGTCTTTGTTATATGGCTGCAGGCTGCCTAAAATCTAAAGCATGAATATTTTTGTAAGAGAATGATATCCTCTTGTCTTGATGACTTTCATATCTCAGCAGTTTGTTCCTCTATGGCTATGTCTACACTGGCCAATTAGTAATCTGGACTAATTTGGACCAGGTCTACACTGGGCTTTGCCAAGTTTGAACTAAGCAATTGCTTAGTTCAAACTAGGCAAAGCTTAGTTTGAACTAGTTAGTTTGAACAGTAAGTTTGAACCACCTGCTTAGTTTGAACTAGCATGCGCTAAAAAAAAGTTCAAACAAAGTGATTAGTTCAAATTAGCCATGCTGACTAGTTTGAACTAACTTATTAGTTCGAACTAGCCCCACGGACTAGTTCAAACTAAATTTTTAGTTTGAATTAAACTGCACAGCTAGTTTGAACTAAAAAGCCACAGTGAGTCCGAACTAGCCTGAGGCTAGTTTGGACTAAACTCAGACTTATTTAGTCCGGCTTTGCAAGTCCATACTAAATACATAAATGTAGACATAGACTATGTGTGCATTCCTCCTAAGACTTAAGTGCTGGTGAGATTGAGCCTCTGGGTCCCTTGAAGAAGACTTGGTTTTTATTTTAAAAGAAAACCAATGTTTCTAATGCCTATCTTGAGCTGCACTTATTTAGGATGATGCTGAATTTTAGCAACCTGAATGGAACCCTGAGAGAGGAACACAGGTTGCAGGAGGGAAAAGTTAGAAGGAGGCACCAAGAAGTTAGTCTGTAGGTACATGAGTGGGATGCCAACTACAGTAAGTGGCTCTGAAAATTGTTCACTTAATAAAGATCAGGTTTAGTTTTAGAAGCAGTATCCTTTCATGTTACAGTATTACTTGGTATGTGATAAATGTAACAAAGGGAGCTAAAGATATGGATACACACTCACTTCTTATGTGAATGAGTCAGCTATGTTTGAGGCGGAAGACAAAGAATCACTATTCTAACTGCTGTTAGCCAGGACAGATGCTGTGATGTATGTGTGCCTTCTTTGGCTATCATAGCCACTGCAAAGGGAGCTTCTCTGCTGTATATACCTGTGCTACTTATGATGAGAACACTGGAAATGCACAACTTAGGTCCTGCCATTGTTAGTTGGTTGTTAATTAGGCAAAAGGCTGATGGGTTGTAAATTAGTGGTTGGGTGCACAAACTTTTTTGTGTATGGGCTGCTTTAGTTTGTGCAATTATTTGAGATACGTCTTTAGGACTGAATGAATTGACATAAATACAGATTTGTGGAGAATGAAAACACTTGAATTAGATTTATTTTAGAGAAGCATGATGAAAAGTGTGATTTACAAACTTGCAGGTATACTTAAGATATGTGTGTCCTGATGCATTGGAAAGCCATAATTTGATAGCAGAACCAATATTATGCTCCAGGCTGGAGAAAGCTATTATTATTTTAATCTTTATGTTTATATACTTTTATGTACAGGTTTTGCTAATGCTAGGTCCTATGGCTACTGCCTTAATGTCTTGGTACTTTCTATCTATTTATA
The DNA here is from genome assembly GCA_007922195.1 of Podocnemis expansa. Classification (NCBI taxonomy): domain Eukaryota; kingdom Metazoa; phylum Chordata; order Testudines; family Podocnemididae; genus Podocnemis; species Podocnemis expansa. The sequence goes on along the minus strand of ML682021.1, from coordinate 6,802,813 downwards.
GCTTTTTAAAGTAGCCAAATACCCATGGCATCTTAATTTTAGTTAGGTAGTGTTAATTTCCATAACTCCTTACAGAATACTGTAATCTTCTACATCCTTAATGATATTTTGGCTTTATATCCTAACCTACTTTTCCAGGCCTCATCTTTGACCTTCTATATTAGCCTTATGTCTTGGACTTTTATTTTCTACTACACCTGCAATGCCAGCTGCTGACTACTCAGGCAAGACATGAGGACTAGGATAAGAGGAGGCACAGCTGAAATGTCTGGTGCACTGAATAGGAGTCCCACAGTGACTGTAATGCAGCTGACTCACCATTGCTACCTGTCTGCCCAGCCAGGAATTTGAAGAGCTTGTGCTGTGAGGGAGTATGTGGACTTGTTTCCATTCTCGGCCTTCTCTCATTATTTAGGACCTACTTCTCATCCACACAGCTCCCATTCCTTCCACACAGCTCTGATGCTGATCCCCTAAAAATAGCAGGCCCTGGAACAACATTCTGCCACGTTTTGGGAGGCAGGGAGCTGCCCCGGTCTGGGCTGAGGCTCTGGCCTAAGCCTGCTCTGACTGAGCATGCTCAGAGCCTCTAAGTATGCTTAGTCAGAGCAGGCTCAGGCTGGAGCCTCAGCCCAGGCTGAGGCTGCTCCAGTGACGTGTTGGCCAGCAGGGATTACAGTATAATTTGGCAGGCCCCGGAACCCTCCTAAATTGGTGGGCCCCCCTCATGGCAGCACAGGCCCCCCTCATGCTGATGTGGGCCACCCCATGTACCCCAGCTCCTGACCCCCAAACGCCTATGCCCACCCCAGCTCCTGCCCCCCCACACCTACTCCATCCCCAGCTACTGCCCCACATATGCCTGCCCACCACCCCAGCTGCCACCCCCCACACCTACCCCCACCCCAGCTCCTGCCCCCTACACACCTACCCCCACCCCAGCTCCTGACCCCCCACATACCTATCCCTTCCCCCAGCTCCTGCCCCCCCAAATCTACCCCACTTTTCCTGGCTTCCATGGGGAGGGGCCCTGGCCTGGGCTGCAGCTTTGGCCTAGAATCTGCTCTCACTGAGCATGCTCAGAGGTTCTGAGCATGCTCAGTGAGACCAGGCTGGGGGGTGGAGTTTTTAGAACTCCCTGCCTTGCCCAGTGCAGCAGAATGCTGTTCCAGGGCTTGCTATTTTTAGGGACTCAGCGTTCTGGCCCCTAAAAATAGAAAATGGAGCTGGCATGCTGCATTCTGGGGCTTACTATTTTTAAATGGTGGGCTCTGGAACACAGCGGTCTGGCTCCATTTTCTATTTTTAGGGGCCCTGGAACACTGAGCCCCTAAAAATAGTGGGCCCCAGAATGGTGTACCCCCACATTCTGGCTTACTTTAACTGCTGGTGGTCAGGTAAGGGGGCCTTAGGGGAGGCAGGGGTGGGGGCAGTATTCTCCCCAGGACTTGAAATTAGGGGGGGTGAAAGGGGAGGGTTAGGGGGTGCTCACTAATTTGGTAAGACACTGTTACTAGCTGACAAGTGGGGGGCTGGGAAATTTGGGGGGGTGCAGGGTGTTGTAGGGAAGGTGTTAGGGAAATCCCTGGTTTGGGGGTGGGTGAGCCCACCCAGCAGGGAAAGGGCACGAGGGACAGATTTGGCCCAGGGCAGCGGGGGAGGACTGTGTGGCACAGCAGTGGATTGGGGAAGGGTTGAGGGACCAGCAGTGAGACAGGGGCCAGGGGCAGTAGCTGGGGTGGGGGGGGGCAGGAGTGTGGGGAGTAGTAGCTGGGGTGGCAGGTAAGTGGGGGGAGCAGTAGGTGAGGTGGAGGTAGGCATGTAGGGAGCAGTAGCTGGTGTGCAGAGCAGTAGCTGGGGTTGGGGGCAGGTGTTTGGGGGGCAGGAGCTGGGGTCTGTGAGGGGGGCCAACACTGGTGAGAGGGAGGCCCACACTGGCACAAGGGGGACCTGCCAAATTATACTTTAATCCCTGAGTGGTGCTCTGTGGGACTTAAGTGTAAAACTAGTGAAACTTTTTCAGCTATTTTGCATGCACAGTTGCACTAATGCAGTTCAGATTGAACCTGTTCTTAGCTTGGTTGAAAGCATAACTTGCTAGAAGCAGTTCTTAGAACATGTATGAACTGAGCACTTTTATGTATTTTTAAATGAGAGTTCTATGTGGTTCAAATGATCTGGAAACAGTAAATTTCTCCAGTGTCAACAAGGCATATCATGATTTTAGGTTCTGACTGTTATCACACAAGCAATTAATTAGGTTTTTTGAATTAATATCTGGAATCATAGAATCATAGAAACTGAAAGGACCCATACGAGGTTATTGACTCTGGTCCCTTGTACTCATGGCAGGACCAAGTACCATCTTAAACCGTCCTTGAAAGGTATTTGTCTAATCTGCTCTTAAAAGCTTCCGGTGATGGAGACTCCACAACCTGCCTCTGCAACTTATTCCAGTGGTTAATCCCCTGACAGTTAGGAATTTTTTTCCTAATGTCCAACCTAAACCTCCCTTGACATAATTTAAACCCATTGTTTCTTATTCTATCATCGGTGATTAAGTATTTCTCCCTCCTCCCCATAACAACCTTTATGTACTTGAAAACTTATCATGTCCCCTCTCTGGCTGCATCTACATTTGAGAGTGTTTTCAAAAATACTTTTTTTTTTGAAAAAATTATTTTGAAATATATTCGAAATAATTATCAGGAAATAACTTTTGTCAAAAATGCTATTTTGGGAGAACTGTCCGGGGACCACTCCTTGTCCAGAAATACAACGGCTTTTCTTTTTTGAAAGTGAAGTCTACACTGGACTTTCTTTTTCAATAAAAAGAAAGGCAATGGAAAAGATAGGCAGGCTTTTTCAAAAAAAAAAAAAGCCTTTGATGCATCTAGCAATGGCTTTTTTTTGAAAAAGCTATCTCAAAAAAGGCTTTTTATTTTGAAAAAGCTGTCAGGTTTAGCTTTTCCAAAAAAGCGTGCCCATATCTCGAAAGACCGGCACGCTTTTTTGGCAATGCTAAGCTGTTTTTAAGATAGCTTTTTTAAAAAAAAAGCCATTGCTGGAGACGGCAAAGGCTTTTTCCAAAAAAGCCTGCCTGTCTTTTCCATTGCCTGTCTTTTTTTTTTTTTTTTTAAAGAAAGTTCAATGAAGACTTGCACTTTTGGGGGGAAAAAAAAAGCCATGGTATTTCAGGACAAGGAGTGGTCCCCAGACCATTCTCCCAAAATAGCATTTTTGAAAAAAGTTATTTCAAGGTAATTATTTCGAATATATTTCAAAATAATTTTTTCAAAAAAAGTTTTTTTGAAAATGCTCTCCAATGTAGACATAGCCTGTTTCCTCTTTTCCAGACAAAACAAACCCAGCTCTTTCAATCTTTCCTCATAAGTCAAGTGTTGCAGACCTCTAATCATTCTTGTTGCTCTTCTCTGGATTTTCTCGTTTCTCCACATCTTTCTTGAAATGAGGCATCCAGGATGGGACAGAATACTTCTGTGAAGGACTAATCAATGTGGAGTAGAGAGGAAGAATTACTTCTCGTGTCTTACTTACAATACTCCTGTGAATACGTCCCAGAGTGGTGTTTGCTATTTTTGCAACAGTGTTACACTGTTGACTCATATATAGCTTGTGGTCCACTATGACACCCAGATCCCTTTCCACAGTACTCCTTCCTAGGCAGTCATTGCCCTTTTTTTATACGTGCAATGGATTGTTTTTTTCCTAAGTGCAATACTTTGCACTTGTCTTTATTGAATTTCATTTTGTTTACCTCAGACCATTTCACCACTTTGTTCAAATCATTTTGAATTGAGATCCTATCCTCCAAAGCTCTTATAACCCCTCCCGTTGGTATCATCAGCACACTTTGTAAGGGTAGTCTCTTCTATGCATCATCTAAATCATTGATGAAAGTATGGAACAGAACTGGATCCAAAAGCGATCCTTGTGGTACCCCGCTTGTTATGCCCTTCCAGAATGACTGGGAATCATTGATGATTACTCACTGGGAGCAGTACGTACCTAATTTTGCACCCATCTTATGGTAGTTCCATCCAGGTTGTGCTTTCCTAGTTTGTTAATGAAAAGATTATCCAAAACCATATAAAAAGCCTTACTAAATTCTACATATACCACATCTACCACTTCCCCTCTATCCACAAGGCTTGTTACCCCATCAAAGAAAGCTATCAGGTTGGTTTGACATGATTTGTTCTTGACAAATCCATGCTGACTCATTTAACATCTTATTCTTTTCTAGATGTTTGTTAATTGATTCCTTAATTATTTGCTCCATTATTTTTCCTGGTACAGAGGTTAAGCTGACTGGTCTATAATTCCCTGGGTTGTCCTTATTTTCCTTTTTATAGAGGGGCACTATATTCGCTCTTTTCTAGTTCTCTGGGACTGCTGCAATCTTCCATAATTTTTTAGAGGTTATATCCAGTGACTTAAATATCTCCTGAGTCAGCTCCCTGAGTATTCTAGGATGTATATCATTAGGTCTCAGGGACTTGAAGACATCTAACTTGTCTAGAAAATTTTTAACTTATGTTTTCCCTATTTTAACTTCTGATCCTATCCCATTTTTACTGCCCTCTCCTACCTCAGGCATCGAATCACCACCAACTTTCTCAGTGAAGACCAAAACAAAGAAATCATTTAGTTCCTCTGCCATTTCCACATCTTCTGTTGTTGTTCTTTGTTCTTTATTGAATAATGTACCTACACTGTCCTTGGCCGTCTTCTTTTATCTAATGTATTTGAAAAATATTTTCTTATTACCCTTTATGCCTTCAGCTAGTTTGATCTCAGTTTGTGCCTTGGCTTTTATGATTTTTCCCCTACATAATTGTGTTATTTATTTATAGTCATTCTTTGTGATTTGTCCAACTTTCCACTTTTTGTAGGACTCTTTCTTCATTTTTAGATGATTGAAAATCTCCTGGATAAGTCAGGGTGGTTTCTTGTCATCTTCATATTTTTCCTACGTAGTGGAATAGTTTGCTCTTGTGCCCCTTAATACCGTCTCTTTGAAAAACTGCCAGCTGTCTTCAGCTGCTTTTCCTCTTAGGCTATGTTCACACACAAAGGGCTTGTTTTGAAATAAGAGGTTTTGAAACAAGCTGTTTCGAAATAAATGGTTATTTCGAAACACCTTATTTCCAAAGACAAAAAAGGTGTCTTGGAAATAAGGAAGCGAAATAGCATGTCCACAGTGTGGACATGCTATTTTGCTTGGGGAGGGGACTGCAGGCACCCGCGGGGTGAAGCGCAGCCATGAGCCTCACCCCGCGGGTGTCTGCAGGGGCTGCAGACACCCGCAGGGTGAGGTACAGCCGGGGGGGGGGGACTGCAGGCAAGGGCGGAGAGACGGGCAGCCATTGTTTCGAAACAGCATGTCCCGTTGGCATTGTTTCGAAACTAGCTGTTTCGAAACAACGCTGTTTCGATGGGAAACCAGGTTTAAGTCGTTCCGAAAGAACGGCTGCCATTTCGAAACAAGGGGTTTCCTTGTTTCGAAATGGCTGTGCATCGTGTGGCCATGGCAATTCTTATTTCGAAACAACCTGGTTGTTTTGAAATAAGAATGCTGTGTGAACACACCCTTAGACATGCTTCCCATGGGATCCTACCTACCAACTCCCTGAGTGTGCTAATGTTTGCCTGCTTGAAATCCCCTGCCTTTATTTTAGTGTTCTCTCTCCTACCTTTCCTTAGAATCATGAACTCAACCTTTTCATGATCACTTTCACCTAAGTTACCTTCCACTTTCAAATTCTCAACCAATTCCTCTTGGTTTGTCAAGTAAAATTGAGAACAGCTTATCCCCTGTTTTTTTTCCTCCTTTAATAAGTCAGTGGGGGCACTATCAATGGGATGTTGCTGCATAATGAGGGCATCAAAAGGGGACAACAGTGAAATATCTTGATGCTCCAGCTTTTAACAGTTAGATTTTCAAGGTTTTCTCTAGGTTTCTTGTACTGTCTGTGTGATATATGTGGAGGAAAGGCAAACGAAACTGCTCAGCAGTCTATCCCTCTTGCCTCCACCACATGCCCCTAAAAAAGAAAAAAAAAAGGTTGTACCATATGACACCATCATCTAAACTGCAAATAGTTAAAAAGTGTGCAGATGGATTTTTCCTACAGAGCAATAGATTGTCCATTACTATGGTGCATTCTAAATTTTCCACTTGAAGTCATGGGTATTGTAACAGGGTGGCTCTCTCCTTAGGGGCTGGAGTGAATCAAGGAGATTGCCCTCTGCATAGCAGTTGGAGACTATAAGATAGGGGTCAGCCTTGGGAATGTTTGGGAATTAGAGCAAGGCATAGTATAAAGTCATGGGACTTAGGACATAGATCTGGTCTATGCTATGGGTTGATCAATGCAAGGCAGCTTTTGTAACTGCCCTGCTACTTCAGCTTAATCATTCCATCTCTATACTTGGTATAGAACCAACTTGGCTATTATTAAGTTGACTGCATTGCTTATGTAGACTGTCACTGCTTTTAGGAGCCACAGTGCCCTACAGTATAATAAATTCAAGCATGCCTCATGAGTACACAGACTGCTGATATAAGGAACAAAGGGTAGACATGCACCAGTAATGTAATTACTGTAGTGGCTGTACGCTGATATAAATTAGGTTGACTTAATTTTGTAGTGTAGACATGGCCTGAGACTCTAGCCAAGTATGCCTTGGGAGCGGTATGCCAAAGTAGAAAGGGCCCCAGATAAAAAGGCCTAAGGAGGAAGAAAGGAAATCTTTGTTTTGTGTTGACTTAAACTTTATGCAGTTAAGAAAAATGGAAAAAAAAAAACTCAGCTTGAGAAGAGATGGGAATAGACAAAAGTGTTTTGTCTCTTGAACAGTTTGAGAGGTGAAACCAAAATAGGCTCCCTGTAGCATGACTTGAGGCCATGAGAGGACTCACAGAAAGTGTCTGGCTCAGTCATGTTAAAAGATAATGCTGTGGCTCAGCCAGAAGTGATGTATTGATTCAGGAATCACCAGGTGAAGTTCTATGGTCTGTGTTATGCAGCACATTACATGAGATGATCACCCTAATACCTTCTGGGATTAAAAGAAAATCTTATGAATAAACTCAGGAGTGATATAGCATACAATATCCTTCAGTGGAGCAGCAAGAATATGTATTAACAGGACTATTGTAAATAAGATACAAGAAGTAATTCTTCCACTATACTCTGCACTGATTAGGCCTCAACTAGAGTATTGTGTCCAGTTCTGGGCGTCTCATTTCAGGAAAGATGTGGACAAACTGGAGAAACTCCAGAGAAGAGCAACAAGAATGATTACAGGTCTGGAACATTTGACTTATGAGGGAAGATTGACAGAACCGGGTTTGTTTAGGGTGGAAAAGAGGACACTGAGAAGGGACGTGATAACAGTTTTCAAGAACATAAAGGTTGTCATGAGGAGGAGGAGGAGGAGGGAGAAAAAATATTCTCCTTAACCACCAATGATAGCACAAGAAGCAATGAGCTTTATTATGGTAAGGGAGGTTTAGGCTGGACATTAGGAAAAAGTTCCTGACTGTCAGAGGATTAACCACTGGAATAAGCTACTTAGGGAAGTTGTGGAATCTCCATTATTGGAAGTATTTAAGAGCAAGCACCTGTCAGGGATGGTTTAAAAGGGTACTTGGTCCTGCCATGAGTGCAGGATTCTGAACTTGATGACCCCTCATGGTCCCTTCCAGTTTCTGTGACTCTATGATCAGAGTATTTGAGATTGTATGGCTAACCAGGTCTACCTCTCTTCCAATCTGAGCAAAATGAGAGTACTTTGTTAGGAGCACAAGCATCCTCTGAATTCAGCTTTAATTCCTGTGTTACTGACATTGGTTACCCAATATGTAAGGTGCTGAAGGAAAAGCCACAGAGGGAACTGTCACAGCAACAGAATGTGGAGGCAGTGGCTATGTCTACACTAGGGTCTTAAGTTGACTTAAGGAGGATGAGGTCAACTTAAACTATTCCCTGGGCACATTTGGAGTTCATTAATTCAACTTCAGCACTTGCTTCAGTTGACTTTATGGCTACGTTCACACACAGGGGGTTATTTCAATACAAGTTGTTTCGAAACAGCTTGTATCGAAATGACGCCTTATTTCAAAATAAGTTAATTCGAATTAATAATTTGTTAATTTGAATTAAGGAAAATAGCTCAAAGTGAAATAGCATGTTCAGACAACAGTTATTTCTAAACGAGTCACCGTTGTTTCGAAACAACATGTTCGGATGGCATTGTTTCGAAACAATCGTTTTGAAACAACGTTGTTTCATCTGCACATGGGGTTTAAGTTGTTTCAAAACAACGGAACCTGTTGTTTCGAAACAATGGTGTGTCGTGTGAACTTGGCCTTTCTTATTTCAAAACAACCTCTGTTGTTTCGAAATAAGACTGCTGTGTGAACACACCCAATAACTCCTACCCTTAAAGTTGACTTTATTAAGTTGACTTAATGCAATGTGCTCATTAACGTTGACTTAATAAAATTGACTTAGTGCAGTAGAGCCTTTTAAGTCGACTTAAGCCAGGGGACCCATTTAAAGTCAATTTATTAAGTCAACTTTAAATGTGTTCCCTTGCTTAAGTCAACTTTATAAAGTCAACTTAAACAAATGGGGCCTCACTAAGTTGACATAATAAAGCTGACTTTAAGTAGACTTTATTAAGTCAACTTAACTGAGTCCTGTACTGCAGACATAACCTGTGGGTTTTAGGAACACTCTAAAAGCGAATCAGTTCTGGGTGCAGAAACATGTACTGCCTCAGAGTTGCTTATGCCAAAATTGCTACAGCAGATGTGAGGCATGTGATATGTTTGTGGATTTGGATGTGTTGGTTACCAAACTAAACACTGAACAGATGAGATGATTGTTAAGGCATGTGAACATGGATTAGATCATGATAAAGCCCCTGGTGTTTTGATGTTTATCGTCCCTTGCTTGTATATATCAGCGATACTGGAGGGGCAGGCAAAAATTTATACATACTGGGCTAGAGCATTACTGTAGGTGAGAAGAGGTTGGGAAGAAAGGAGGTTCTATTAAAAATTTTTTGCTTCCCTAATCCTGGGTTTGCTCAGGGCTGTTTTTCCTCAGGTGTAACCAAGCACCCTGAGTTCTGAATTCTATTGACTGGAGCAGTCACATAAGAACTGCTTTGTTGGCTGAGGACTGGTCAGAACTCTGTACTGTCGACCCACACCTTGCATTCCACCTCTTATCTGCCTTATCTGCCAACATGTCCCCTACTGCTAGCAGGAGAGGAAAGGCAGATGGCATAAATCCACCTTTGCTAGCTTTAGGTCAACTGAAGATTGATTTCCTTGAGCCAAAGGAATCTTCAGCCTCCTGTCTGAGGCACCTCCTGCATCTCTCTTAAATTAAACCACAGATGTTTGCGAGTATATGTGCTTTGACTCATCAGGGGCCTGACCCTACACCGTTGTACTCCAGGGGAATTTGGCCTTTAATAGTAGTTGGATTGAACCCAAGGTAGCTGGTAGTTCTTCATCATCATTCAGATCTTGTCTCTATGTGCAGCATTTAAAGTTAGGTGTTTGCTTAGGTGTCTGAAATACCAGCAGTGGTTTAAGTAAACATGGCTTCTGATCCTCTCCTGGACTTCACTCATATTTCAAAATGTAAAAAAGAACTTAAGCCATGTCTACATTTAGAAGCTAATAGCGGCACAGCAATAGATAAGAGTGTTCAGGTAGCAGTGTTATACCAACAGGAAGAGGCACTGCTAAACATAAAGATTAGGTGGGGCCCAAGCTCCCATTGGCTGCCAGAGCCTTGATCTGTTCCCTACCCACTCCCCTCCTGCTGGTTGCCTAAGTCCTTCCCTAACCCCCAGTCCTTCTGCTGCCCCCACTGCCCCAGGCTGACCCCCTCACCTGTGCCCTTTCCCTGCTGGGCTGGCATTTCTGCCCCCAGACATCCCCCCTGGCTCCTTTACCTGGCCACCGGATGAGAGTGCGGCCCCAGCAGAGGCTGAGGCTCCTGGTCTGACTCTGCTCTGATCATGCTCAGGCCAGGGTGGGAGTTTTAAAAACTCCCAGGCCCAGCCTGGGGCAGTTCCCTACCAGCCGGAAGACTATGTCTTCCAGCTGGGTAGAGGCTACTGCTGCCGGCTGTGGGGCAGCATTCCCTGTGCGGGGGAGTGACGGTGTGCCCCTGCGCAGCTTAGTGGCATGCTGCTCAGGGGCTGGCCCTGAGTTTCAGGGGGCTGATGGCCCAGAGCCCCCACTAGCAATGCCTCTGCCAGCAGTGAAGAGTTTTCCCATCAAGACCATGAAACCTGCTCAACAAGTGGCCCTTGTGTAAGTATCTCCCATCAACATAGCACTGTGCACATGAGCACTTGTGTTGGCAAAGGTTATTTTGCTTGGGGAGTATGTTTTTGCACACCCTTGAATGACAAGTTTTGCCAACTTAAGTGCTAGTGTTGGCATGGCCTCAGGGAGAGATTATTTGTTGAGGAGCTAGTAAACAGGAGCAGCTACCAGAGGAGTTTAGTGAGGGAGCTCTCCAAGTGAATTGGCAAATTAAGGAAGTATGGGTTAGATGCATGGACTGTAAGGTGGATAGAAAACTGGCTAGAACAACGGTTTCAGCGTGTAGGAATCAATGGCTCCATGTCAAGTTGGCAGGCAGTAACAAGTGGTGTGCCCCAGGGGTCGGTCCTGGGGCCAGTTCTGTTCAATGTTTTCATTAATGATCTGGATGATGGGATAGATTGCACACTTAGTAAGTTTGCAGATGATACCAAACTGGGGGGAACGGTAGACACCCTAGAGGGCAGAGACAGGATTCAGGGAGACCTAGACAAACTGGAGCAGTGGGCCAAGAGGAATCTCATGAGGTTCAACAAGGATAAGTGTAAAATCCTGCACTTGGGACGAAAAAACCCCATGTACTGCTACAGGCTGGGGAGTGATCAGCTAAATAGCAGCACTGGAGAAAAGGACCTGGGAGTCATGGTGGATGGGAAGCTGGATATGAGTCAGCAGTGTGCTCTTGCTGCCAAAAAGGCCAATGGCATACTGGGCTGCATCAGAAGAAGTGTTACCAGCAGATCGAGGGATGTGATCATTCCCCTCTATTCTGCACTAGTGAGGCCACATCTGGAATACTGTGTCCAGTTTTGGGCTCCCCACTACAAAAAGGACATGGACAAATTAGAGAGAGTCCAGAGGAGGGCAACCAAAATGATCAAAGGGCTGGAGCACAAGCCCTATGAAGAAAGACTGAAGGAACTAGGCTTATTTAGCCTGCAGAAGAGAAGACTGAGGGGGGATTTGATAGCAACCTTCAACTACTTGAAGGGTTGCTCCAAGGAGGAGGGAGCTCGACTGTTCTCGGTAGTAACAGAGGGCAGAACGAGAAGCAATGGCTTCAAGTTACAGCTGGGGCGGTCCAGGCTGGATATTAGGAAAAACTTCCTTACTAGGCGAGTGGTGAAGCATTGGAATAAGTTGCCTAGGGAGGTGGTGGAATCTCCATCTCTGGAGGTGTTCAAGTCCCAGCTGGACAAAACACTGACTGGGATGATCTAATGGGAGTGGTCCTGCTTTTTTTGGCAGGGGGTTGGACTAGATGACCTTGTGGGGTCCCTTCCAACCCTATGATTCTATGATTCTATGAAGGAGGAGCAACTGCATGAACCTTGGGGTGGGTTTGTTGTTGTCATCCTCTCTTTCGCTCTCTGTGTGCTTGATGCTTGATTGAAGTATACTGTGTGCTGTGTTAGCTTGGAGGACTGTTCGCTGATCCTAGTCCTGCTAGGCAAGACTGAGAGATTCTTAATGAGGTTTTGATTCCCAAACCTTTTAGCACCTAGAGGGCGGGGCTACTCAAGAGTACCAGGGGTTTTAAAATCCCTCTTCTAAGCAACCAGAGGAGCTAGCAACCACAGGGCCATCCCCTAACTCTCCTGTCTTTATTCCACACCCTTGAGCCTCCAACTCCTTCCACACCTTCCCAGCCCCCTTCAGTCCCCTTGTCATCATTGCCCCACTCCACCACCTTCAGCCTCCCAACCCCTCCACAGCTCCCCAGCCCTCCCCCTGCACCCTTTCCCTGCCGGAGGCTGACTGTCCCAGCCCCTTAATCACCTCTTAACCAAGCTGGAAAGTCCTATTTTTATTAATCTCTCCTCATTTGGAAGCTGATCCATTCTCCCTAATAATTTTTGTTTCCCTTTTCTGCACCTTTTTCAATTTCAATAACATTTTTTTGAAATAGGACAACCAGATCTGCACACAATATTCAAGATGTGGGCATACCAAAGATTTATAAAGAGGCGATATGATATTTTCTGTCTTATTTATCCCTTTCCTAATGATTTCCACTGTTGTGGACTTTTGTTTTTGGCTGCTGCTGCACATTGAGTGAATGTTTTCAGAGAACTATCCAGAATGACTCCACGATCTTTCATGACTGGAAAGAGCTAATTACTTTACATGTGTAATTAAGATTATGTTTTTCAATGTGCCTTATTTTGCATTTATGACCACTGAATTTCATCTGCTATTTTGTTGTCCAGACACTCAGTTTCGTGAGATTCCTTTGTAACTCTTTCCAGGGGCGTAGCTGGCACTGGGCACACAGGGCCTGTGCCCTGAATCCCAGCGCCAGTGCCCCGGTTGTGGCGGGGCCCTGCCTCTCCCAGTCTTCAGCCCAATCGGGCTGGAGATCTGGGGTCCAGCCACCCACAGCTGCGGCAGCTGCTCCAGCCCCGTCCCTGGCCAGGGATCTGGGCCCAGCCACCTGCAGCCGCTCCCAGCCTCATCCCTGGCTGGGGATGCAGGGCAAAGCCTCCTGCTGTTATACCAAAAGGGTACCCAGGAGAGCACCCCCTCATAAAAAGAAAAGACTAGCAGGATCTTATTCAGGGGGACAAGGCAATATGTCACATTTATTGTAAACAAGTAAGAATAGCAAAAGGCAGTCACACACACACACACACACACACACACACACACACACACACACACAAGAAGTTCTGCAAACTGGTATGATATAATTACTAGTCCTTTCATGTGTTGCTTGAGCCAGCCTAGTGGCCAGCTAGGCTGGGCACAAGGAGGGAGGCAGGCCTCTGTCGGTCGCGATCCAATGCTCCAAGATGACAGTTGCAGAATGAGACCCCAAAGTTTTCATGTTCTCACCCATCTTTTATACTTGCTGGCCCTCAGGTAAGTCTATGGGATTTGCTGTGTCATGGTTGCCTCAGGGTTCCTGTGAGATCATTGGTCACCAGTCACTTGCAGACTTGATTGTATTTTGTTCTTTTCTTTCTGGGGTGGCTCCTTCTGTTTGTTTTAATGAGATGTCCTCACTGTTCAGACAGTTAGATGGTACTTATGGTTCATCAGGACAGCTGGCAGTTGAGACTGGCCTCTTTACACACACACCCCCTTCATTCACACACCTTGTTCACACATTTAAAAGAACATACACAGCATACGCCTAAGCCAGATTTCATCAAGTGTCCAAAATGGAGTACATAGTTTAAGCAGGAGTCCCAAACTGACAATATGGAGTCTTGTTAGACATTGGTTATAATGTCTATTACACAGGGTTACAAAATTATTTTACTTTATGATGCGGAAGGACAGATACACAACACTAACTATCATATACTTTAAAGATAAATGTAATGCATTATCTGTCTGTCCCCCTACATTATCTGTCTGTGCTCCACACTGTGGCTGCCACAACCACTCCCGGCCTCATCCCCGGCTGGGGCTCTCGGGCCCAGCCGCCTGCAACTGCCGCACCGTGGCAACCGCTCCCATCCCCGTCCCCGGCTAGGGCCATGGCCAGAGGCCGTGGTCTCTGGGTAGGGGGCAGGGCCTGGGCCGGTGCCCCGGGTCCTTTCCCGGGACAGTGACACCCCTGACTCTTTCCCAGTCTGTTCTAGAATTAATTACCTTGACTAGTTTTCTAACACCTGCAAATTTTGCCACCTCACTGTTTACCCCTTTTACAGATCATTTATGAATATGTTGAACAGTACAGGTCCCAGTACAAACCACTGGGAGACCCCAGAATTTACCTCAGTTAATTCTGAAAACTGACCATTTATTCCTACTCTTTGTTTACTATCTTTTAACCAGTTACTGATCCAGGAGACAAGTTCTAAAGGGGAAGTCATATCAGTCTAGTTCAGCAAAACAAACAAGAGCTATGTCTACACTGGCAAGTTAGTTTGAATTAAGAAGGCTTAATTCAAACTAAGTTTTTAGCTGTCTACACAGGCTTTCCTTAGTTTGAAGTAAGGAAGTCCTTAGTCTGAACTAAGGGACGCTTACTTCAAACTAGTAACTACTGGCGCTTAGTTCGAATTAAGTCCAGTGGGGAGCAGGACTAACCGTGAGTTCTAAATAAGTTCGAACTAAGGGCAGTTAGTTCAAACTAACAAAATGGACTAGTTCGATTCAAACTAGTAAGTTTGAAGTTAGTTCGAACTAGCCTCGAACTTATTAATGTAAGATAGGCTTAGAAGCTGTATTTCAGTTTTTTTCTTACTACCAGAGGTGGTTTTGCCTTCTTTTTACCTCACCTCCCTCTAATATGCTGTTCTCCACTGTTTGAATCTAAACAGCTGCTTTGACTTGCTGTAACAGTCTGACCTGATCCTACCTCTTGACACTTCCCTGCATATATTTTCCTCCCATTCTGTAAATTCCCCATCTTCAAGCAGCTGACAAAGTGTCATTTTTCTCTCATAAAAGTGTACGTGATAAATAAATCTGTTAGTCTTTAAAAGTCCCAGAAGACTCCTTGTTTGTTTTGCTAACCCAGGAAGGAATCTTCCCTCCTACCCCATTATACCTGTCTTTGCTAAGAGTCTTTGGTGAGGGGCTTCGTCAAAGGCTTTCTGAAAGTTGAAGTGCTCTGTACCCCCTGGATTACACTTGTCCACTTGCTTGTTAACCCACTCAGACTGGTTAGGCATGATTGCTCTTTACAAAAACCATGTTTATTCTTTCATGTCCATCTATGTGTGTGATAGTCTGTTCTTTGCTATAGTTTCAACCAGTTTGCCTGGTACTGAACTTTAGCTTACCAACCTATAATTGCCAGAATCACCTTTGTAGCCTTTTTAAAAAATTGGTATCACATTAGCTATCCTACAGTCATTTGGGTACATAAGCTGCGTTAAATGATAGGTTACATATCACAGTTAAGTTCCAAAGGGGCAGCCGTGTTAGTCTAGTAAAGCAAAAACAGCAAGGAGTCTTGTGGCACTTAAATCTGTTAGTCTTTCAGTGCCATAAGACTCCTTGCTTTTTTTGCTATACCACAGTTAGTAGTTCTGCAATTTCACATTTCAGTTCCTTCAGAAACCTTGGGTGAACACAGTCTGGTCCTAGTGACTTGTTACTTTGTAGTTGATCAGTTTGTTCCAAAACTTCCTCTAATGATACCTCAGTCTGGGACAGCTGCTAGATTTGTCACCTAAAAAGACTGCCTTGCACGTTGCCATGTTCCAAAGGGACAGCTGTGTTAATCTAGCTCAGTAAAACAAGCAAGAAGTCCTGTGGCACTTAAAGACTAACAAATTGATTTATTGCATGAGCTTTCATGGGAGAAAATCCCAGTTTGTCAGATGTTTTGAAGATGGGGGAATTTACAGAATGGGAGTAAATAAATGTTTGTTTTACTAAAAAGACTGGTTCAGGTTTGGGATTCTCTCTCACATCTTCACCCCTGAAGACCGCAGGCAAGAAATCATGTTGTTTTTTCCAGTGGTAGCCTTATGTTCCTTGAGTGCTCCTTTAGCATCTGGATCATCCAGTGGCCCACTGCTTGGTTAGCAGGCCTCCTCCTTCTGATGTACATAAGACAATCTTTGCTGTTACTCTCCATGTCTTTGGCTAAGTGTTCTTCAAATTCTTTTTGGAGTTTCTAATTATATTTTTACACTTGACTTAGAGTTTATGCTCCAATCCAATTGATTTCATAGCTTGAACTTCCACTTTTTAAAGGATGCCTTTTTCCTTCTAACTGCTTCTTTTAATTTGTTGTGTAGTCACAGTGGCACATCTTATTTATTTTTTAATTTGGGGGTATATATTTGTAAATAACATTCCTAGGTTTGCAGGACTGACAGAGTATTTTAACTCTAATTAAACAAAAGGTTAGGTGACCAGCGTGGAAAAGGGATAAAAGCTCTTTTGATCAGGACCAGAATTCCATCACCCTCGGTAAGTTCATTTGCACTAACCTTGTCAAGGGTAAGAAATACAGACTTAAGCAATATCTCTTAATTGTGACAATGCACAGGATACAAGCTTCAATAAAGAAAAAGATGAGATTTATATAGACCATAATTTTTGTTATTCTGTTCACTGAATGTAATATGTTTGTGCAAGGTGTCAAGTAGTTGGAAAATAAGATAGTATTAAGTACCATAAAATGTTATAGTGGCTCCTTTTAGAATGAGGGGCTATTACCCTAAATATTACAAGGAACAGCAAGGGATTTTCAAAATTCTCTCATGTTTGTATTTTCAATTACCGGTACATAGTTTTGCCATTGGAGTAAAAAAAAAACAAATAGCTCCTGGAATGGCTGACTGAGACACCATTTTATTCCTGGACTCCCAGTGAAAAGTGATTGCAGAGAGTGTATGTAATAGCTTCCATTGTTTGAATAAAAGTAGCAAAATTAACAAAAAGGACAAATGGGCCAAACTTCTGATTTCCATATGAAAGAGGAATAAAGGGATAGTCTATTCCAAGAACAGTGCTTCACTTGCAGTCAGATAGATGTTTAATATGTTATAGAGATTCTATTATACCCTTACCAGACTGTGGGCCTGGAAGGGGATGTCACCCCCACAGAAGGCACAACAGGTCGTTAGGACTATTAACCTGGGGGGAGCCAGGGCCTGATGGCCTGATTGACGAAGAAACCTGGCTGGGCAGGGGCAGGTTGAGCCCAGATGAAGGCTGCTGTGGAAGTAGTTTGCAGTTATTCCTAGGGAGAAATATGCTGGGTTTAGGGCTATAGAATCTGGCAAAAAACTAAAGTAAGGAGTTATTTATAGTTTATTCTATAGGAAGAATGACTTCAGGCTAGCAAACTCAGAAGACAGAGAAGAGAAGTAGGCAGGAGTCCAGGAAAATAGCTGCAAGATTTGGCTGTAAGTAGCCTGCAGATATTAGATGTAGGATTGCTAGACTGGGACTTTGAGTGGGGAAAAGGCCAGGGTTTCTGTACCAGGTTCTGGAGCTGGTCTGCTTTCGTAGGCCTTAAACTAGAAGATTTTCTGGAGTGGGATGAGGTGTTTGGATTAATACTACAGAAAGGGAGGTCTAGGCACTGACCTAGGTCAGGGGTCAGCAACCCAAAGTGTAAGAAGAGTCATTTTTCAAAATTCCTTCAATAACCAAGTGTTTTGAGAGCTGCAAAGGGTGTAGCCTCCTGGTGGGGGTGGGGAGGATCTGGGCCAGGGTGCCAGCTGCAGGGTCCCATGGGCAGGGGAGGAAGCCAGGAATGGGCCTCCCACAGGGTCCCTGGTGGTAGTGGGGAGCCTGGAGCCAGGTGTAGGACACCTGGAAGGTCCCCTCATGGCAGGGTGGAGTCCAGAGCTGCAAAGGGGCAGCCAAAGAGCTGCATGTAGCTCTGGAGCCACAGGTTGCAGACCCTTGACCTATGTGAAGGGCTGAGTCACAAAGAGGGGATGCTGGAAGCGCTGTAGACTAGAGTGAGGTGGAATGCGGTGTTGGTAAGGGGTCATTTGCCCTAGAAAGCAGCTGCTTCCCAGATGAGGCCACAAGGAGGTGCCCTAATGGTGAGCGAGCCCCATGACAGAGCTATAAAATGATTACCTCTAAAGTAGTGTCGGAGAAATTGTGGTGAGGAAGCGAACTTTTCTAAAGTGCAATAGCTACAATATTCAGGTTTATTTGCAGATAATTACACACATTACTGAAAATCCCACTAGAATGTGAAATATTTACTTTGCCCCATAGAAGGTAGTTTTAGGAATAAACAACATTGAGTTAGTGAATATAAATGCATGCACAAATTCTGTATTTTTTGTTTGTTTTTTAGCAGGGAACCAAAGAAACTGCTTTAAGAACTTAGAAGTTTGAACTTTCTCTGAATCGTAATGACTGTCTACTACAGAGTATCTAGTATGTGGTAAAAATGGATTTTGGAGTATAATTTCAAGTAATTTAGGAATCTTATTTCTATTTTCTGAAGTGACTAAGGAACTTAAGAGCTTATAATGTTTACTTTCATTGTCTCTTCTCTCCAAAGTTGCTTTAGAGCTTTTGGACTTAAGCTCCTAAATCACTTGGATACTTCTGAAACTTATTCTGGAGCATCTAAATTACACTGACTTCTCAATGAGACTTAAATTTCCTGAGGGCTAAGTCACTCTTGAAAAGGGGAAGTAGGTGCTCTTGAAGAGGTTACTCTTTTTTTCATCAAATAGTTTGAAGAAGCTTTAAGTGGTAAAGATTCCTTTCTTACTCCACTTGACAGAATACTCTCAAACCAAGAGGGAAATAGGCAGGCAGACAACTCTGACTGAAATTTTGGGCTAGACATATTTTTGTAGAGTGGAATGGAGAGGTTTTTCAGGTTGACTGTCCATTTCAGAATGGAAATTGCTAATGTTTGGTAATATGGCAGGAGGTATTTATTTTCAGAGTGGACTGTCTACTTGGTGCTCACATTGGGGAGCACACAGTTAGTACCATGAAAGTCAATGAGGCTACTTGTGTGAGTGAGTGCTCAAACTATTGTGCTGTAAGGCTCATTGACAGCAATTCTGGTCTGCAGGGCAGAACAGTCATAGAATCACAGAAAGTGGAAGGAACCATGACAAGTCATCGAGTCCAGTTCCCTGCACTCAGGTGTTTGTCTAACCTGCTCCTAAAAACCTCCAATGTACGAGATTCCACAATCTGCTGAGGCAACTTATTCCAGTGTTTAATCACTCTGACAGTTAGGAATTTTCCCCTGTCAGTTCCAGTTAACACTATGCTGCTGACTTGTAACAAGCAGTAATAACTTTTGCAATAGATGGTGAGTCATAAAGTTAATTTCTGGCTAAAATTCAGCATCTAAGGGAACTGAGAATATCCCTAATAACAGTGGCAGACTATCTATACGCCTTTTAATCTACTACACTTGTAATCTATGTAATACGTGAGTGTTATGTGATTAGTAATCTGACACAATGATATAAAAGAGAAAGGGCAAACATTCTAATTTATGTGAGGGAAACATTCTTTCTTCTTTCAATTTCTACAAGCAGTGCATGAGTTAATGGGAAAACAAACATGATGGAAGCTCATCCAGGTGACAATTAAGTATCCACCATTAGTTTAATGCATGTTATGAAAACAGGATTGCATCCTTGATTCTATTAATAAAATAATTAACTAATCATAATTAATGCCCATTGTTTGAATTTTTCTGAATGGTAGAAGTATCCACTATGAACCCATGTTTAATTCAGTGAAGAATGTCTAAAGAGTGATCAAAAGAGGGAAAATTTTTTGCTTCACATACTTAATTGAAAATATCTCTAGGATTCCCTAAATGGCAGAATTTAAGCCTGTAAGTTTTAAGGACCTTTTAAAAGCCTTAGTGCTCTTAGTGTATGTGAACCCAGTGGGAAGTCTCTAAGAGGGAACAGCATGTACTATGCAATATCATTGCAAGAACCACCTGTGTGTTGATCTGATTTAATACTTGGTATTTTGTATGGGAGGCAAGTTGCCCCCTGGATCCTGAAAGCTCCTGAAGGAGGCACAGGTCTGTCCACTTTGGGAGGCTGTGTTTGAGAATCACCTGTTCTCTGTCATGCCAGTGAGACCTCACTGCAGAGGAAAGAGAAGGAAAAGTGAATGAAGTCCAGTTAGTTTTAACATGCTCAGAATTCCACTAAGCTTGTTCAGGACAAATATTTTTTGTTGGAACATCAAAGGGCTTATTATTACAGATCTATATATCTCAAACTGCAAAGCTGGGCGCTTTAAAACTCTCTTGAATGGATCTGCCATGAAGAGTAATCACAGAACAAACTATTTGCCTCCTCTGTAGCAGATTTTGCCACATTTTCCAAAAGATTGTCTCCCCCCCCCTCCCCACACCAGATTTTTCTCTTATCACAGAAGATTAAGGTTGGAATCTAGTCCAATCCCAACTAAATGTGCCAGCCGGGGCCCTGTCTTGTAGTGGAGCTTGGGAGTGGATGTCTTTCTTTACAAGGGATATGGCACTTTGGGATCCCTAGCAGTATGAGGACATGTTTTCAATGTTTTAGCACACCAATTGCACGCTGGCGTAAATCGGGAGCAAATAAAGACCGTCCTGGGAATAAAAGGAAACACAGAGGACGGGTGCTAAAAATTCCCAGGGGCAGAAAAATTTCTATAGGAAAAATGGGGCCCCTGTATAAGGAAAGAAACCAAAGTAGTGGGGGAGAGGGAGCTGTGCAGTGCTCAGCTTCGCAGACCTTGGTTCCATTCCCAATTTGTGCTGATTGCTGCACACCTCCAGCATGTCCTCACCTATGTGATGCACAAAGACCCCCAGGGCACAACTAAACGTTTCAATGTTTATTGACAAGAAACATTGCTAAAACAGCAGCAGGTTCCACCCACCTTGGGAAGCCACCACCGGGGGTTCTTATGGAAGGGCTGGTTCAGCTGGGCATAGCAGAGGCTGTCAACGTCTTGCACAGGAGAGGGGGATGAAATCAGGATCTCCCTAGCTGCTCCTCCTCTTTCACATGTGACTTCCTCACCTCCTTCTGCCAGATCACCTCCTTCTCCTCTTGGTATACCAACCCCCACAGCCTCCCCACCTTCATCTCCTGTGACGACTCTGTCTGCTGCTTCTCCTGCATCTGCATCTCGCCATTCTCGGAAGGCTTCCAACTTCCCAGCTCTCAGCAGCAGGGGGCAGCTCTCAGCCTGGCTTTGGTGGGATGCCCTGAGCTTCTGAGCTCAACTGGCACCTTCATCCTTTATAGACAAGCTGGCCAGTGGGTCACAAAGGCTGTGTCATTCACTCACTGTGATGGACCAGAATGGGCCGGTCCCAATATGGCCAGAACTCACCCTGTGGAGCTGCGCGCCCACATAAAGGAATATCCCACAAGTTTTGACCCTCTCTGGCCATCAAGCCCCACTGCTGGATGCCCACGGACCCAGACGGTATGATTCTATGTGGCCATAAAGCAGCAGGTGCTCTGTTGAAATGACACAGCAGGAAGTTACTGAGGTGCTGAAAGTTTATGGGATACGCTCAGTGAGGATCCATGAAACTGAATGGATACACAGAGTGCTAGTTTGTGCCAGGTTACCAGAGGCAAGGTTTTAGAGGCAGCATGACATAAAACAAGGGTTCAGACCCAAATTAGCAGAGATGTTTGATCCTTTGACATGTCCATCTTCTGTGTAATTCTGGCAGTTCCAAACATCCCCAGGTCGCAAATCAGAATGAAAAATTGGAATTTGTTGCTCCACTGAATTTCTGGGAAAAGGTTCTATGGCAGCTGAGACAAACTTATTGAAAGGCATGTTTGAAAAGGTGGAATCACTTTGTACAGACTTGATCTTTCTCACTTTTATATTTCAGACAAATGAAGTCAAAAGGAAACACTGAACCAAATGTTTTAGTAACTTTTTTCTACAAATTTAGACAAAATTGAGACTCTTCAGTGTCACCAGAGCACCAGTGTCTGACGTTTTCCTGTTATGCCAGAAAAGTTTTAACCGCCCCTACTATTTAGTCACTCATTTTTCATAATAAACTTGTGAGCTGAATCAGCAGAGGCAACACAAGGGCTGATTGAAAATTTTCCATCAAACACCACTCTGGCTGCAAACTGGGTTTTTGAGAATGAAAGTATTGGTAGAAAGTATCTGCTTTCCTTGACTTTTTTCTTTCTTTTCCCCTCACCCCCAATCAGCTTTTTATTGGAAAACCAAAGCCCCAACATTTTCAGCAGCAACACTTTGGGTTCTTAGTTTGTAATTAATTTTTTTTCTTTGCACTTTTCACATGAAAATTTTCAGGTTTGGATTGTGATGCTTCAGTGAAAAACTGAAATCTTCTAGTCCAGTGGTTTCCAGCCTGTGGTCCAGAGACCCCTAGGTGTCCACGAACATGTTGCAGAGGGTCCGTGGAGCCTCTCCCTACTGGGGCTAGAATCCAGCTACAGCCCTGATGCTCCCTGCCAGGGCTGCCTTTTCCTGCAGCAGCTCCCGGGCAATGGCAAGGGCATGGGGCCATAGCTGCTGCAGCTCTTCTCCATTCCCCAGTGGTGCAGGCAATGGTGGTGGCAACGCTGCTCGTCAGCTGTCACACTGGTGCTGCCAGAGTGGTGCAGGCTAGAGTCTGCTTGCATGGGCCAGATTACATAATCAGCCAGGGGGGCCGCAAAGATTTTTTTTGTTAAAAAGGGATCCCCAGTCTGAAAAAGGTTGGGAACCACTGATCTAAGTCATTGATGAAAATACTGAACAAAACCAGACCCAGGACAGATAGATCCCTGTGGCATCCCTCTCATTATGCCCTTCCAGCCTGAATGTGAACTGTTGACAACTATTCTCTGGGAGCAGTTATCCAACTAGTTTTTCACCCATCTTATAAGTAGTTCCATCCAGTTTGTACATCCCCAGTTTATTACTAAAAATGTGATGAGACCATATCAAATGCCTTGAAGTCTAAATATACTGTATCTACTGCTTCCCTTCTGTCCACAAGGCTCATTACCATATCATAGAAATTTATCAATTTGGTTTGACATGTTTGTTTTTGACAAATCCATGCTGACTGGCCCTAAGCACCTTATTCTCTTCTAGATGCTTCCAAATTGTCTCCTTAATTATCTGTTCCATTATTTTTCCTAGTACAGAAGTTAAATTGACTGGTCTGTAATTCCCTGGATTGATCTTATTTAATTTTTTTGTAGCTGGGCACTATATTTGTCCTTTTCCAATACTCTGGGACCTCACCCATCTTCCACTATTTCTTAAAGATAATAGCTAATGGCTCAGCCATCTCCTGAGTTAGCTCCTTGAGTACTCTAGGATGCATATCATCAGCCCCAGTGACTTGAAGACGTCCAACTTCTCCAAGTAATTTTTAACTTCCCCTTTCCTTATTTTGGCTTCTGACCCTTTCTCATTCTTGTTGCCCTCCGCTACATGAAACATCCAATCTCCACCGACCTTCTCACTGAAAACTGAAACAAAGAATTGATCAGTCAATGGCCCCTACCCCCTTGGCCATAGCTGTTGGGGATTGAAAGGGCAATCAGGGAGGGGGAACGCAGTGGTGGGAGAGCCAAACAGTTGTGGGATGTGAAAGAGTGGAGCGAGGTTATTGGGGGTGTGGGTGAAGGGATGTTAGTGGAAGAAGAGAAGGGTCTGGTTGGGGCATGGGTGGGAGGAGATGGGAGGGGAGGTAGTTTACCTTAGAGAAGCATCCTCCACTGTGCTTGGCCCTCTCTTAAATTGTTGGGGCCCTGGACAACTGCCCCTTTTGCAGCCCCCATTAGCAGGCCTGGCTTTGTTCTTTTTTCAAAATGTCTTATTTAAGCTCCAGTTCAGTGTATAGTGATATGAGGACCTCTTGATGAAGCCAACAAGCAAAGAGGTACATCAAGGGATTCCTTTAAGTCTTTTATTTGGCATTTATCTACTAGTTCATTAGAGACCTTTTATGCCTTTTTTGAACGCTGACACTGGTCATAATCACTGTATGTATAGAAAATATGAAGTCTTAGTAGTCATACTCTGAAAATAAAGTTTTCTAGTTTTGTGAGTTAATGCAAGTTGTCTTGCAATTCATGTCTCACTTCCTATTCTGGTTAAAGATGGACTTGTCTGGCTGGCTGTGTGCAAGTTGTGTTGGATGGTTAACAATGAATGCCTATCTGCAGTCTCAGGAAAAGACTGATCAATAGATTGCCTGTATGGGAGGGGGAAAAAAAGCAAAACAACAGGGGTAATCCTGGTTTGGACTCAAAAGAAAAATGAATTTTGGGTGTACTTCAGAGGGACACTCAGCGTTTGTAGGTAGCTGTGTACCGATCTTGAACCAGTACAAAGAATGGAGGTGCAAAGGCCTGGAATTCCAGTGTCTCTGTTGCCAGAGGCTGGTGGCTTCTGGGAGTCATTCCTATCAGGAACAGACAAGACTTACTCATGCTAAGGGCAGGTGGTGACAAGGTGCCTCACAAGTTTGGATACCCCTTGGAAAGTGTCACGCATGAAATGGAAGTTACAACTAATCTAGATATCAAAAAAGAATTTTCAGAAGTGCTCAGTGTTGGCCTTCAGAAGAAGCAGAACTAGGTCAGTTATGATTGCTTTCAAAAATTTCACCCTGATGTCTAACATGAATAGCCAAGTGGAATGTATTTTGGCAATTGTGGTGGCTTTGATTTGCGTAAAATGGCCAGATTAACTTGACTGAAACCCCACTTTGTTTTTCTCTTTTAAAAAAAGCCCCTTTGACTGTAAAGTGTTACTGTGCAGGTCTTTCATGTGGATAGTGTCATGGGTTATATGAACATTATTTTGAGTGTTGGTTGGGGAAATTGTAATTACATTTGATAATATTAAAGACAAGCAGAGAACTTATAGAATTTGTCACATTTCAATTAATGTGAAACATCTGTGAATAGACAAAGTTTCGTCTTTGTTTAGCCTGTGCAGTGTCCATTCACAAATATGTGTTTGACTAATGGAGAATACAGATTCAATGTGCTGCAGGCAAGTAAATCTTACATTGATGTTTTATCAATAGAACGTAGCAGATCTTCTACAGTCACTTTGTCCCTTGCTAGCTGTAATTCTGTCTTCGTAAGACTAGAAAGTGTGTATGCATGTGCATCTGCAAACACTACAAAGTATATTGTTACTGACGATATTGGTTAAGAAAATGCAAGTAAGAACACTTGGAGTACTTGAGAGCAATTTATGTACCCATGTAGATAATGTTACAGGAATGAACTGTTATACTAAGTGCATAATACTGTTAGTTCTGCTTATCACTTTTCACTAGCTTGATAGACAGTTCTTGTAGGGGACCTGCTCATGCCTGTGTGAAACAAGCATGTAAGAAACAGGGAAATTCTCAGTTCTGACCACCTACAACAGGAAGTAAGAGTTAACTGAGAATATTTGTTAATATCCACAACAGCTGATGACGAGACACTGAATGGGGAGGGCTGAGTTACTACCCTCTGACCTAAGATCTGAGTCTATGAATAAGGAAACACCCCTGGGATTTTAGTAGCAAGATAAATCTCACTAGAGAGAGCTGCATTATGAGTCTGTATTTTGAGGTCAAGCTGCGTGTAACCAGTGTGATAAGTAGAGCTCTGCACGTATACAAATACATGGATCCATATCCGACCTGCATCTGCAAGAAATGGTCTGGGGATATCCGTGTTGTATCCATGGATGCAGATGTAATGTGAATATCCACAGATATCTGCATATTTGCAGGGCGCTAGCTCTGTGCAGATAAAAATGTGGATCTGTATCCGATTTGCATCCACAAGAAATGGTCCACAGAGATCTGTGTTATATCTGCGGATGCGGATATAATGCGGATATCTGCGGATTTGCAGGGCTTTAGTGATAAGTGCATTCTTCTCCTTGATTATTGTGCACCCCTTCTACGTCTCCTGTTAAAATTTAAGGAATTTATTTAGCTGGTTTGTCTTCAGAGATGCAGATGAAAACTAAAATGGAATTCTGCACATGTAGAAGTATTCTTGTTTATTCTCTAAAAGTTTGATGCAACAGATAAAAAACATTTTCCTGCTTATAATGAAGCAACTGTCTTAAATGAGCTGTAGTTTCCAGTAGGGGCTATGATAATCGCACTTACTGAGCACATCCTAGTGACTGGGTGTGGTACTGCTGACCTTTCTGCCCTGGTGCCTTATGTTGCTAACCTTGCTTTTTGGCAAAAGGTCTTTGGTGTCTCAGCCCTCGGGACAAGTCACAAATCAAAAATGTATCTGTCTAACCAAGATCTCTTGTCCCATCTTTGACTCCTTTTTAAATTCAGCTTTTTGTTCAGGTTTCTAAAGGAACCTTGTTGCCAGCTCAGAGCTTAGACTACTTCACTGGTGAGGAAACCTGGCCCTGCCCGTTGCTCAGAGTTCTAACACAGGGACCCTATGAACAGGAGCGTCACTGGCACCTGGCTTACAGGGCTCGAGCCCTGAGTCCCAGTGCCCGAGCCCTGGGTCTACCGTTGGGCCGCCCATGGTGGCAGTGTGCTTATGGGGCTCAAGCCCTGAGTTGCAGTGGGTCAAGCCCTGGGTCTTTTCCTGGGCTAGCGGCACTTTTGCCTATGAACAGCTGCTGCATACTGTTGTCTCCAGTTTGCTGCTGGCATTTCCTGCGCTTTTTCCTCTATAACCTGTGTTGCTTTACCCAGAGCTGTAACATGGCGTTTTGCCACCTGGGGCGTGTTCCGAGTGGAATGCGCCTTTTCCCATTAGTAGCGCTCAAAGCCTGCACCGCATAGCCACCCCTTTAATAGCACGGCTCCACTGAGCCCTTTTGGGTCGCCCGGGGCTGTGCCCTGTCGGCCTTGCCATAGTTACGGCCCTGACTTCACCTTTCCCTCAGTTCTCAGATCCTTAGCCTCCTCACTGAAGGCAAATGCCACCCAAACATGTGTTTTTGTTCTCTGACTCCTATGACCAACATCGTTCCCTGCTCCTCTGGTTTCAGACCAGAACTGATCAGCTCAGCCCTGCAGCTCCATTTATCTGAGCCTCCTGGGCTCTAATGCCTGTTTCTATGCAGCTTCTCTAGGGAGGCCTGGGTGCCCCACCTTCACTGCTCCTTTCTGGAGGGGGAAGAGAGATGTGGTAGGACTACAGGACCTTCAGTGGGGAACATGAAAGCCTACTACCTCCGTCATGGGGACAAACAATAGGATTGTCATTGTGTTACAGCGATGAGATATGAACAGTGGTAGAAATGCCATGATACTGAATGGTATAGAAGACTGACGTATCTGCCATTTAATAAGTTATGATAGCTTCTTACTTTAGTGCCCTAGAATGATCAAAAATTCTACTTTCACAATGGTTTGTCCTTTTTATCCATGGCTCAGGATGGCAGGAAGTAATAGATCTTTGGAGAATTTGCATCTACTCTCGATGATCTTGACCGAAAGTGGGACCATACTACAAATTGTATATAAAAATAGGATACAGTGACTGACTGTATGTTGGGCTCATTGGGGATTTTATTTTCCATGTCATCCTATTACGAAGATTCCATGAATTTTCCATGTGCATTTCAGTGGCATCAGTAAGATAAAACTGAGGACTCATTAGTTGGATTATATTACACAAATTTGGTAGAAAAATTACATTTTCCAGCTGGGTCAATATGGAGGCTGGAAACCAGCTGCCAATTCGTCCCATATCTAAATTACAGATTTAAGTCTCAAAAGCTGATGGGCTGAACAAGGTTATAGTGGAACTGTTGTGCATTCTTAAATATAGCAAGGAGTTGTGTGGCACTTTACGACTAAGACTAACAGATTTATTTTTTGCATTTTATTTTTTATTTAGTCTTAAAGTGCCACACAACTCCTTGTTGTTTTTTTACTAGACTAGACTAACATGGCTATCCCTTTTGAAATTAACTATAGCAGCCACTGAAGTTCCCTGTATGACTGCTTCTTTTCATTCCATTGCTACTGATTGCTGTCAGTCCACCCCTCCCACTCTTCATTGAATCAATGCCTCTGGGCTGATTGCCTACAGATATCTGGCACGCCAAGGAGGGGTCAGCTGAGATGCAGAGTGGAACTTTGAAGGAAGTTGGGGTATAGATGAATTTTGCAGCTGTTTGCAATTAGTCAAAGCAAAACTCTCCTGAGTTCTCTCAAACATTGTATCTGGCTCTCTGCATCCTGGGTCTGGCCCATCCCAAGAGTAGATAGGAAAAACAGAAGTGATATTGAGGGCTGGTGCTAGAGAAGCCGGGGGGAGGGGAGGTGGTGGCAATGACAAAAAAGGAGTTTTGCTTGGATTGCCATAATTCCTGTAGATGTTTCCCACATATGCCCAGAATTAAGCATGCTAAATTCTACCTTTTGGCTAATGCTAGATTTGCTGGTGAAATATAGAAGATGTCATCTGATATTCCAAGGTATTGTCCAGATTCTTTAAAACTGTTATCCAATAAAAGTGATTCAAGCAACTTTTGGTATCCAAACCATCTCTGTGTACATTTATTCTCTTTCTGATGTTTGATTCAAACCAGCATAAAACTTACTGGCAGTAAATTGCCTCTGCTGAAGTTGTGCTCTAGTGTGTGCTCTGCAAAATAACCAGAACTTGCTAATAGCAGTTTACTAACAGTATGTATGTATTTTGCAAGGACAGCAGGGGCAATGTGAAAAGGTTCTCTTCAAGTCTCTGTAGTGTCCTGTGCAGCCTTCAGTCAGATGAAAGGGCCTGTTGTCTAAACAACCTCCTGCGGGGTAATTGCCATAGCAGCTTATATAAAAGCAACAGTAGAAAGATGTAAAAGACATTAACTAGAGAGAAATAGGAAGCAATCAGCAACACTTTAAACAAATTCTTACCATGAAATTGCTCTCATCTTGAGATAAGTACATGGGGTCTGCTAAAGCTATAGGCTTCACTGACTTCCATCCTCCTGCAGTATTGGAACAATTTTCATAGTGGAGGTGGTGAAAGCCAGTGAAGAAAACTGGAGATGATGGAAGCCACTTCAAGCCAGGGAATACTTTCCTAATGAGGGAAACTCTTCTGTTTTTGTTTATTTATAAAGTGTTAGGATGCAGTAGATTTAGGTAATAATTAAGTGGTTAAGTTTATTCCATCCCAGGCTGTTTTGTGCATGTTTGTGTGCACAGTGGCTTTTCAAATCAATGTCTTTTGATCCTCAAAAAAGCTGTGAAGACATAGCTCACTATAAGTCACTGTTTGTGACTGTGTACACCTGTTTTATTTTGTAGACTTTCCTCGGTGTTAAGAACATGAAACACACACGGTATAGGTGACTTCAGGAAGGGGATATGAAGGACTGAAATACAGTGGGGTTTAACTCAGGCCATTAAACTGGTGCTCCCTGGAAATTCTGCAGAATACCAGGACAGAGGTGTGGTGTTGGTATTCTGCTCTTTCAATGGATGCATCACTTTTATGAATCATCTAGTCTAGTGTCCATTGGCCCAGGTAAAAGGCTTTCCCTAAACATCTGTGTGCTTGTTCTAACTTGATTTACACCAAATTGGCAATAGCATTTGATTTAAGGATCAAACAAGTCTTCACAGGAAGTGCTGAAAACATGCTGTATGGGAATTGTTCTGGTTATATAGCACTTCTAGGGTGACTTTTCTAGTAAACCTTCCATTGGTTTTTGTCATTTGTGACATTGGAGGGCAAGAATGCAAAGACTTATCTCTGAGTTCATCACTGTTGATTCTTGGCCACAATTCTGTATTAATCTATCAACCAACTGTGATGTCACAAATAGGATAACTCCAAGTGAGAAAGAAGTAATATGACCAGACAAGCTCTTAAACACCACTTGTAGATTTTGCTTGTGAATGGAGATGTATATGAAACAATAATGGTTACTAAATAAAATACTTTTCAAATTTGAGATCTGAAGATCAGTGGGTTCTAAATAGAACAAAATAGTCTCTGCTCTGTGTTTTTTGTACGCAGCACAAAAGGGGCCTAGTTTGACTGGGGTTGTGAAGTGCTTTGATGATGCAAATTTAATACTCTGACACATGCAACCAACTACTTCATCATTAGATGGCACTGTGCTTTTAAATCAGATTATCAGATGAAATCTTGTTTACGTGGTTCAGGTTTTTGTCTCAGAATTCCTTAGTGAAGTAAAGATTTTATTCTGCCTATACCTGTAGGGAACTTGCAATGTTATCATTTAGCAAAGCGTGTAGATCTATTACTTACAGGGATTGAATCTAGGACCTATAGAGAGAAACTTGTGTCTGACCTGAAGAATGAGGTTTGCTTGTTTGTCACTGATACACTGCCTTAATGCCCCATCACTAGATAAAGCCAGTTTAATTGCATTGGTTATGCATATGTTAATTACAAATTTTCAGTTGGAATTTGATCAATTAAAAATCTAAAATGATCAAGGACTGCTTTAAAAATCTTATGTATGTTTATATGTTGCTGCATGTTTCAGTGGAGGACACAAGGTGAATATAAAATATTCTCAGATCTGGATTTGAGAACAGGCTAGAGACAGATCTTCTCCTTGAAGGGGCAGATTTGGCCCTGTTAAAGTCAGTGGGAATAGGTTTTTATGTTACTTTTTTAAAAATGTGTTTAACCGTTAATCATTCTTTTGTGTCCATGTTCTTCTGAAGCTGCTCACTGATGAAGCAAAATGATGGCAAACCCTCAAAGGCAATTCATCTGGTTGTCTATAGTGAGAACTTTGGATCATCACATCTGATCAATTCAGAACCTTCAGGGCAAGTTCTAGGCATCAGTTGGCACAACCTTGTTAATGTTTGTGCAAATCACAACTCTGGAGAAGCTTGATTCACAGGAAAATCAGGGCCAGATGTTTTTATCAGTCATGCTGCAGCCATATTTACAGGAATGGAGCCCAACTTCCTGAGTTCTAAAAACAGCAAGCTCTTAATTGAGTTAAAGATTTTGCAGCTACATGGTATTAAGGCTTGCTTTCTTTGATCTGGTCACCCTGTTTGAGTAGGTGCAACATAAAACACAATGGTAGACACTAGCGTGGTGGTGGTATACCCCACATAGGCCCTGTTAATGTGAACCTGAGAGGCCTGATAGTATCCTGGGTTGCCCTGGAGGGCTGGCCAAGTTTAACTGATGATGCAGCTCAACTGAAGAGAGAGCAAGTAAAGGAGTCAGCACAGGAAAAGGCTATAGAGAGATACTCAGTAGGTTTTCCCCTGGGATAGGAGTAGAAAGATAAGGGCCAAGGAAATCACCCAGAGGGGAAAGTTGTCCTGGGATTGTGTCATAAATAGAGTTGTTTGGCAGGAGACCAGGAGAGAGATGAAGCAGTCCCTGAACATGCCCTTTTTTTCAGGCTGAGCTGGTCTTCCAGGGAGAGTGCTCTGATCTAGGAGGTATCTTGTGGACAAGCAGTTAAGGGCATTTGAAATCTGAAAGGCTTGCAGAGGATGGAAGTTTGTTTTGAGTTTGTTCCTTTTCATTTGAAATTGGAGGAGAGTGCCCTGAGGGAATGGTAAACGTATCAAGTGGTGGGAAGAAGACCTAGGAAAAGGCCATGGCAGAAGACCCTCAGAGAAAACTGGTTGGTGTCTGAATAGAGATAACTTGCCTGCTTGATTGAGACATCCTGCAATGGAACCCTGTGTACTGGGACAGACTGGGTTGTCCTACTAGCCACTAAACAAGATAGCATGAAGCCCTAGGTATAAGAGGACAAGGTTATTGGGAAGCTCTGGACCACCAGGGTGTAAGGACCACAGTGCCCAGAGTTAGGGCTGGAGACCTAATGTTCATTTAAATTGTTACCCCAGAAGGAAAGGATTTAAATAGTCACCTGGCCAGAGGAATGAGTTATGGCAAGGGACCACTACTAGCCTGGCATAACAGTTGGCAGGGGGTACTGGAGGAGAGATCCTGCTGTGCCACTCCAGCTACAAGGCAGTATGACTACAGTAAATGAGCATCACAACTTAGTTCCAAAGGGGCAGCCATATTAGTCTAGTTCAATAAAACAAATGAGGAGTCTTGTGGCACTTTTAAAGACTAACAAATTAAATGCAAAAAATAAATTTGTTTTTAAAAGTGCCACAGGACTCCTTGTTTGTTGTACAATTTAGTTTGAGTCTGCTCAGAAAGGAAGCAGTCTGCAAACTGAATACATGTTCCCATTTGAGTAGTGTGGGGACCTTCATCCGCTTTTTCCCTTCATGGTCTTTGATGTACTATAAGAGAATAAACAGGGAGTCTGATGGCACATTTAAAGACTAACAAATTTATTTATCTCATGAGCTTTCATGGAGGAAAATCCCACTTCATCAGAGCTTCTTCAAAGCATCTGAAGTGGGACTTTCTCCCATGAAAGCACATGCAATAAATAAATTTGTTAGTCTTTTTGCCACGGGACTCCTTGTTTGTTTTGCTGAGATAGAGTAACACAGTTAGAATCATAGAATCCTAGGGTTGGAAGGGACCTCACAGGTCATCTAGTCCAACTCCCTGCTAGAGGCAGGACCACTCCCACTAAACCATCCCAGTCATGGTTTTGTCCAGCCGGGCCTTAAACACCTCCAAAGATGGAGACTCCACCACCTCCCTTGGCAGCTCATTCCAAGGCTTCACCACTCTCCTAGTAAAAAAGTTTTTTCTAATATCCAGCCTCAATCTCCCTAACCGCAACTTGAGACCATTGCTCCTCATTCTGTCCTCTGTTATTACCGAGAACAGTCGAGCTCCCTCTTCTTTAGAGCATCCCTTCAAGTAGTTGAAGGTTGCTATCAAATCCCCCCTCAATCTTCTCTTCTGCAGACTAAATAAGCCTAATGCTTTCAGTCTTTCCTCATAGGGCTTGTGCTCCAGCCCTTTAATCATTTTGGTTGCCCTCCGCTGAACTCTCTCTAGCATGTCCCTGGCCTTTTTGTAGTGGGGAGCCCAAAACTGAACACAGTATTCTAGATGTGGCCTCACCAGTGCAGAATGGAGGGGAATGATCACATCCCTTGATCTGCTGGTAATACTCCTTTTGATGCAGCCCAGTATGCCATTGGCCTTTTTGGCAGCAAGAGTCCTTCAAGTGCCTGATGAAGTGGGATTTTCTCCCACAAAAGCTCATGTGATAAATAAATTTGTTGGTCTTTAAAAGCAGATGCAGGGCCCATGCCCTGCTGGCCCCAGTGGAGTGATGCCCCTGCTAACAGGGCTACCCCTTTGACTCTTAATGGAGGATGTCCAGAATTGCATTTAAGTAAGGCGTGGAATCTCAGTGCAATTTGCACTTGCTTCTAACCCATAAGGTAAAGCTATAATTTGCCTTATCAGGCATGGCTGCTGTTTGGGGAGCATTTTCCGCTATTTTCTATGACCCCTGTGATGAACCAGGCAGAATGGTGACAGCACTGGCTCCCCAGTCTCTTGTGTACTTCCTCACTGGCTCCCTAGCCCCCTTCTCTGACCCACCCGCTAGCTCTCCCTTACCTGGCTGAAGCTGCTTCCCAGCCAGGCTGCTCCCACCCTGAGCATGCATCTGTTGCACAGCTTAGAGCACACATAGCCTATGTCGGGGGTTGGCAACTCTTGGCACCCATGCCAAAAATGGCACGGGCTGAGCCTGAGCGGCATGCGGCACTGCTGAGGCCCACCTACCCACCAGTTGCTTCTTGGAGGATAATTGATCATTGTCCTATTATAAAAGCCTTTATATATGAAGACTTACCAGGTTTCCCTTCAATCCTCTCTTCCAAAGGCAAAACATGCCCAGTGCTTCAATTTGTCCTATGAAGAAAGGGTTCCCCCCCCCAAACCGTTTATTTTGTTGCTTCTCTGAACTCTCAACAGTTTGTCCACCTCTTTCCTAAGGAGTAGCACCAGACTTGGACCTAATATGCCAGCTGCGGTCTCACCTATGCAAAGTGAAGTGGACCCAATACCTCCCATGACTTGTATAGGGCATACCTGTTAATAATCCCAGAATTAGCTTCCTTCCTTTGTCACTCCCATTGTTAGCTCAATCACTTTGTGATTCACCATGACTCCCAGATCCTTTTCAGCAGTATAACCACCTAGCCAATTATTCTCCATTTTGTTGTACACATGACTTTTCTTTCCCAGGTACAGTATTTTGTCTTTATTGAATTTCATTCTGTTGGTTTCAGACCAATTCTCCAGTTTGTGAAGATTGTTTTGAATTCTAATCCTGTCCTCAAAAATGTTTGCAACCCCTCCTAGCCTGCTGTCCCTGAGATAAATTATACTCTTCACTCATCTGTTATGAATGAAAACTTTGAATAGTACCTGACTATGAGACCCCACTAGATACAATTTATAAGTTTAACAGGGAACCATTGGTAATTATGGTTTTGAGTATTCTTTTAACCATTATGCACCCACCTTATGGTAAGTTCATCTAGAGCATATTTTCCTCATTTGCTCGGGAGTGCCAGATTGATCAATACTATTTCATTTTGAAATGGTCACTGTGCAGAAATGGGTCTAATACCAATGTCATTTGCCACCCAGTTCACACCTGCCTTTTTAATATTCCTTTGCAGGGGTTTGGCTCTTAGTTTCAAGGAGAGATGGACCCAGAGCACAGAATTTGGATGCAGCTCTAGATTCAAACATCTTCAAAATTCAGGCATGTTGCAAGAGTGATGGTTTATGAGCAGGCCCATGTCTGGGTTTAAATTTTCAATCTGTTCTCAAGATTTGTTTACATGCTTTTTTCTTTTGGCTATATCAACCAACTGATTTTTAATAGTTTTTATATGTGTAGGAGTTCTTAAGATGGGGTTTAATTTGTTATGATCTCTTGCTTGAGAAAGGATTTTAGCAATTGACCTGAAGTTTACTTTGACTTCAAACAGCCACGCTTTCTAATTGCTTTGCCTTCCCTATTTTGCCCTTCTTGTAGATGTGGCCACTTCTGTGGGTTTTTTAAAATGCTTTCTGCTAGCCAAGCACCTGGTAAGTATTACCACATTATTTTGTGCTTCTTTGTGGTTTGTATCAGCTTCACCTTCTCTTTGGATTTGGTGTTGTGGCTTCCAAAACATGTATGTTTAGCCCTTTTGCACAGGAAATTTAATGTTTGCATCTTTGAAGAATGTATGGCATAATTCACTTGGACTTGTGGGAGTTTCAGTCACTGTACCCTAATTTTTGATGTCCTAAGGATCAGATTCAGTTAGTGGTGCTAATTATTTTTCCTCTGCCAAAAGGAGTTTCAGTATGCTGTCAAGCAGAGAGCAGGAGGCAAGTCACAGCTCTTTTTCCTTCCAGAGAAACTTCAGGGCTGGGAACAGACCAAAAAAAGAGGTCGGCAGGCCATCTTGGGATCAGGGAAGTAGAAGTTAGAGTTGGCTCAAAATCTTAGTTTCCATGGATACAGCAAATAGTCCCTTGCACTTTTTGTCTTTCATTTTTCTGCTCCTTTCTGCTATCTCATCTATTTATGTGCTGGAGCAGACTGACCCGGTTTTGACTTTCAGCAACAATCGGAGGAGCTGATGACCACTTCTCACTTTGCAATTGGGAGCTGCAAATCTATGGTCTAGCCAGGGGCATCGCTGGGGGGGGGAGAGGGATCCAGGGCACGGGCCCAGGCCCCACCCCCAGTCCACAGGTCCCACCCCCAGCTGGCAGGCCCTGCCCCCTGGCTAGGGATAGGGCCAGGTGCAGCCGTGCCGCCGCGGGCAGCTAGGCCGCAGCCGGGCTGGGCCAGGCCAGAAGTGGCTGCAGGAGGCCGGGCCCCACGCCGCCACGGCCGCGGACAGCCAGGCCCCAGATCCCTGGCCTTCCAATTGGGCCAGAGATCTGGGGCACTGGCGCTGGGGCTCGGGGCACGTGCCCCAGGGTGCCCAGCGCCAGCGATGCCCCTGGGTCTAGCCCAGGCTTCTTGAACTTGTGGCCCGTGAGCCTCTGAAGTTATTTCCCATGGCCCGCAATGACACTGTCATTATCGATATTAACAATATCGGTGTATGAAAAAGTTTCAGCGGTGCAGCCCTTGGGCTAATGTACTAGTCCTCATGGGGCCCTCATGGTCATTTGAGTTTGAGACCCCCAGTAAAGCCACTGTCTTTCTCTTCCCTGGAGTCAGGCCTGCAGTTAGAGCACAGCCCATCACAGATAGGGGGAGTTGAAATGAGTGCATCCAAATGACCATGTCACTACCCTGTGTGTCAGATTTTCTATAAAAGTAGATGATTCCCTGTGTGTGACTGATCCACTAGGACACTATGGCAATGAGGACTATACAGAAATGTAGACGGCATCTGCATGTCACAGAGATTGAGAGGCATTACTGGAGGGGAGTCGGGACCCACTCTGCCACGCAGCCCCAGTCCTGCTCCAGGGTCCAATCCAGCCACTGTTGCTTGCTGGCAGCAGCAGGGGCCTGATCCAGCTTCAAGTCTGCTGCAAGAGGCTTGGAGCTGGAGACGGTCCGTGCCATTTTTCACAGAACGGGCCACTTCCAGCTGCACTGCCAGCCAGAGATCCAGGGCCTGTGCCCTGCTGGCCCCAGCATAGTGATACCCCATTTGCATCTGAGGAAGAAAGAGAGCAGGAACGGTGGGTTACTTATCAGTAACCATCCTTCTTTGAGATGGGCTGCTCAGATTCATTCAGTAATAGGTATATCCGTGCTGCAGCACACGATTGGTTGGAAACTTTCTGCCCTAGCCTGTCACAAGAGGGCTGGCAGCCACCACCCCCTATGCCACCTCGTGGCTATATATGTGGCTGCTGCCCGGACCCTCCTCAGTCCCTAAAAGTCACCAGTTCCTGTTGCGGGGACGGTGGGAGGGTTGTGAATGAATCCAAGCAGCCCATCTTGAAGAAGGACAGTTACTGATAAGTAACCCACTGTTCTTCTTCGAGCGCTGCTCGGATACATTCAGTAATAGGTGACTACTAGCTGTGCTTGAGGACGGTGGGTGGAGTTGACCCTGTCAGCATCCAGCACTGCTTTTCCTGCATAAGGTAGCTGGCCCCAAGCCAGTGAGGTCCCCCAGAGGGGTCTAAGGTGTTAGCCTTGGAACCGAGGACTAGGTAAAGAGGAACCTGCGTCAGGGAATCTGACCCCAGTGGCATATAGAAGGCCTACTAAGAAGGCCCACCCAGCTTCATAATGGACAGAACCTGGGAATCCCAGTACCAGAGATGGAAAGAGAGAGAGAGGGAGAGAGATCTCTAGGATGTCGTGGACAGGAGGAGAAAGACTCCCTCTGGCTAGGTGGGTTTGGGGTGTGTCACCATGATGAGGTGTACCTCCGATTACTGCCTTTTGACTGATTTCTCTCTCTCCGCTTCTTTCCTTTCTTTTGTTTCTCTCTCTTCTTAGGAAATAAAAAAAAGGAGTGGTAGATGGCCAGTGGTGAGGGTCATCTGGTTTGCCCAGATCTGAGGCCACCACTTGGAATTTGAGGGATGGGGCTGACAACATGTTCCTTGCATTCTTGTGGGGTCCCATGGCTGCCTGGCACCAAAACCTTATGTGTGCCCAGGGGCTAACCTTCTAGAGAAAGCCTGGGAAGGCAGAAACATTGTTTAATAAGACCCCTGGCTAACGTGCAGGAATTACTGGGAAGAATAACTGCAGTAATGCCAGTGTCATGAGCGCGGGTGCTCTGATGGGGGAGGATGCCCACTGGGAGAGCAGGCTCCGGAAGAGGAGCAGGAGAATCCCACCTAGGCCACTGTTCTAATTGAATATTATCACTGGCCTGAGGGTCAGAATCGAGGCTTGATGCCCTGAGTTGAGCGGAAATTTCATCCTGCCTGAAAGAGGATGGCTGGTCCGTGGGGTACTCTAACAATGGGTAGCCTACTAGAAGACGCCCACGTGGTGTGCAGGCTCCAGAAGCCACTTAAGGCAATATTTACAATGAACATTTATAACAGGCCTCTGGGTGGCGTCAGAGGGACCGACCACCAGAGTTGGACAAGAGTTTGTCCTGCGAGAGGAAAGCAAGGGACAGATGGTCCCGGATTATCCAGCCCCGGCACGTAGAAA
This sequence comes from Podocnemis expansa, assembly GCA_007922195.1. Lineage (NCBI taxonomy): Eukaryota > Metazoa > Chordata > Testudines > Podocnemididae > Podocnemis > Podocnemis expansa. Next base: position 6,764,988 of record ML682021.1, on the reverse strand, counting down.
GGGAGCCGGCCGGGGTAGTAGACCCATGCTGTCAGTTTGTGGGTGACTACTAGGGATGTTCCCATCCACCCTGGAGTGCTCACTGAGCGGCCTTAGGTCGCTTTCCATCCCCTTGTAACAACCAAAAGCCTTCTGAGTGCTAGGGGATGAAGCTCTGGGTCGTAGGATCCCGGGGTATCTGGGACTGCCTGGTAAAAACCCGTGGTCCGCCAGGAGGCTAGGGCTAGGATATTAGGGGAGCAGAGCTCCTTTTCGCTAGAACAAGAGATCCCTTTTTCAACTTGGAAAGGGGAAACATGGGGTTCAGGCTGAAGGCCCTATTGTGAAGAGATACTCCCAGTGTGTTTGCCCCCAAGCTGGAGGTAGGCTACCGGTGTTGAGCCTGGGGAAAGGCGGTAATAACCCCTAATTGTCTCTGATCCGTGTGCGAGGGGTCAGGTCTGAGGTATCTGGCATCTAACCACTTGATGCCATTGGTCTGGGCTGGTGCCCAGGCAGAGTGACAGCAAGTTACCCTGTCCTGAAGCCCCGGAGGGTGGACTGTTTAGTGAAGAGAGAAGGGTAGGGCCTGAGACCTGCTGGACAGCCACCGGACAGGGGAGGGCCTGAATTGTCACCAGGGTCCAGTAGCTATGGACCAAAAGGCAGGAAAGGAGAAAACCTTCATAAGTGGTAGGAAGGTGGGAGAGTCCAGAGCCCAGATAGGCATAAAACCATTCTGGATCTGTGGGGTCAGGGCACATGGGATCAGGAGGTCTGGCCCTCAAGGCTAAGCGAACATATGTTCAGCAAAGTCACTACAGGGATATCTGAGGAAGTATCCCTTACTTCTATGATGGGAGTTAACGTTGTTCCACCCAAAATTTTATAGGGGTTACCCTGTTTTCTGCCCTGTGTGCCCCCAAGGGAAGTGGTGAAACTGGATGAGGGGGCTTCCTTTCCCAATTGGGGAAAAAAGGCCCAATGAGAATTCACAGGTGGCACCTCGAGAAGAAGAACTTTCAGTGTATGTTTTACACCCATTGCTCCAGGTAATAGGAGGAAGCGTATTGGGACCCGGGGTAGTACGTGGTCCCTGTAAAGGAGAGACCGACAATCAACAGCTAGAATGAGGGGTTCCAACCTCTGGTGGAGGGTGGAGTCCCTTCGCCCAGGGAGGGGTATGGGTCTGGGATGGGAGAACTCTCCTGTCCAAGAATAGAATCAGGCCAGAGGGGTTAGGGTGACACAACTCAGCCGTTCATCCAAGAAGGGCAAATCAGGGAGGCGTAAGGCTCCTGTTGAGCAGGAGGATGTTCAGGGGCCCCTGAAGGGAGGAGGCCCAAGTACTTGACCTCCCTCTGGGGGTCTTGGGCACTGGCAATAATGGCCTCGGTCTCCACCAGGAAAAGGGCTTCCCTGTTGAAGGGGAGGTCAAAGATGACCTGTTGGGAAGCAGAGGATATTCCTGTCTCCATCAGCCACACTGTGCAGCAGAGAGTCACAGCCAAGGCCATCATGCGGGAGGCTGTGTCTATTGCATCCCAAGCCTAAAGGAGGAGGTCTTTGGACACTATTCTGTCTTCCTCCAGGAAAGCATCATAATCCACCCTAGCCTCCTGTGGGAGTAGGTATCTAAATTTATTCATCGACTCCCACACATCAATCATGTATCTGCCCACCAGGGCTTGGTTATTGCCCACACGCAACTGGAAGGCAGAGGAAGAGTATACTTTCCGCCCCAGAAGGTCTACCTCCCTCGCATCCCTCAATGCTTGGATGGGATCATGGGGAATTTGGTCTGGGCCTAGGGCCGCCTCCACCATGTCCTGAGGTGGTACTGGGTGGTGGATAAGGGAAGTGAACTCTGTCCCTGGAACCTGATATTTTAGGCCCTCCATATCTGATACCAGGGGAATAGAGCCTGGGCTTCGCCATCGTGACAATGCAAGGTCCCACATGCTAGGGTGGAGTGGCACTGTGACAGGCTCACCAGACAAGATCACTGGCCCAAATAGTGTGTTGGTGGACCCTTCAGGGGATTGAACTTCCATCCCTGTATGGGCAGCAACACGGCGCAGAAGATCAAAGTGCGCCGTGAGGTCTCCCATGTAGGTGAATGGCACAGGGTTTAAGATTCTGGCTGGTGCCAGAGGTGCCAGTGCCGCCAAAAGCTCTATGGCACTGTGAGGACTTGACACGGTCTCCTGCGAGGACCATTCATAGGGCTGGTACCTAAATGGTGCCGATGCCAAGAGCTGAGGACGGGGCCATTTGGACCCCATTGAGGCCCCTCCTCTGGACTCAAAGGAAGGGAAACTCCTCGGGAACTTGATGATGGTGCTGGCGACGGCAAGGTGATATGGTGCCAGGGAGAATGCTCAACGGCACCCAGGCTCTGACCTGTGGGGGAAGTCGGGGAACTCGGGACTGAGACCAGAGAGGGTGTTCGGTGACCATTGCCGGGCCAGGCCCTGGAGGCAAACGCTGGTTTGCCCTTCCTCTTCAGGGGTATTGGAGAGGGTGGTGTAGGCAATAAGAGCATCTTCACTTCCTCGAACGCCTTTGGTGTAGCAGGGAGTGGCACTGACTCCTCGCAGTCTCCTGGTGACCCCCAAGAGGGGGAGCGGCACCAGTGCCGGTGACACGGTACTGGGACCTGTACCGAGTGGGCCTTTCTGTGGCCTCTCGATGAGTGGCGCCTGGAGGGCTCCAGTGCCGAAGAGGCACGTGGTGCCACAGGAGACCCCAAAGCCTTGGGGGTGGGCTGCCGCATTTGCCCCGAGGCCAACGCACAGTGCCTTTGCTTCCTGTTTCTTATTGTCCTGGGTTTAAAGGACAGACAGATGGAGCAGGAGGTGACTAAGTGGGCTTCACCCAGGCACCGAAGGCACTTCACGTGGGGGTCATCCCGTGGAAAGGCCTTGCCACAGGCAGCACAAGGTTTAAACCCCACCATGGTGGGTGGCAGAGGGGAGCGGTGTTGCTGCTCAGACAGATGCTCAGAAGAGGAAGCATTCTTCCATGGAGCGATGTCCACAAAGAGGTGTTCCCAACCGAGCTGCTGGCTCATAAACGAAGACGACAGGCTGCTTGCGCGATTGCAAGGAGTGGGCTGTTCCACGAACCATTGCTGAGGTGGACAAAATGGAACTGAGGAGGGGCTGGGCGGCGGCGGCCACATATGTAGCCACAGGGTGGCATGGGAGGTGGTGGCCACCAGCCCTCTCCTGACAAGCTAGGACAAAAAGTTTCTGACCAATTGTGTGCTGTGGCACGGATATACCTATTGGTTAATGTGTCCAAGCAGCACTCAAAGAAGAATCTGTTATTTCTGAGACAGTAAAACATGGAGAAAATGTCTTAAAACATGCCTGGGAAGGAAAGAGTAAAACTTAATTAACTGACAGTTCTTAGTACTGTCCTCACATGTCCTCATTCATATTAAAACCTCTTTGCACACTCATGATGCGGAGTAACCCCCTCCTCCCCCCAAAACCAAATATGAGATGAAAAATCCTCATACTAGAAATCTACTTGTATAGGAAACTGTACAATTTGTCTGAGGCTGACAGCTGCATTCTGATTAAGCATGTTAACATTTTTAAAATGTTCACATGGATTTCCATGTTTGTATTGCAGTAGCACCTAGGAGCCCCAGGCCTGGGCCAGGACCCACTATGTGGGGCAGTATATGAATAAGGAGTTTATAATCTAAATATTGATGTATGGATAGCTTGAGGGGGGATAGCATCCTCTGCCTCTCGTGTTAGTTCTGTTCTGTGGGTAGGTGGGAGTGCCAGATTGCTTTCACAGTCCTTCCACTGTGTTTCACTTCTGATGTGGCAGGCTGACCTCAAGGGGTATTCAGTCTCCATAATGCATTTGCTTTTTCGCCTGAGACTGCCAGCAAGGGTGCTAACTACTAGTCTCCAGTGTGGGAAGGCTGTTGTAATGAAGACAGTTGTCTGCTTGCTTCAGCACTTGGTATACAAACACATTCTGTGTCTTGGGGGAAGAGCATCTATGTGATGAAGGAAAAGGAGGCACAGTTGAGTGGTGATGCTGGATGCACTTTAAGACTCTGCAGGCCCTGGCAATGCAAATGAAGGTGTTTATTACTTTGTGGGGGGAGGGGAGAATGGTCATTTTTTCTCCTTGGCCTTTTGTTGCCCTCTTCCTTCCTTTTGACCTCTTCCTTGACATGGGTATGAATGGTGAGTCAGGATCCCATGGTGGGGGAATAGGAAACTTGGAGCCATAGATTCTCCCTGTCACAGCCACACTCCAGTCCTAAATTCCTGCTGATCTCAGTCACTTCAGTTCAACACAACATTCATCTCAGCTGTTTGTGCAGCCAAAAGTAGCAGCAGCTTTAACCACCTGGCTGCTGACATTTGAGCAAGGCATTTCTTGTACATTGAAAGCTGTGATTTACATTGTGGTAAAATCTGTTTTTACCAAGCCTCCTCTTGGGCTGTAAAGTTAATTTGGAAAAGAAGGGGAAAGGGGAAAGCCGACACTTTGATCTTCCCTGAGCATGGATCTAATTCCATTCCTGGTGAACTGTAGTCTGGGTGATCATAATAGAGGAAATCAGATTTCACAAAAGCCTGGCAAACAGTTAAAATGGCTGTTCCCTGGGCAATTTCCCCTACCTTTGTACAAGGCAAAATGAGGCAATGCCTGGCCTCCAGGCTGCCTGTGGGCACCACACTACAGCTACCTCTGATAACTTCCTTCAGAGATGAGCGAGGTGGTGCAATCAGATGATTAGACAAGTACCAGACTGTTGTGCTGGATGGATCCACTTCTAAACAAGGGCTTTTGTGGCTGGCTGAGCACTTCAAAATCCATTGATATTTGGGCCTTGTACACCTCTGTGAGGTAAAGAAATGTAGTCACAGTTGGGAATCAAGGCATGTAATCGATTAGGTGACTTGCTTAGGGTTGTGTAGGGAGCCTTCAATTGAGCAAGGCCTTGAAGTCAGGCTTTCTGGCTATGTCTACACGTGAAACCTTAGCTTGGACTTCCTTAGTCCGAACTAAGTAGTTTGAAGGTAGTTTGAACTAACCTTTTAGTTAGAACTAGCCACAATTTTTTATAGTTCGAACTAAAGACAGCAGCAAGTTTGAACTAAAAGAAGTGTGTTACTCTTCTGCTGGGGGAGATGGCGGAGCAAGGGCTGCATTCTATATCCAGTGGTTTCCAAATAATGTTACAATACCAAGCGGCTCAAGCCCCTACCCAGTCTCCTATGAAATCATGCACAACGCCTTGGGCACCCTCGAGGGGTAATTCTTCCCCACTCACAAGCATGAGTCTGAGCATAGTACATAGAACATTTAATGGCAGCATAAAAGAACGTGTAGAAGCAATATCGAGAATCAGTGCAGGACAAGATTCCAACAACACCGAATACGGCACTCACTCCACCCCAGTGTATGTAGTGAATGCCCCTTAGATCCGCCAGGACTGCCTGCTGGTCACTCATTCTCCCTGGCCCTCCACTGGCACCGCCTGTTATCTGCTGGCACCGCCTGCTGGTCACTGACGCTCTCACTGCCCACTGGTCACTCATACTCTCTGGCCCTCCACTGGCAGCTTGCGCTGTCCACTGACTCTGCCCACTCACGCTCTTTGGTCCTCTGCTGGCTGCTCACTCCGTTCGCTGGCTCTGCCCACAGATCACTCTTCAGTGACTTTAGCTCTTAGAGAGGATCTCAGTCCTCTGTGATTTCAGCTTCTGACTTCAGGAAACCACAGACAGCTCCTCTAATCAAAATAACAAGGGAGACTCCACAAGAAGTCATCAAGTCTATCTTTTAACAGGGGGCAGGGGTTAGGCAGTGCCTTGAGCATTGCTGTTTAGCAGAGCTAATGCCACCCCCACCTCCTTTTCTCTCCCTTCACACACTAAAACACAGTTGCTCACACTTTCAAGTTCTGTGTTGCTGATAGTGACTTTTCCACCAAATAGGCTAAACAGAGTTTATACAGTGAAAGGATAGCATATTATGAAAAACACTTTCATTTCCCTTCTCAGTTAAAATACAGGTATTGACAGATTTGTGATCAAATCAACCCACATGCAATTTACCATCATAGTGAGATATGCTAATACCTAATTGTGCTCATGCAAATACGAAGCCCATGCAGATTAGCTGCCCCGCCCCTTTTTGGCTGTTAAGCACAAGACGTGCCCAGCCTCTAGACCTGCTTTACATCTGTTTAGTTCAAACTTACTTAGTTAGAACTAGCATGTCTACAGTCGGCTAGTTTGAAATAAATATGTGGATTCGTTCAAACTAAGCAGTTAGTTTGGACTAACCAGCTGAACTAACTAGTTTGAACTAAGCTGTTTTTCATTTCAAATTAGGCAAAACCTAGTGCAGATGGTCCAAACTGGTTTAAATTAAGGCTCCTTAATTCAAAGTAATTTGCTAGCTTAGACATAGCCTTTCAGACTAGTCCAATGCCCACACACCAGATCATCTCTCCAACCACTATTTGCTGTCTCCTTGCCCTCTAAAAGCAAAGAGTTTGCAGTGGCTCAAGCGCTACTGTTTATATATAGTGGCTGCTGGTTTGTAGCATGTAATTTTCTGTTTTTTCTTACTGTCTTGGGAGGGTGGTATCTAAGATGTCAACCACAAATAGATAATGGGCCAAATGAACTAACACTGGAGGGGTGGGAGAGGAAAGGTATCAGAATTTGAAACACTATCTGAAAACCAGAGGACTTGTAGATGCACATGTACCTCATAGCATCTAGTGAATGAAAACCACCTGTGGAGGATCCTGCTATTGCCACTTGTAGGAGTGACTAGCTGAGGGCCCGACCTGATCCTGCTCATAGAGTGACAAAACTTGCATTGATTTCAGTGCTAGCAAAAACAGTCCCCTGTATCTCTTTAGACTGTACCTTCCTTCAGAAGGTCTTGCCAATCATACAGCTTAAACTAAGGGACATTGCAATGGTTGGTTATTAGGATGCTACCAAAGTCACAGTCCATTTTGGTAAATTTCAGTCAGCATTTAAAATATCCTGAATTTCTGTCACGAAGCATGAATATGAATTTTAAAAATATAAACATGTAAATCCCAGTTTCACAAATGGGAGCTCCTGACCCAAAAGGAGTTACAAGACTAATATGTTGGGGGTTTCATGGCATTGCACCCATACTTTTGTGCTGGCTGGGCACTCACCTCTGAAGACAATGTGGAAGTGCAGCAATATTGAGCATTTCCTCCATGTGCACAAAATAGCCTGGTCATCAGTGTTGCGCAGATTAGTAAATAAAGCACAAAGTAAAAGTTAAATGTTTGGTAGGTCAAGTTACATCTCCAATTGTGTGCTTTTCTTGATCCTCCCTCATTAACCAAGGCTGTATGTAAGCACACAGAGGGAGAGCTGTAGATCAGAGGGGAAAGAGAGCCAATTGATTGTCAAATATAGATCATCACAGAAGAATAATCAGATACTAAACTGTTGCATTTGAATTTTAGTCATTAGTAATAAGATCTGACACTCTGCTCTTCAGCACAGAAGCTTTCCCCTTGTGACTGCACTTTATGTTGTCTATTCTACCCCCAAGTTGTATAGTAAGTCATAACAAAGGCATCTAATCATTGTTTGAATGAAATGTTGTCACATTCTAATCTCCTTATCAGTCTCACCTTTCCTTCTCCTTCTACCTTATTCTTAAAGAAGGCCAGGCAAGGGACCTCAGATCAGTGACACGTCGACCGCTTCTTCAAACACTTCATGTCGGGGAAACCATTCAGAGGCATAATGGCTGATCTGCAGACCTGGAAAATAACTGTCATCGGGACCTTTACATCTGTCAAAGGAATTTCAGCCCACTGATTCTGCTTTGCCCCCACTTTTTTTTTAAAAGCTTTAATGTGCTCTTGCACACAATACAAAACTGAAGAGTGGCAGTTTGCTTTAGGAGCTGTGGGATGAAAATTGATAACTATTAAATCAGTGATAGTTTAGAAAAAATAATCATGTTTATAGTTTCCTCTTTATTCAGGAAAGAACTTGTATCTTGTTTCTTTTCCTATTGACACATCATATATGGGAAAATACTTTCCATATTGTGTGTATTCTGCTATATGAACTCTGTTTAGAGCACTTTTTAAGTTTGGAGAATTGTTTGTGCTTTCAAATGAGATTAGAACAACTGTGCCAGGAGCAAGGGGCAGTGCATTGTTGAGCTGCGCCTGGAGCACATTGGAAGTCGGATCATGTTTCACTGTCATCTGGGCTCCACCTGATGCTATGTGGGAAATATCCTGCACCTGGACTATGCCAAGCTTGCCATACTTTTTATAGCCTGCTGGCATAGCTACACTAGTCACTGAAGTTGCAGGGTGGAGCCAAGGCTCCTCCCAGTACCCGAGATGACTAGGGCAGTATCTTCAGTGTTCTGCAGAGAATGCATTTTCTCCCTGGCTGCTCCTCATAGGCCCCAGTAGCTAGCTCAGTGGAGTAAGGATGTCTTAACCCTCATTCCATCCCAGCCCCTCCCACCCTACCCGTCCCTTGCACGATCAGGATCACAACCTGACCACAGAACTTCTGGCAAAATCACAGTGAATCAATGGCAGTAGTCCAGGATTGAGCGCGTTATTTGATTCAGCACATTACTTGAGAATGCACATACCTTAAAGAAGGGGTGTATGCAGAAACTTAAATTTGACTCTTTGGTGGGGGCATGTTCTGTCCTGTGTCCATTCTGGCTCAAGCTTGCTTTTCCTGTTGGTCTTTCAGCATTGGGGCAGGAGGATTTCTCTGCCCCCTGACTATTACTGGAACCGGGGGTGGTGGCCCTCATGCCTCTCGTTGCCCCTCTTTGTGCATATCCCTCATTTAAAGCATATTTAAGACCTATTTATTTTAACAGTACTAGGCATGTGTTGAAGCAAGGCATGGACTGACGTGTTGCTGAAGAGATGGATTTAAGTTTGTGTGTATGCACACACAAGAATGTTTGCTTAGGGCCTGAATGAGGCTGGCAGGATTTGGCCCACTGTAATTAGATTAAATTCTATTGTGTATATTCTCATATACATTAAAGAACTAACTGAACCATTTGATAACGTGTACTACCTCCTATACTTAACAAATGATTCATCTCTGGAGGCTTAATCCTCCAGATGCTGAATGTGCCTATGATTTGAATGACTACAATTGCCACTAAAGTAATCAGAACTTGAGGGTATAAAGCATCTTGGAAGACATGATCACTGTTTAGTGAATGTGCAAACATGCTTTTTCAGCCCTTGAAGTGTAGAAAATGAAAACTACAGAAAACTGACAGTCTCTTGTTATACATCTGTCTGTTTTGGGAAGGCTGAAAATAACTTAAAACACATTAAAGTTTGTGTTTGAATACAAAAGGCACAAGTTTAATAACCAAGGAAGGAATTAATAGTCTCTTCTACATCTGTCCTCAAATTGGTCACTTTATAATACAAATAGGGTCAGTTTTGAGAGACATGTTTTTTTTAACTGTTTAGGATGTTTGAATAGGTTTACAAATCTTGCCATGTATCTTTCAGACAAAATAATCAAGTGCTTTTGTTTAGAGAAACCTTGTACAGTAATGTAGTCATTTGATTTCCCTATTTTACAGGGTAATCATATTAGTGAGCATCTTTACCATACTTTGTCATGTCATTTCTTGTAACTTTTTTAAAAACTATTTTGTTTTTCATCTCTTTGACAAATGTCAGTCTTCTCACACATAATTGAGATACTCATGTCTCTCTCCTGCACGTAGCCAGTCATACCAGCTTTGTATGTCCCTTCTGTTGCTTCCTGTATATACCCACTCTTTCTTCTAAAATGTTGGAGCTGTGCTTTCAAATGACTCGTAAGTGCAGAAGTGGAGGCTAGTTGCAAATTTGGCCTTGCATCCTCCCTTCTGCATTAATACTTCTGTAAAGAACATTTTTAATGTGCATAAGTTCCTTCAAGTGAAAAATGCATACAAGTTGAAATTAGAGCTAGGTGAAATTTTCTTGGCCAAAAATTATTTTAATAAAAATATGCAGACTTGGCATCACCAAAATCTTTAGAATGTGTCAACTTTTGTTTTTTTTAGATTTTTCAATTTATAACATTTTAGATTTTTTATTTTTTTTTTACATTTTAAATAAAAACCAAATAAAGCAACACCTAAATGTTTCTCTTTTTTAAAATCAAATTTGGGTTGACCTGAAACTTACTTATTCAGAATCACCAGCAAACTGAAAATGTAGTTTGCATAATTCTACTTGAAATAATTATTAACCTGCAAATACACTGCAGCTATTTTTGAATGACTGTCTAATTTATACATAATTTACTTGGTATAATAAGTGTTATGGAATTCCTGTCATCATTTAGACCAGAGAATTAAGAAGTAATCTGGATGTGGTCAAGCCTCATCAGACTCCTTAGCCTTTCGGTAGGGAATGGAGGATGGTTATCAATCTAATTCCGTGATTCCCAGCCTGTGGTCTGTGGACTACTGGTGGTCCAGGAGGGTACTGCAGGTGCTCCATGGTGTTTGGGAGATAATTACTGCAGGTAAATGTACTGTGACAAGTGCAATATATTTGAGTGAGAATAATAAAAATGCAGCTATTTCTAATAATTTAATACTTGATACTTCCTGAGGTCTCCATTGGCTGCGCAGATTAATCAGTTTTTCTGTTGTGATGTTTCCAGTTCTTGGGTTTCAAGGATGTTTGATTTTTACATGACTGTTGTTTTGAGCTCTGCCTGCTCTTTGTGCCAAGTTATCAGTTTTAGTTCATAGCTTTTCTTTTGTGATGTTGCTCAATAGTGCAATACCATTGGCAAAATGTAGATTTTAAAGGCATTTGCCATCTACTCATGCTATTCCAGTGTTTGTGTTGCTAATGCACTTCATTATCCAGTCTATGGTGATGCCAAGCAGCAAAGAAATGGCAGCAGCCATCTTTCATGCCAATATCCTTTTTGAACCCCTGTTACTCTTTACAGAGTACTTTGCATCTCTCTGCATGGCATTTATGATGGTGACAACTTTAGTTGGGGTTCCATAGGACTGAGGAATATTCCACAATATGCATTTGTGCAGGTTGACTATCTTTTGAAATAATACAGCTGATGCGTGGAGATTGCCATTTTATATATTGTTTATAGTCCTTTGTTTGAGTATCTGATCTACAAGGGACTTTCTGGGCTTGAATCCAGCTTGCTTTATAAGCTTTACAATCACCCACGGGAGAAGGGTCTCCTTACAACAGAAAGAGAAATGCCTCTCCAGCATGGTCATACTTTTTGGGTATTCTGACAATGTTTCTATGTTTATATTGTACAAGAGTCTCTTTTTCCCCACAATTAAATGGTTCTTTCAGTTTCATAAGTGCTTCTAGCACTTTTATGACTGTTTCAGTTTTTTGTTTGCAGCCTGTACTTCTAACATTGCTGTTGGGCCAATATTAATGGCAAATTGATTGCACTCTGTTTCATCAAAATTGGGTGCTGAGGTGGGATTGGGTCTACAGAGGACTTTGAAATGCCTTGATCATCTATGAGGTCTACTTCATTTGTAAGGATTTTTCCACCTTTATTTTTCCTGATCATCTTTTGTTTTATGAAAGTTCCACACAAAGTTTTAGTCACTTGTGGTAGATGGCTCTGATTTCCTATTTTTTTTAAAGGGGGGCAACTCAGTTCACTTTATATTTCATCCTTTCTTCTTACAACATCCATGGATGTGGCCTGTTTTCAGTGCCAATATATAAAGCAACATAAAATATGGTTGTTTTTTTTTAACCTGGAAGGTAGTCAATAGTCATATGCCTGACTTCAGGAGCACCTGTTGGCTGGGACAGAAGTTCTGTTTAAAAATAGGTAATCTACCAATCAAAGCTTCCTTTCAGAAAAACAAATACATTCCCAAAGGGGATGTGCTTTATTTATGCACAAGGCATTGTATCAGTTTAATTACCTATTAAAAGAGGATGTTTTCTGTTTCACGTGTATGGTTGCATGTTACTTATTCCTGGTAGTATTGTCACACCTGTTATTTCAGCAGCCATTTTAAGCAGTAGGTGGGTGTGTTCCTGAAGGGGGAACCTATGGTAGGGAAAAGATTGGCAACAGAGAAAGAGCAAACCTCCCCTTCCTCCAACCCTACAGCAACATCCTCTCCATGCTGTCACAGGGCACCTCAAAAAGATGGGTGGAATGAACTAATAGCAAGCTCTAACTTCATAAGTAGGCAGCACTTGCAGGGGGAGCAGCAGTTAAGAAGTTGCATCTGCTTTTGTTTGCTACAGATCAAAACTAGTCTGGTTTCAGATGTGCCAGGCATACACAGCTGGAGTAGATGCTTTTGTTTACAACACAGGTTCTTCACTGTCTGGGACAGGTACAAGCTATCTGACAGGGAACCTATTAACATTAAGAATAGCACAGCAGTGTATTGTCATTCATTTCAATTATTAACCAACTATGCATAGGAAAAGCAATCAAATTTGTTTCAATTTAAAGCAGAATTTGAAATTCCATTTCTTCACATTCCTACAAATATCTGAAGATAGGATGTTGTGTTGCCTGATAGCCATGCTGAAAATCAGAGCTGAGTATTTTTTTAATCTTGCCTGGTGTTTCAAGTGAAAGAAGAGCTGTTTCACAAACATCTTGTTTTTAAGACAAATTTAAATATTGACCTGTCTGTGTCCCTCATCTGAGTACCTCACAACATCCTTGAGGTAGAGATGGGGAACTGAGGCACATCAGACTTGGGGCTGCTTTCTTAAAGGCATATAGGTGTATGTCTCCCATAGATTTCAGTGGGAAGGAGGGACAGAGCCATATTTTTAAAAGTGTAAGTGACTTGTCCAAGGTCATTCAGTAAGTCGTATGATAGAGCAGGGAACCAAATCTAGAAGCCCAGGTTAGTATCCTGAAAACTGGATCATACCTCCTGCCTAGGGCAGACCTTCCTTTCCATTTGCCTGGGGTAATTAAACCAATGCATCTGTTTGCAAGTCTGAGGTTGTTTCCTATTACATACTTACTAGCCTTTTCTCTATTCCAGCTTTCAGTGCCCCATCAACGAGGTATCTATTTCCTATGGAAGACTGTTAATCTGCATAAAATAGGTCTCCCTGATACTTACCCTGTTTTTAACTTTTTAAATTTCTTGCCCCTACATTTAACATTTTACTTATTCTTCTTTCTAGTGTTTGCTCCTTCTTTATAGGTTTTATGGCATCAAAGAAATACAGGACTGAAAGACAGACCAGGAGTCCTCTGGCAGTTTTAAAGACAAATTTATCACATGAACTTTCGTGGGAGAAAACTCCACTTGGTCAAATGCTTTGAAAATGGGGGAACTTACAGAATATGAAGAAAATAAATGCAAGGAAATGTAAGTTATGGGATCAGGTCACACTAACAGCAAATCAAAGCAAATGTTAAGACTCAAACACTGGGGAATAGCATATGGAGGAAGATGATGGCAAATCACCTGTTGTAATGAGAAGAAAAATCCGAAGTCCTTATTTAGTCCTGAAGAGGCAGAGTCAAATTTGCAAATGAATTCCAATTCTGACATTTCTCTTTGAAGCCTTGATGTGTTATTCAATTGCATGAGCACAGCTATAGTCAAATCATCAGTAGAGTGACCAGGAAGATTGAAGTGTTCACTTACTAATTTTCAAATGTTGTGATTTCTGATGTCAGTTTTGTGCCCATTTATTCTTTTGCACAGAGACTGTCCTGTTTGTCCAATATGTAAGGTGGAGGGAGGGGTGCATTTCTGGCACATGATGGCCTAAATCACATTGGTGGACGAGCAGGTGAATGAGCCCTTGATGGATTAGCTGGTTTGATTAGGTCCTGTGGTGGTGTCTTTTGTGTAGATATGTGGTCTAAGTTGGCAATGTGATTTGTTGCAGGGATATGTGCTTTCTTTAATGGTTCTATTGTTAGGTCTGTAATTGCTGGTGAACATCTGCTTAAGGTTGTGAGGGGATGTCTGTAATCCAAGAGAGGTCTGTTTTCCAAGTCTGGAGAGAGTGAGAGGTCATCTTCTAGAATAGGCTGTACATCCTTCATGATGTGGTATAGAGGCCTGACTTGGGGGGTTTTAGGAAATAACCAGTGGTGTTCTGTTGTTTTCTTTCTTGGCTTCTCCTGTAGTAGTGGACTTTGGTGTAACTGCCTGGCTCTGTCAGTCTGTTTCTTCACTTCCGCAGGTGGGTACTGTAGTCTTGGAATCTCCAAACATCTTCTAGTGCAACCGTCGCATTTGAGGTAGGATTAATTTACAATCACTTAGTAAAATGCAGCTTTTTAGAATGATTGCTAACTCTTCTAATCTTCCTAATAAACTCGTCTTTCCAAACGTGTATTTACTTTCTTTCTTGCTTTCTGAATTCTCTCAAAATGGCCAATATCTCCCTTATCATGAGTTTCCCAGAACTGAAGGCATTGAGCAGTCAGAAAGCCCTACTCAGAGTGACATTTGCTTCTTAGATGTATTCTCTATTTGCTTGTTTCCATTTTCTGTTTCCTTCCATGTTTCTTGTTCAAAACTCCTCCCAAGGTAATGTCATCCAGGAATGTAATACATTTTTTGCCACCTTTTTAACTGATAGGATTAGATATGAACACTAGCCACATTTAAGTTTTAGTGGTTATTTTATTATAAAACAATAGTGTTTTATTAAGAAGTATTGTTAAAGCATTACAGTCTTCTGTAGATATATATAGCCCACTTATACCAGTGTAGAAGTGCATGTTGTGGATTGGGGAGTGAAACAAGCTGTCATGGTACTGGGTGTCTTTACACTGGTTGTCACTGTAGCCATCCAATGACTTTTACCAGGATAATGAAAATTGGTTTAAAAAAAAAATCATACCAACATATAGGTATTTTTATATCAATCTGAACAATATAAATCATACACTTCTAATATATTCCTTAAAAATAATGTAATGCTCTGTTAAATCTACCAGACAGAGGCAATATAAGTGGATGTCCTTAATAAGAAAAGTGCATTTCCACCATTAGCGCTTCCAGAAGTGGGGTAGTTTTTTTGGAGGCAGATCCAGATGGATTTGTCAGCTACAGTAGATTTGATACAATGATGTGAGTAGTGTTCTAGTTTGTGGTCTTATTTTGGTTGGTTCTCATGTTGGTGATGTTTCATCAGCTGAAGAAACACTCAGTAAGGCTGCAAATAGGATAACTTGGCTGACTGTATAACCCAGGGGTACCCAAAGATTTCATACATGGGGGCTGCAGAGACTGATTGGCACAGGGCCGTGGGCCACAAAATTCCCAAAACAGTTCTTTTTGCACCGTTGGACGGATCCAGTTTCCCCCACTCTGCCACCAGCTTCCCATGCGTTCCTAAGCCCCCCGCCCTGCCTGCCAACTTTCACTGTTCCCCAGTCCCCTCCCAATCCCCCTGATGCTGGCTACCACGGGCTGATCCCACCACCCAGGGCCCCCTTACCTAATTGCTCCAATGGCCACTGCATGAGCTGAGATTTTTGTCCTGAGCATACTCAGGGTGGGAGATTTCAAAACTCCCAGCCTGGACTGGGGCTGCTCCCTGCTGCAGTGCTGGGTTTTTCTATTTCTGGTGCTCCAGCTTACTAAGCGGGCCACAGGAAAGCCCTTTGTGGGATGCATGCGGCCCATGGGCCGCACTTTGGGCATCCCTGCTCTAGCCACTAGGAACTGAAGCAAAATCACTGTTTCATACATGATATCACATGGACATCAGATGGTAATGATTCTGTTACTAATTTCCTGGGACGGAGTTCCTTAGAAGTGGGAATGAGAAACTGATTTTTTTGGTAATGGACTAAATTTGAACCAAACATGAGGGTTGTCATCATCGTTCCTGGTTTATTCCAACTTGCATCAATTTTTTTTTAAGCTAACATGAGGGCAAGTTTTGAAATGCAGTTTCAATTCATTCTTGAGAGAGTGCTGGCCCTGCAAGCAGAAATGTTATGACTTCCATTTCAAAGCGCATTTGTGAAAAGACAGTGTTCTGAATTGTGGTGAACAAAGAGCAGCTTGGAAGATGCATTCCAGCATGGCCTGTACTGTGTGGCTTTTTCCATTCAAATGAACACACACTTTTAAAATGGCTACTGTGACTTGCTTCTTGGATGATTCCAAAATGATGGCAGATTTTTATGGTTTCCAGAACAAATTATTTTAAGTCCTGTGGCACTATCAATTTTTAAGCAAAACAAGCAAGGAGTTGTGGTGGCACTTTTAAAGACTAACAAATTTATTTATTGCATGAGCTTTTATGGGAGAAAATCCCACTTTGTCAGATGCTTGGACTGCCACCAGACTGTTTTGCTGGACTAGACTAACACAGCTGCGCCTTTGGAACTTGGCATCAATTTTTAAGGTGACTGTGCTACCGTCTTGTTGGTTTTGAAGTCTCTAGCAGTTCCTCTTGTTTTCTTTCCACATCTTGAGGGTCTGGTCGTCCACCCCCCATGTTCCAGTTTTGCCACATCTTTCAAAGAGACTGCAACTGAAAAGATCTGTGACTTCTGTGTACATAAGGACAGGAACTCTGATCCTAAAGAATGTGGCACCCACAAGCAGACACATGGCTTTAATACTCTTATTTTATTCAAAGCCCTATAATTTAGAAAGCCATGTGTCAATTACCAGTCTAACCAAATGCTTGATGATGATGATGATGATGATCTTTGAGAGACAGCCTTCTCCTGTCATCCTCTCTCTCTCCTTTACAATGATTAACTTCTACAGGATTTAAAGAATTGTTTGATCAGACGAAAGTATTAAATGCTAGAAAGGTTTCCCCACCCCCCCAAACAGTATTAACTCATGTAATCAAGATGGAGTCAATTAGGCTAAAGAGCAAGCCTGACGAGTTGGTGGGAGGAGTGAACTGTTCTAGCTGAAGCTTGGTAAAGAGATGTGAAATTCCAAAAAACTTGAAGCCAGTAAGTTATGAATAGTAGAAAAGCTTCAGCCATAGGTAAACAACAAAAACCTGTGTACAGGGTAGGGATGTAATAGGGAAAACCAAACCTTTGAAATAGAATATGAAAAACAGCACACAGGGTTTGAACACTAACTCTAGTGAAATCCTTATCATTGACAGACTGTGACTAATCACCAAATTATTTGTGATTTTCCAAATCTATTTCCCAGTGTGGGGAAAGTCCTCATGGAGGAGGGAGATCACTGTGGATGTCTGAGTGTCCAACATGTTGGAGAGACAAAGCTGTGTTCATCCAAGAAAGTCTACCATTTCTCAACAGGAAGAGAGTTTTCCTCTGCCCTGTTCTCCTAAATAACTCAACTTGGTTATGATACTCTTTCCTTTCCCCTATGTTTTCTCTAATTTAGACTGTAAGTACTTCAGAGTAAGGTTGCACTTTCTTACATTGGTGAAAATAGCCATGCTCACTAGCAGTGTACTGTAAGTTTTATAAAAAGAAGTAGTTTAATGCAGGGCCAGCTCAAGGGGCTGTGACACCCCAAGCCGGCTTTTGTTTTTGCACCCCCCAGGGTGGGTGGCGGAACCTGGCCTCTGCTCCTGGCCAGCTTGCCCCACCCTCCCGCCAAGATGGGAAACAGCTGGCCCAGGGCAGAGCAGAGGCTGGGCTCTGCTCTCCTGTCCCTCCCCTGGGCCAGCTATTCCTCCATAGGGGTGGGATAGGCCAACCCAGAAGCAGGGTGAGAGAGAGCAGAGCCAGCCCCATGGGCTGGCCTGCTCTGCCCCCCAGAGGCTGAGTGACTGGCTCAGAGAGGGGCAGGAGCGCACGGTTCAGCTTCTGGGTCAGCCCACCCCACCACCCGGCGTGGCGCTGCAGCACCCATAGGCAAATGGCACCCTGAGACAGAGCCTCATTTCCTTATGGGTCGAGTCAGCCCTGACTTAATGTTGTTGCTCAATTAAATAATGAACTATTGTAATCGCACACCACTTTTTAGGCAGGAAGGAGATGTTGCTGCTCAACATGGATGTTCATTGTACCTGTACAGTTGATGGGGCTGTGGGTGTAGGGGTAGAGTAGGGCTATGAGATGACATGAGTTCCAGAAATTGAGTGATCTTGCCTCTCTTATAAAGCTTTAGTTGTCAGTTTCGACTAATTTGCTGGAGTTGATGAGGACTGAATGTTTAATCGCACTAAAACTTCCCTTCTGTTCTTCCTCAATACTATTTTCCTTTATGCTTTTTCTCTTTCCCATGGGAAAGGCTCTCTCCCCCACCCCCTGTCCATAGTTTCCTCTGCCTAGCATATAGACACGTTTATTTCCACTCATTGTACAGGGAGGCTAGGGACCCATTTTAGGCTTTGTGAATCTCATTGGTCCAGTGACTTGTTTTCCTAGATCCCTAAAAGTTAAGAGTGGCCCAGCACCTCAACACCATTCTGTGGATTCAGGCCACAAGACCACCCAGTCTATAATATTCTGTCTTGAGCTTTGTTGCTGCCATTTGGATCAAAACGTAGCATCACATACTGTGACTTTGCAGAGAAATGTTAGCCCACCAGCACTAGCTAAGCACTGTAAGAACCTGAGGTGCATATATGAAGTCAATAGGAAGACAGTAAATCAGAAGTTGTATTTTCTTTACATCTTTTTGAGCAAAGACCTTCATGGGACTTGGGACTAATTTGCTCTGTTATATTAAACAATCATTCTGCATTTTTTTTAAAGGCCAGAGGATGTTTCTCTGTCACTTTGGCAGTAGTCTGCTTCCATTAAACTGGGAAGAGTCATGAAGTCTGCTGCACCTCACCCTGTTAGTTCTGCTTGACCTCCCACTTGACTCGTTACACCTCGCCTGTGATGGAGACCATGAACTGCTCTCAGGTTTCCACTTAAGTGTTGAAGTGTTAGTCCCATAATCCAGTAAGCAAGTGGCCAGTAAAATAGGTGCATGGGGTAGAGGGCACATTCCATCTGGAACAGATAAGTCTCCAGCAGTCCTAGGCATGTTGATCAAAAGGTGAGGAAGGAGGTCAAGATTCTAGATAAGTGGAATGAGTGTTCCGGAGAATCTTATTATGTCCTCAGAGGCAGCATGTTGTAACTTGTAGTCCTCTTTATTTCACTTTGCAGTAACAGTGATGCCTTCAGATTTCCACTCAGGCCTCTGAGTTTCCTGCTCTAACGCCAGTTCATATAATACAAATACTATGACAATTGCTATAAATTACTGAAATGAATCTTTGTGTCTGGCAATGCAGATACCAAATCTATAAAATAATTGACAGTGCTGCTTAGAAAACCTTTGCCTCCTTGTGGTCTTGAGCCCAGTGTGAACTTCAGAGAGAAATCTCTAAAAATACAAAAGTGATGTAGTTATTTAGTTGTCACTTACAATTTAACCCCCGCATAAAATATGGCATATAGCTCGTGGGCACTGGTTTAGCCTTATTTGTATGAAGACCAGTAACATAGCTATGCTTGTGCCACTTTTTTCAGTCCCGCCATCCAATATATCTTGGCATTACCTAATTGGAAGAGGTGTGATTTATGTATCTGAATCCTTTCCTGCCAATTTTGACAGGCGTGACAGGGAGATAACTTGCAATAGACTGATCTCATGAACATCCATGCTGTGGCATTCCTGCAATGTCAGGGACCCTGAGGTATTGTTTACCCACCTTCAAAACCTAGTAAGTATAAGCAGAGTCAAGTTGTACTGGTCTCCTTGTTCCTTTTAGAGATATCTTAAATAGATGAGGAATGGTCATCTATTGCTGCTTTCCTGAGCTCATTTGTCTGGGGGACCCTGCGCTGACCAGTCCTATTTTCTGTTCATCTCTGAGGCCATAAGGGAAGAGTGAGGGTGTGGATATCTATGAGGCTGATAACCTTCTCTGGCAAGGGACTGTGTTGCAGGTAGTCAGGCTTACTAGTCAAAATGGGGGTCAGAATCATTATCTAAATGCCCAGTTCAAGTCAGAATTAATGTTCTGATCCACAGTCAGAAGCAGGTTACCTAGACCCACGGAAGGCTGGGTGCAGAGCAGGGCTTGCAATGTGTCAGTTGGAGGGAGGCAGAGAAGCCATTTTGTATCTGCTGGGTTGCAAACAAGCAGGCTGACTGCCTTAGCTGGTTGAGTGATGCCATGATGGCCTAGCTGCGCCCTTGACTTGCCTGGTGCAACTGTGGCCTCACATTTCAGATAGCCTCCTCCTCAACAAACGGTCACTATGACACTCCGTAGTGATGAAGTGCAGATGTGGATGAAGACCTGTTCCCTAAAGGATGTATAATGAAGATTGAAGAGATTTTGAGCAGAATGGGGGGACTAGTTTGAGACTCCAACTGAAAAGGTGATTTTTTTTCCCAATCTTTTCATCAAAGACATCTACCCTTCTCCAGTGGTCAAAGTAACATATAGTCTCAGGTCCCCTAATTCTTCACTGCTCCAGAATACCCAAATAGCAATGGCAGCTAAGTCTTCTGTCATTTTCCACTTGTCAGATAACTACATTCATTCCTCTCAGGTGAAGATCTAGTGTCAGTGACTTGTGCATTTCTCATCTCCAGGATAAACATGAATGCTTGGCCTGAGCCCCAAAGGTTCCTGGGAGCCCTGTTTGGTATAGCTAAAAGCAGTTGCCTTTTTATATGGGGATGAGATCACTATGGACACATTGCTAGTGCTCTGCCTTTGATGATGGTTACCAAACATATTCGAGATCTGTTTCAAGATACCTCTCTTCTAATATAGACCCTGAAAATATTAAAGCCCCTCTTTTCTTGGTGACTGTCTCATCACTATTTGTACTCCCATGTGTCCAGTACTCTGCAGGGACACTGCAGTTAGGTCCTACTGACAGTTGAAAGCTCAGCCTAGGACCCTCAAATTCACTCCTGTCCCTGATTTCACTCTTCAGAGTATCCTGCAAGATGCATTTCTTCAAGCTGATGCTTCCTCAAACAACCATTTTGTAAGATACTTGACCACAACTGGAATCTTCCAACGTCTAGTTGACTGCAGGTGGCTAGTGGCTGAGCCTATGGAAACAAATAAGCTATTGAGAACCATGCTCTAACTGCATAAACAATGGCTGCTGCAATTCTTGCAAAGGCTGCTATACTCTACATATAGAGAAGAACAGCTTGTGTCTATTCTGTTAGCAACCAAAATGTGCTGGGTGCTGTCCATGCATATGACAGTGGGTCTGATCTTCCACTGCTTGCAATGAAGCTATGCTAATTTATATCTTCTGAGGTTCTTAAATCAATTTTACAAATATTAAATCTGCCATCTACTAACCCTGTGAAGTAGATACTTATTAATTCCTATTTTACAGATGTAGATCCTAATAAGGCACAGGGACAGCCTGGTGTGCTGTGATCTGCCCAAGGCCATTCAGGAAAGCCATGACAAAACTCCCACAAGATAATCTTCACAGGGTGGAGGTCTGAGCCTTGTAGGACAACTATGAATTGCATTGATAACACTCCAACTTAAGACCTGATAGCAGCTGCATCCATTTTGTTCTCTCATCTTCTCTGGTTTCCCAATGCTATTCAGTATTTTAAAACTGACAACAAACAATTTTTGTTTTATATGTACTTCCTCAATTAGGAGCTTCATGTGGGAAAAATTCTATGGCCTCTGTCATACAGAAGTTCAAAATAGTTAATGATAGTGGTCCTCCTAGCTTTGATCTATGAATTATTGCTTGTCTCATAACCCAAAGAGTTCAGTATTCCAATTTCTTGCTGTCACTAAAGTCTCCCTTATTTTGACTCTGCAAAAGATTGATTCTCATCTTCTCTTCCCTCCACCCCTGAGAGAAGTCATATTCATGTAGGTTTTACTTCCACTTTGTAGCTTGTCTGCTAGTGACATCATATCGACTTTCATGGACAACAGGAACATGTCTTCCTTTTCAGTCTCACAAAGTTGCTGTGTTGTGTGCATGCAGCAATTATGATTACAGAGGAAAACTGTTTTATACTCCAGGCTATGTGGAAACTAAGAGGGGAAACAACTGAGACAGGAAACAGGAAAGGACAATTTTACTCATCACTGGGCAGATAGCGGAAACAGAACTAAGAAAATAAGATGACAGGGAAGAAACAAACAAGCCAAAGGAAAGCACCTAAGACAGCCTCATCTACAGCAAAAATCTCTCTCTATGCTGGTAGGTACAGGAAGGCTTTTGACGAAGGGTTTCAGTATGGCGGTCTTAATGTTCTAGAGGCCACAGTAGCTGAATCTCCTGTACTGAGGAATGAATGAGGAAGTGTGGTAGTGAGGTATGACTTGAACATGAATTATGAAAGATACTAGCTGTAACCCATCAAAAATGATGGGAAGAAAGCAAAATGCAATGTATGAAATAGCTACTATGGATTTTAGCACATTAATAGCTCTTTAATGATGACATTTTTTTCAAAAGTTCTATGGTCACCTAAATTTTTTCCTTGGTAGCTTGTATCCTTTATGTAAACTTTAATATTTAGCTGCTGGCTGTGGCGCTCTGTGCTGCCTGCGGCCTAGAGCGTGATGGCTCACTGGAGAGCGCAGCCGGAGCCTGCCTGGCTGGCAGGTAAGGGGCAGGGGTGGCTGACAGCGCTGGGCAGGGGAGGGGACCTGCTTACCTCTTCCTGCATCCAGAATGTCAGCCCCTCGGCTCAGTCCCTGCCCCCTCTGGGCTGCTTTCTGAAACCCCAAATCTCCATGCCCCCTCTCTGCACATCAGGAACCAGTTGTGTGTGCATGCTCCAGGCAGGCAGCACTACCTGGAGACTGGAGGGGAGCCTGCCGTGCGCATGCACGCATTACACGTCACATCATGCACACAAGCACATAGCACATTAGTATAGTAGATGAGGTAGATGGCAACACAGCTGGTACACCAGCTCAGCCCACTGGGATCTGTGATGATAGAAAGGAAAGCTGGCTGGGATGGGGGAAAGAACAGAAATACGTATAGTAGATATTATGGAATAACCAACCAACTCTGACTGTAATTCTTAATCCCTACCATTCAGTGGTGGTTTTGTGTCCTGAAACATAAGGCTTTATATCCTAGGGGGGCAGGAGGGGATACTTTCTAATGCAACTCTGGACACTTTCATCTATATGACTGAAATCTTGTGGCAATGAGAGCTATAGGATAGTTGTGAAAAGAGAATTATTTAATATTTCAAATAGCTGCCCTTCAATTTCACTGCAGTTCCCTTTCCCTGTATTACTGAGAGTGAATAAAAATGGTCAATCTACCTTCTTGAGATTGTTCATTATGTTGTGTACCTATATTATATCATGCTTATTTCTCTTCTGTCAAAACTAACTATGCTAAAGCTTTTCAGGCTACCTCATCATAAGGTAGTCTTACCAGGCCTCTCAACTTCAGCTGCCTTTCTCTGAACCCTAGTTCTTCTCCCAGATCATTAGCTGGTTACAGGACAGGGAACAAAGGATAGAAGTAAGTAGTTGGTTTTCAGAATGAAGATGGGCAATTAGTTGGGTCACCCAAGAATCTTCACTGGAACCAGTGTGTTCAATATTGGAGAGGGGAAGCAGTAAATGGTAAAGTGGCAAAGTTGCAGAGTATACATAATTATTTAAGATAGTTTAAGTCCAAAGTTAACTGAAGAGTTACAAATGGATTTCACAAAAGTAGGTGAATAGACAACAAACAGGCAGGTGAAATTCAATGTTGATAAATACAGAGTAATGCACAATGGAAAACAATCCCAATGATCTAACTTAGGTATTACTACCCAAAGAGCTCTTGGTGTCATTGTGGATAGTTCTCTGAAGACATCTGCTTAATGTGTCGTGACAGTTTATGGAAGCTAACAAAGTTAGGAACAGTTAGGAAAGGAATGGAGCAGGATGACTATAATGCCACTCTATAAATCCATGGTTTGCCTTGAATACTGGATGCAGTTCTGATCACCCAATCTTAAGAAAGATACATTGGCATTGGAAAAGGTACAGAGAAAGGCAACAAAAATAAGTGGAATCTGTTCCAAATCCCCAACTGTAGGGGAACATAGACTGAAACTGTTCAGCTTGGAAAAGAGGTAAGTAAGGGTGGATGTGATGGAGAATGCTGTGGAGGAAGTGAATAGGGAAGTATTGGTTGTTCCTTCACATAACGCAAGAACCAGGAGTCATCCGATAAAGTTAATAAGCAGCAGGTTAAAAGTCCAGCAAAGGAAGTGTTCTTTACACCATGCATACTCACCGTGGATCTCCATGCCAGTGGCTGTTGTGAAGGCCAGATGTATAAATGGGCTCAAAAAGAACGGGGTAAGCTCATGGAGGATAGGTCCATCAATAGCTACTAGCTAAGATGGCAAAGCCTCTGACTGCTGAGTGCCTTTGTTGGGACTAGATGATGGGATGTATCACTCAAATTGCCCTCTTCTGTTCTTTGCCTCAGAAGCATCTGTTGTTTGGTCACTGTCAGAAGACAGAATACTGGCCTCAGTCGACTGGCTATAGTGGGTCAGTTTATTATCCTACTAGCTGTAAACCATCAAAAATTATGGGAGAAAATCAAAATGGAATTTATGAAATATTTATTTTAATCAATTAATAGCTCTATAATTACAATTTTTTTTGCAAAAGTTCTATGCTTAGCTAAAATGTTTCCTTGGTAGTTTGTATCCTTCATGCAAACTTTCAGATTTTTATGGTTTCTTCCCCAAGTCAGCACCACATACAACTGTCTAAAGAGTCAGTATGAAATATTGAAAACAGCTGAAAGCATAGCTGAGAGCTTTATAATTTTGACAAGTTCCAAAGAGGCAGCTGTACCAAAGTAAACCATCGCTGGGTTTCACTGGCTGTTACTGTCCAATTTTTAAATCCTCAGCCATTTTGCCTTTATCAATTACAATGAGGCATGCAGCTACAATAAGAGTCCTAGGCAATTGTGATGTCAGAGGTGACTCAACCAATTGTTCCCAAGGAGCAATTGGTTGAGTTGCCTTTGAAATCACAACGGCTTATCACATGCTACACTTCACATCATGCATGCATGCATATAACAAATCAGCATAATAGATTGTCCCCAGGTATTAAAGTATAATTTTCAGGGCCCTGGACTGCTCCCGCACCAGTGGGCCCCCTTCCTGTGCCAGTGGCCCCCCTGTGCCAGCGCCCCAACCGCTGCCTCCAACCCCCTCCCAGCACAAGCCGGCTGCCCCCACACTCACCGACAGTGTAGCTGGGGAGGTGGGGGCAGTAGGCCCCAGGTCCTGGTGGCACTGCGTCTGGGGTGGATGCTGCAGGCCCCAGGTTGGGGGCGGGGAGTGGAAGAGGAAGGGTTTGGGGTGGGGCTTGAGCCCCCAGTAATGGCCCTAGCCCCCACCCTTCTCTGCCCACTGGAACGCAGCGGACTGCTGCTCTGGGGCCTTCTATTTTGAGGAGCCCAGCTTTTGGGCCCCTAAAAATAGAATATGGTGCCAAAACACTGCATTCCGGGGCCTGCTTTTTTCAATGGTGGGCCCTGGAACGCAGCATTCTGGCTCCATGTTCTATTTTTAGGGGCCTGGAACACTAAGTCCCTAAAAATAGTGGGCCCCAGAATGGCATTCCAATGTGTTCCCCCTTAGTTTAACCCCTGATTGTCCTTTTTATGAGAGATGAGGACTAGAGCTCATAGTATTTCAGGTGAGGGTGTATCAATTTACATAACTCAGTCTGAAAATATTAGGCCATTTCTATTTCATTCCTTAGACAATTTAACATTTTGTCTTTGACTATCATAACACACTGTGCAGAAATTTTCACTGAATTGTGTCTAATGTAGGGGTCATTTCCTCCCTGCCCCAAAGCCCGTCTTTTGGAACCCAGCACTGTGTATAAATGTATGGATTATCACTGGCAGTATGGATAAGCTTGAGTTTGTCAACACTGCATCTACTCAGCTATCATGTTGTCTATTTATCTACATTGTTTAAGTCCCTCTCAAGTGTCTTACAATCTTTCTCAGTCTGAACTAAACTAAATAATTTAACAGACTAAAAGACTGGTTTGGCCCCTTGCTGTTCACCCCACTCCCAATCATAAATTTATGAAACAATAAGAAAGTAAACAACTCCTGGGCTAGCTAAGCTACATAAGTTATACAAACTGAGACACTGGTGGGGATTCCTATTAGTTACTTTTTTTGTCTACTGGTATATGGCTGCTTCTGTTCCACTGAGAGCAATGAGTGTATAGCAGGCATGGCCAAACTGCGGCTCATGAGGCACAAGTGGCTCTTGAAAGAAAAAGTGCGGCTTGCAGAGGAGCATGGTGGGGAGAAGCGAGGCATGGCTGGGGACAGCAGGGAAGTAGCAGTATTTTTACTGTAGGCTTAGTTTTCATGGTAACCTTAAGTAATTATCAGAATCTGACATTAGTAGGATCAATATTTGCTCTGTTTTTACAATAAAATTAAAGTGTGCAATGAATTTTAAACAGTAATTTTGGAGTAGGTAAAAGTATATAACTATATGTCTCAGTGCAGCTCACGAAGGTTTAATAATCAACTTGTTTGGCTCTTGAGTTCCCTAAGTTTGGCCACCCCTGGTGTGTAGGATACCAAGAGTGTTAATTTTGTTGTGCAGCTCACAAGCACAACTTACAATTTATGGTTTAAGTGGTTTTTTCCAAATTACTACTTAATATAGAAAATGATGATTCTTTCAAGGTGATCAGTGATCACACTGAAAGAGAGATGGAGCCCTCCCTGCCTTCAGTAGAACTCGTCTGACCCTAGATACTGCCAAAGTGTCCTTCCCAGGAAGACTCTTCTTGCCTTCCAACAACACAAATCTGAAGTGCAGATTTTAGAGGATTAATTTAGCTGAGAGTAAACCTCTGTATTGGCCACAGCATAATTACTCTTGATTCTCACTGCTTATAAGCCAGCAGAATCAAGATCTAGTTTCCTCAGTACCTTGAATTGGTAACAAATGTCTCAAACAGAGACTTCTTAGAAGTGCCTGAAAAGGGACGACTTTTTCAATCAGCTCTACTGTGAGAGCATCTAGTGCCTGATCTAGTGCCCATTAAACTCGATGGGACTGCACTTTAAATAAATGTGTTAGCCTCTGCTTAATATGCAGAAGGTCCTGGGTTCAAGCCCCAGGGGGTTGGACTTGATGATCTCATGAGGTCCCTTCCAACCCTATGATTCTATTCTATTCTATTTTTTTAGTTACTTGCCTTGTTACTGTAGGATTATTCCTTATATTTTTGCTAGTGCTGAGACCAATCGTGTTATAAATAATTTAGGAAACATCTGGAATTGTAGGATGGGAAGCAGAGAGACACTTTCATGCAGGGGGCCAGAGTCTGATCTCTGTTTTAGGGAAGCAAGTGTGCAGAAACTTTACAAATTTTAATAGTTACTCTACATCTACGTCCATATTGTGGAAATCAGAATCTAGTTCACTGACTTTTGGTTTTTAAATTGGGACAGATAAGAGCTCATTTATTTCCATTTAGAAGCCCTAGCCTTATTTTCTTGGCGTTTTGGCTCATTCTTCCAGACAAGCTTCTGTATAGTCAATTAGAACAATTTCTAGAATCTTATCAGAACACCAGCCGAGGGAAGCCCACTGGCTGTATCTTAAGAAAGAAACAATGAGCAATTGAAAGCAGACAGCAAGGCAAGTGCTGCTACACCCTCCCTAGAGAATGGCAGCGGCGGCGGGGAAGGAGGGAACAGAGGAGGGCTAATCATCACCCCATTGGGAACATAATAGCCTCCGGTTAGGCCACTGCAAACAGGAAGGGTGTGGACAGGATCTGAGTGCAGTTGCTGCTCAACAGCATCTGTTCCCACAGTCTTTGATCTGTGGGCATATGGCATTCTGTGCCATGAGATAAACACACTCTTGGATGGGGTTTGTTTGTGTTGCACATGGCTCCTTAATTAGCAGTGTGCCCAGGCAGCCATATACTAGAAAGCCAGGAGTGATGTGACGAAGCCATTTTTCAAAGGTTGAAGCGGGTCCCTGAAGCCTTTACACAAGTCCAGCAGGTTTATGTCATTTATTTCTATCCTACTCCAAATTTCTTGAAGCTTGCAGTTCCCCCATCATTCATGTAGAACTTCCCCTATTTTTCCTCTTGCTTGTCTCTGTAGCTGAATCCCTTAAAGCAGGTCACCCAAGTTAATACAATTAACTCCCTCACACAAAACAATTCTAGTTGATTCATTAGCATGGCTCTGGCACTGTTCATTCCCTGGCTAGAGCCCCCAAGTTTGGAAATGAATTGGGAATTTCAAGTTCTGTGCTGCTGGAAACAAGAAACATGGCTTGAATGGGAATGCACTTGGATTTCTGCCCACCAGCCCTGACCATCTCCCTTTCAAATCAATGGGAATCTTTCCAATAACTTCAATAGAAGGTCGATCAGCCTCATGGTGGCTGTGAAGGGAAACCTGAGCCTGTGTAATGGCCCCTGCTATTTTTGCTTTAAATGCGTCAGAGAAAAATGTTTCTTGCCTTCATTTGCTCCACAGGTGGATGGCACAGAGAAGAGGCTAAGGAAGGGTAAAAATTGTTACCGTTCTCTGAGATTAAACACAGCACTGTAAAGGGATTTGTTTGTGTTTACATATAGACTTGTGAAATGTGATTATGAAAAATCTGTATACTCATTCACAACCCATTCAAGCCAATGGAAAGACTACTGTGTCTTTAGCTCTTTAGATGATGACCATTATATGAAGGAACAACATAGGTACAGTGGGGCCCAAACCAGGGGCGTCGCTGGTGCTTGGCACATGGAGCCTGTGCCCTGAATGCCAGTGCCAGTGCCCTGGGTCCTGGCGGGGCCCCGCCTCTCCCAGTCTCCAGCTGGATCAGGCCAGAGATCCAGGGCCCAGCCGCCCGCTGCAGCAACAGCTGCTTCCAGCCCCTTCAAAGGCTGGGCGACCCCGTGGCCTCGGCTGCCACTCCCTGCCCTTTCCCCGGCTAGGGCCGTGGCCTGCAGGCAGGGGGTGTGGCCTAGGCCTGTGTCCTGGTTCGTTCCCCAGGGCAGCGACACCCCTGGCCCAAACAACAGTGTTTACTCAGTATATGTTTTAAATACTGAGTAAATACTACATATATTGCCCTTGTGGCAGGGTTATAAATTCATAATACTCTGCTACTAGAGGCTCCAGAAAAAAACTAAAAATCTAGTATCCATTTTCTCTCATATACAGCACTCCCCATTAACTTAAACAGACTTTGAATCAGGCCCTCATTGACTCTGAAACTATCTTGATTTGGGCTAAAAGTTTGCAGCTGGTGGGAATGGAAATGGATAAATGTGTTTGGGGTTTTATTTTTTTGGGTGGGGGTTGTGGGTTTTTTGAGGTGTGTGTGGGTGTGTGTGTTTTCCCATTTAGTGTAGTTCCTTTCTTCTGGTTACCCCCACCCCCACCCCTTCTCCCCAGATAATTAAGAATCAATTTAATACTGTCCCAAACAGACATGACACTTTGAAAGGAACATTCTTGTGCTGCAGTATGTGGACTGATGTCAATATTAATAATAATATACTGCGTATGTTCCTCTGATCTAGCATTAGGTGCTTTTTAAAAAAAGTCAGTTGCATATGAATTAACATCATACTTAGACAATATTTACACTACAAAGGCTTTGCAAAATAAATTTTAGTGGTAAAAGAACAGCACTGTAATTATAAGTATTGCATGCACTCACATAGCACGCCTGTTATCACAAAAGAGAGTCCACGTGGAGTCTGTATTATCACCTGTGAGAGTAGTGCATGGTGGGCAGTTATCCCACTGCTCTACTCATCATGTAATAACATTAGAAATTCTGGGATGAAGCTGAGAGCACAGACTACCTTGGTATCATTTTGCAGTGTCCCCTGGGGCAGCGCATTTCTTGCTGTCATTTGCTGTTGCTGTTAATGACTTGCACCATATTTGAAAAGTTTCTGTACATCCACAAATCCTAATTTCCAAAAATGGATCCTGTACTACCTCCAGTGTTGCTTCCATCATTCTGAACACATTGCAGCTGCTTGCACAGTATGTCATTAGCTCTAAATCAGAACAGGAGTCAGATGAACCAGACCTGCTGAGTGACATGGAGACAAATAGTACTGCATTGCTGTTTTCATTCATGGAGCATCTTCACATGGTGCACCCTCACTTCTGGGTGCAGGAGAGAAGCACCGCTTGGTGGGACCACATCATTATGCAGGAGCAGTGGCTATGCAATTTCTGAATGTGCAAAGCCGCTTTTATGGAACTGTGTGTCGAGCTGGCCTCTGCCCTACAGTACAAGGACATCTGACTGAGAGCTGCCCTTCTGCTGGAGAAGCATGTCACCATTGCTGTGTGGCAGCTGGCAACTTTGGACTGCCACAAGTCAGCCACTAGTCAGTTTGGGGTCAGCAATTACACCTCTGGTATGCACAATCACAATTGCATTCTACTGAGAAGGACTGTGGCTCTGGGCAATGTGTGTGATGTAGTGCACAGATTTGCAGCTATGGGATTCCCAACTGTGGCAGAGCAGTAGATGGCCCACACATTCCAGTTCTGGCTCCAGAGCATCTCATGACTAAGTACGTAAATAGAAAGGGCTACTTTTCTACAGTACTACAAGTACATGTGCATCACCAGGGCTGTTTCACAGATATCAATGCTAGTTCATCAGGAAAGGTGCATGATGCTCATATCTTCAGGTACAGCCCTGTGTTCCTGAAGTTAAAAGCAGGGACCTTTTTCCTGCCTGAAAAAATTAAGATGGGGCTATGGAGATGCCCATAGTGATCTTGGGGGATCCAGTCCACTCACTGATGCCATGTTTCATGAAGCCTTACACAGGGAACCTGGATACCGGCAAAGAACTGTTCAATAACAGGCTGAGTAGGTGCAGAATGACTGTGGAGTGTGCCTTTGGCTGTTTGAAAGCCTGCTGCCATTGTCTTTACGGCAGGCTGGACTTAAATGGGGACAAAATTTCCACGGTTATATCTGCGTGCTGTGTCCTCCATAATCTTTGTGAAGCTAAGGACAAGAAGCTTCCCCCTGGATGGATCACTGAGGCAGATCACCTTGCATGTGCATGTGAGCAGCAAGATGCTAGGGGTATCAGGTGGGCACAACAGGGAGCCGTTTGCATAAGGGAGGCACTCAGGAAGGACTTTGATAATAAATGTGCATAACTGAACCATGTAAGAGTGCCTTTGACAGTGTTCTGATGAGCACCTGCAGGTCTGGTACATTTGTCTGGTGCATACATGCATGAATGGTGATTATATGTTTCACTGAGATTTTTATTATGCAACAACAAACAGTGGTGAAATGAAACTGAGCATGCAGAGGGGAGAGGGTGTGGGGCATTGCTTAGTATTACAGATGAGTGTATGTCCAGCTGTCATTCACGTAGCTGTGTGAAGGAGTGGATCATAGAAACTGGAACTGACCATGAGAGGTCATCAAGTCCAGTTGCCTGCACTCATGGCAGGACCAAGTATCCTCTTAAACCATCCCTGACAGGTGCTTGCCTAACCTGCTCTTAAACACTTCCAGTGATGGGATCCCAGACCCTCCCTAGGCAACTTATTCCAGTGGTTAATCCCCTGACGGCAGGGGCGTTGCTGGTGCTGGGCACTCTGGGGCACATGCCCCTAACCCCAGCGCTGGTGCCCTGGATCTCCGGCCCAATTGGGCTGGAGATCCGGGGCCCAGCCGCTGGTGGCCGTGGAAGCCCCGTCCCCAGCTGGGGATCTGGGGCCTGGCCGCTGGCAACTGCGGTGGCCCTGGCCCCAGCTGGGGATCCGGGGCCCAGCCACCTGCAGCTGCGGTGGCCCCCATCCCTGGCTGGGGATGCAGGGCCCAGCCTCCTGCGGCCTCTTCCGGCCCCAGCCCCAGCCGAGGATGCAGGGCCTAGCTGCTCACAGCAGTGTGGTGGCGCTGGGCCCTGTCCCAGCCAAGGGGTGGGGCCTGCAGGCTGGGGGCAGGGCCTGTGGGCCAGGGGCGGGGCCTGTGCCTGTGCCCCGGGTCCCTCTCCCAGCCAGCGATGCCCCTGCCCGACAGTCAGGAATTTTTTTATCTAATGTCCAACTTAAACCTCCCTTACTGTAATTTAAGCCCATTGCTTCTTGTCCTATCAACATCAGTTGAGAAGAACAATTTTTCTTCCTCCTCCCCATGACAATCTCTTAGGTACTTAAAAACTATTATGTCCCTTCTCAGTCTCTTCTTTTCTAGACTAAACAAACCCAGCTCTTTCAATCTTCCCTCATAAGTCTGGTATTCCGGACCTCTAATCATTTGTGTTTCTCTTCTCTGGAATTTCTCCAATTTACCCACATCTTTCATGAAGCGAGGTGCCCAGAACTGGACACAATTGAGGCCTAATCAGGCCAAGCAGAACGGAAGAATTGCTTCCTTACAACACTCCTGTTAATACATCCCAAAATGATGCTTGTTTGTTTGTTTTTTGCATCAGCATTATACTGTTGACTCATATTTAGTTTGTGGTCCACTATCACACTCAGTTCCCTTTTCCTCAGTACTTTTTCTTAGGCAGTTATTGCCCATTTTGTGTATGTGCAATGGATTGTTCTTTCCTAACTGGAGTACTTTGCCCTTGTCTTTATTGAATTTCTTTCTGTTTACTTAGACCATTTCACCAGTTTTTCCAAATCATTTTGAACTGTAATCTTATCCTCCAAACATCCTGTAACCCCTTGCAGCTTGGTATCATTGGCAAACTTTATAAGTGTACTCTCTATGCCATCATCTAAACCAATGATGAAAATATTGAACAGAACTGGCCCTAGAACTGATCCCTGCAGTACCCCTCTCACTATGCCTTTCCAGCTTGACTGTGAACCATTGATAGCAACTCTCTGGGAGCAGTTATCCAACCATTTTGTCACTCATCTTACGGTAGCTCCATCCAGGCTGTACTTCCCTCGTTTGTTCATGAGAAGGTGATGCAAGACTGTAACAACAGCCTTACTAAAGTCTATATACACTATATCTACCACTTCCTCTTTATCCACAAGGCTTGTTACTCCATCATCAAAAGCTATCCTGTTGGTTTGACACAATTTGTTCTTGACAAATCCATGCTGACTATGAGTTAGCACCTTATTCTCTTCTAGATGCTTGCTAATGGATTTCTTAATTATTTGCTCCTTTATTTTTCCTGGTACAGAGGTTAAGCTGACTGGTCTATAATTCACTGGGTTGTCCTTATTTTCCTTTTTATTGATGGGCACTGTTTTTGCTCTTTGCTGGTCCTCTGGGACCTCTCCAGTCAGTACATTGTACTGGGCAGCTCTGTGGTCTTCATAGGAGTCTACTGGAAGTGCCTGGAGAGCGAGGCAAAAAGGGCTGCTGCTAAGGCTGCAGGGGTGGTGAGTCTGCACTATCTGGTTTTGGGGTCCTGCTAGGGGCATTGCTGCTGCTGGGCCCGAGGGGCTGCAGCCCCATCTCCGGCCCTGCCCCGGCAGTAGCCAGGACCAGATCAGGGTGGGACCACCTACCACTGGCCAGTAAGGGCTCAGTCAAGGCCTGGCTGCCAGTGGGAGCAGCCCAATCCAGCTCCCAGATGAGACCCATGCCCAGGTTGGGGTCAATATGGGGCCACATGGCAGGGTGCAGATCCCGGGTCTGACCCTTTTTGAGGGCAGTGATGGTTGTGGGTCCTACCATAGTTTGTAGCAGTTCAGTCTGTTTTTCTATTAGTGAGAGATGCTATTTATGGCCCTGATTCTTTCTAGAGTTTTCTTTGTACCCCCTCAGTATTTTCTCTGTTTCTTAGACACTGCTTCTCTCCAGGCCCTTTTTCTCTTCTGCATGCTTCTGTGGACTGGAGGAGTCCTTGAAACATGTCCTCTTTGTTTCTGCAAGGCTGCTTCCTTATCTGCCAAAAGGAGTCAGCAGGAGTGGGCCCTCTGCCTCTGAAGGTCATTTCTGTGAAAAAGCAACATGTAAGGAATAAAGTAATTAGTGTTAGTTTGCTCACAAGTATACATGTAAAACTAGGAAAACCACCTTATTCTCACCATCATCCTGAGCAGAGTGTGGCTCCCTGGTGCGCCTGGGAATGGTGATTTCTTTATGGGAGGGCCAAGGTCATTGTCCTGGGCTGAGACTCATGGACCTGGGAGGGAGTGGTTGCTCAGGGCAGCAACACCCCTGCATTGCTGCAAGAAATCTAAATCTGTGACCCCCTTCTCAACAGGAAGTGGCAAAGGAAGCTGATATCTCTCTCCTAAGAGTCTTCAGGGACACTATAAAATACACTATAAAATATATCCTCTGTGCAAACAGGTTTAGAGTGGGTACCTATGCTGCAGGGGTGTGTGCTGCTTTGGTCCTTGGGACCATGATTGCCAACTGGTATGAGAGAGTGTCCTTTTACAGGGGAAGATATACAGCTGCTCTTCTTAGGAATCTGAAGCAGAGACTTGGGGAGTATATCCAGGAAAGCGTTTCCTTGAGCTTTCAGTAGAGGATGACCAGCAGCATGTATCAACATGCTGCTTAGGAGTGCAGTTTAAATGGAATGGAAGTTGGGAAGACACATGCAAGCATAGATACTCCAGCACATTTTCACCCACTTCCACCCCTGTCAAACTCCTACCCCATTGCTCCCATAAAAAATCAGCATCAGCTTTTCCATTGCTTATCAGAGCTCCACTCTCCTGCATCCCATGCATCACAGCTGAAGGGCTGGAACTGGCTGCTTGTTTCTGGGGTGACAAACAGTTCCTGATTCCCATCAATCTCCTCTGAGCAGCCTCCCAGCTCTATGTAATCCTCCAGCTCCATTTCCATAGCTGTCATATCATCTTCAGGGTTTATATTGGTATCCATTGGCACTGGAGTCATGGAGGTGTACACAGGAGTCTTGGGGATGGATGTGGAGTCCCTGCTCAGGATGGCTTCCAGCTCTTTCTAAAAGCAGTGGGTGGTTGGCATGTAGGCAGAGTGATGGTTTGCCTCCCTGGCTTTACAGTTCACCTTGGGTCTGTACTGCAATGTATCTGTTTCATAGCTTTTCTTCACCAGAGCACAAGAAATCTGGCTGTATGTGTCAAAATTCCTTCTGCTACTGTGGAGTTGGGACTGCACAGCAGACTCTCCACTAATGCTAATCCACTCCAGCAGCTCTGCTGTGCTCCAGGTAGGAATGTGTTTGCTGTGTGGAACCACCTTTGTCACCTGAGAATGCAACACTTTTGTTCTCCATGCTGAATAAACAGCAAATGGAACCAAGAAAATAAAAAAAAATTCCTGGGACTAGAAAGAGGAAGGGAATGGTCACTGCAGAGTAGCAGAGCACAATTACAAGACTAGAGTGGTCATAATTAGCATTGTAGGGCATGTCCAGAGGCTGTTCATTGCAACAAAAAACAGCTTCAGTGTCCACGCTTATTCTTTTGTGAAAAAATATTTGTGCAAAGGCGCTATGCCTCTCACACTGGTGGTGGTATTTTATGGGCAAAACAGGACAGTTTTGCTGATAAAATGGGTATTTGAGTGTGTACACAGAGCTTGTTTTGTCAGCAAAAGTCAACTTTTCAAATTGTGATAAAGAACAAAATTATCAGACACATAGATAAACACTATATTGGGGAAAAGTCAACATGACATTTTTAAAGTGACACCTATTAGAAATATATCAGCAATCTATTAGAATACTTTGAGGAAGTCAACAAGTGTGGGGATAGTGGTGATCCAGTGCAGAGCACTTGTGCTTTTGGAAAGACTTTGACACAGTCCTTCATTAAGGGTTATTAAGCAAAGTAAGCAGTCATGGGATAAGAGGAAAGTTCCCCTCATAGATCTGTTACTGATCTTAAAGCTAGAAGACAAAGGATGGAAATAAATGACCAGTTTCACAGCGGAGAGCGCTAAATAGTCTGATTCCCCCAAACATGTGCACTGGGACCTATGCTGTCCAACTACTCATAAATGTTCTGGGGAAAAAAAGAAGTGAAAAGTGAGGTGGCAAAATTTGCCAATAATACAGAATTACTAAAGATAGTTAAGTCCAAAGTTGACTGCTAAGAGTTAAAAGGGGAGCTCACAAAAATGGGTGAAATTCAGTGTTGAAAGTGAAATGTAATCCACATCGGAAAACATTCCAAAAATACATATTAAATGATTGGGTCTAAACTGACTTATCACTCAACAAAGATCTTGAAGTCATCATAGGCAGTTCCTTGAAAACACCAACTCAATGTGCAGTGGCAGCCAGGAGAAAGCAACAGAATGTTAGGAACCATCATGAAAGTTACAGATAATAAAATAGAAAATATCAAATGCCATTATATCAATCCACTGTATACCCACATCTTCAATATTGAATGCAGTTCTAGTTGTCCAATAACAAAAAAAGACAGATTACAGTTGGAAAAGATACAGAGATGGGAAATAAAAAAGATTAGGGAATATGGAGCAGTTTCCATATAAGCACAGATTTAAAAGATTGGGGCTAACTGAGGAAGAATTAAGGGGAAGAGGGAAATACAATAGAGTTCTGTAAAACCCTGAAGGGTGTGGGGAAAGTCAAAAAGGAAGTATTTCTTTACCCCCGCCACATAACACAAGAACAGGGCTCAACTAATGAAATTAATAAACAGCTGGCTTAAAACAAACAATAGCAAGTAGTGCTTCATGCAATATATGGTCAACCTGTGAAACTTGTTGCCATGGGAGCTTATGAAAACCAAAAACAGAACTGGATTAAAAAAATTTAGATAAATTTCTAGAGGATAGATCTGTCACTAAATAAACTAAGATTATCAGGGATGCTATCTCACATGTCCCTAAACCTCCAAGGCTTGATCACTCTTCTTACAATCTATCCCTTATCATACACAGACTAACAACATCTAAATTCTGGCCTTTCTTAACTTTACTAATGTAAAGAGTGCTTTACTTTACAACTTTAATAACCTTTTTAAGTTCCCCTGTCTTCAAAGCATCTGACGAAGTAGGATTTTCTCCGAAGAAAGCTCATGTGCTAAATAAATTGGTTAGTCTTTAAAAGTACCACAGGACTCCTTGTTTGTTTTGCTGAACTTGACTAACACATCTACCCCTTTGGAACATCTTAATCCAGTTGTTGGGCGTCTCATAAAGTGTATAGGGCAATCAGACTGACATGATTCTTTAATTGAGCTGGTGCAGAGTAGTTCGGATGGTGAGTGTGTCTAGATAGGCTCCATGGATTCTGGAGTGTATTTCTATTTATTTTCACCTTCTAGTTCATAGCTCAGGGGTTGTGGAGTACCATTTATAGACTCATAGACACTAAGGTCAGAAGGGACCAATATGATCATCTAGTCTGACCTCCCGCACACTGCAGGCCATAAAACCTCACCGACCCACTCCTACAATGAACCTCAAACCCATAACTGAGCTATTAAAGTCCTCAAATCATGATTTAAAGACTTTAATACAGAGAATCAACCAGCAAGTGAGCCATGCCCGATGCTGCACAGGAAGGCAAAAAAAACCCAGCGCCCAAGCCAATCTGCCCATTTAAAGTAGGATGCCATAGTTTTGCACCTTTTTCTGCCCACCTGATCCTTTTTTTCATCTGAGGCACCCCATTCCCAAAAGCCTGAAATCCTTGATCCATAATTCCCTATGCTCACTCCTTCAAATTTGAGCAACCTTCTCCACAGGGGTCACAGCACCATTTATTGTGATCTCATGAACTAAACTGCCATGCCACTCATTTAGCTTTGAAGTCTCTGCTGTTCGATCAAATTTCAGTAAGAGGCAGGTGGGCCTAATTTGACTGAGTGGGAGTTGTAACTTTGTACATGGGGTTGCAGTGCCACTCAGGTTTGATCTGGCCAATAAATGGTTGTGCCATGGCCCAAAGGGGCCCCCCAGCTCTGATGGCTATGATAGCTTTTCTTTTGATTTTTAACTTTTCCTTTCCTTATTGTTAGGGACTGGGCCCCACCCAAAGCCCTATCACACTGGCTGATTGAAATTCAGAATTCCTTCTGAATTTTGCAATGTGCATCCAGCTTGGTTTAACATGGGACAAATCCTGAGGTCCATGCACAGGGCTGAATAATTTTACTCACTTCTGCTGCCCCAGTCTTTTCATGGTGGGAATCCTCATCTCTATCTGGAAGGTAGGTAGGACTAAGTGGCATCTGTAATACTTTCCTTTAACCCTGCCGAGATCTCTCTGTTCACTCAGGGTTCATGTGGTGTCAGGGAGACCCATAAGTGAGTGGACAGGCTACTGTTCTAGCAGAAGTGCTGATGGGCTAGGCACTTTGTCCCTGTCTGGTGCTGTAGATCTTACCTGAGAAAGGTAATATTGTCTCAAATCTTGTTCTAGAGTTTTATTTTTCCTGACCTCTCAAAATATGGAACAATATTTTTGTCAGAGAGGGAAACTAGCACTATATTTGGCAGGCATTAAATACACACACTTACTTCATTTAGATCAGGGGTCTCAAACACGTGGCCCGCAAGCCACATGCGGTCCCTAAAACTATTTCCTGTGGCCTGCAATGATGCTACTGTTACTGATATTTGCAATATCATTGTATGGAAAGGTTTTGTCAGTGCGGCCCCCAGGCTAGTCCTCATGTGGCCCTCTACTAGTCCTCATGTGGTCCTCGTGGTGATTTGCGCTTGAGATCCCTGATTTAGATACTCAAACATTTGAAAACATGCACTTCATTAATACTTCGAAGGGCATGCCACTTATTTGATGTCTCTTGACTTTATGTTTCTGGAAAGCTTATTTTATACAGGAAATAGATATAATTGCCAATAAATGTAATTTTAATAACTAAAATACTGGGAACCATTCCTGATTGATAAAAAAAAATTCCACCACACACAAATCCTCATGATGGGAGATCCTATTTTCTTCTCTAGAGTTAAGTCAGGGTAAATCCAACTGATTAAGAAAATCTTCAAGAAATATGCTGCATGTCCCCTTTAAAACTAAACTCTTAACTAAAAGTTCACTGTCTTGTCCATCATAGATTTAAAATTGTAAATACTCTAACAAAAAACCCCACCAAACCACATTTTTCTTTACTTGATAATAACATCCACACCATCTGACGAAGAGGAGAAAATAAAGTACCACCTAAAATAAAAGATCAGAAATCTAGAGGAGCAGGATAGTAGATTATTATCAATCAGTTAAACATCATATGCAAATAAAATTAGTGGTTGTGGTTTTGTATAGGATTTTTGATTTTTCCAATTTAAGGGTTCAGGCAAAAGGCTTGTTTAAATTGGTATTTGCTCTGGCACCATAAAGTCAATGGAAGGACTCCCATTGACTCCAGTGGGAGCCAGAACAGGCCATTAAACATTAAAAAGGTGAATGGAAGTATTATGGAAAGGAATCAAACTCTTTGTGAATGAGCAGCTTTAATGAAATTGTTTCTCACCCATCCCCATTGCTTTCAAAAACGTGACCAGTGTGCTCCTTTCCCAGACAGTCAGACACACTGTAAAAAAGTAACACTGACCATGGGAATTATAAAGGAGAAAAAGGACACGTTCATAAACAGGGATAAATATCTTTCTCTAAGCAAAGCTGTCAGATCCATTTAAGCAGAGACCTGCTTGCTCTTTCCCTCTGGGGCCACTCTTTCCTGTCTGGGAACCGCCGTGGCATTGCCCATCTGTTCCCGAGTGACGATCACTGAGAGCTTTAGATAAGGGAAAGCGTCACACTCAACAGACTTGCACTCCCAGGCTCCAAGACAAAATGGGAAGGCTGTATTTTTCTTAGCACTCTGTCAAGAAAAAACAAGGCAAATATCAATTGTGCACAGCTTTATATTGTCTGAGCCCTAATATCTGTATTTATGCAACTGTGACGCTTTTAAGACATCTAGCTAAAGCATCAGGGGCAGGAGTCTAGATGAAGCAATAACTGTTTTTTCTTTTCTCTTTTTTAAGTATTGCCAGTGCCTAAATTAGGTTGTAAACTTTGGAATACAAAGATCATGTCTTATAGGAGCGTATGCTGCTAAGCACATTGACTGTGCTTGATAATTAATATCAT
Source organism: Podocnemis expansa (assembly GCA_007922195.1). Classification (NCBI taxonomy): domain Eukaryota; kingdom Metazoa; phylum Chordata; order Testudines; family Podocnemididae; genus Podocnemis; species Podocnemis expansa. The sequence goes on along the minus strand of ML682021.1, from coordinate 6,724,944 downwards.
GTGGAGTTCAAGATGCTCCACTCAAAGCTGTTTTTAAAAAAAAAGAAAAAAACTGTAAAGCTTCCCATTGTAGTAGTAATAAAATGGTTATCCCTCATTTCTAAGAATCTACCATATTGTGTACCCGGGATGGAGATAAGAATTGTATTTAACATCTGTGTAGCAGTGGAATGGACTGTGAGTGACCCACTAGGAGTCTGTTCTAATCTACAAATTATTCTATATAAGGAACTGGAAACTAGAATGAATGTATTGCACCTTTCAGACTTGAAATAATTCATACGGTTAATCATTTTAAGACATATGGAGGAATTTCTTTGATCAAATATAATTACCACAATTACAACTAATGTCTAACTATGGCCCCCCTTAAAGTGTGGATAAACTGCGGAGTTTTAAAATGTATGAAGATGCAACCAGTGAAAAGCCTAACTTTTCCCTTAGCAGTTTATGATTGTGAATCATGGTGCATTAATGCTTTTTTTAGTTGAATCTCATCTTGTATGTTTAAGCACCCCACCTCTGTAGGAAATAACATACTGTTGTATAGAAGAATTTTAACTGAAGAGTTTTTCAGCGTACTTCAGAACTCCAGATGAGAGGAATACATGATAATTTCAGTCTTTTAGGAGAAGATGTCATGCTGTCTTTGTCCTATTCACCAGTTGGGCATGAAAATAAATAAGGGCACAGTCCAGCTCAGTGGAAAATTTCCTTATAAAACCCTTTGTTTTGTTCTTTTTGGGGTCTGATATAACTTTGATAATAGAATATATTTTATTCTGTGTAGATTCTTATACAACCTTCATTGTCATAGTGTTTAAATACCTTCGAGCAATGCATGAAACAATGTTATTAATGTCTATCATATGTGGTTTGTTCTTTCTTTCTCTTATTTTCTCTCTGGGTTTATAGGATTGTGGATGTTTGACTTGATAAAGGATTCTGATTTTAAATGTACATATTACTATATATTTACATTGGAGAAGGCAAGGTCAAAGAAATGTAATGGGAACTAGTAAAGTGTGTGAGGGTCCTTAGTTCCAGTGACAATTGGTTCCACCATCTCTGACTGGCCCCCCAACAAAGCTCTGTCTCCTACACAGATGAGCTTTATGAAAGAGCTGTTGCCCAGTCTTCATCCTCCAACTTTAGTTGATTTATTAGCTATGATAGCCCCATACTATAATGTTGTTCATGGAAAGGGAAGTGTTTGACGCTTAACAACTGAATCAGACGTGCACATTAAATAAGGTCAAATTTCTCCTAATTTAGTTGAATGGTAATGGAACTGAATGTGGAATTTTCTATAGACCAAATTCCACATGGGCTTCTCTAGGAGAGAACATGAACTGCCCCTGTTGTTAATGGGCCAGCTCCTCATCTAGTGTTAAATTAGCTTAGCTTCGCTCAGGTCAGTGGAGCTGCACCAGTTGATTCTGCAATTGCATTTACATAAAGTAAAAATTAAAGTATTAAAAAATGGAAGCTAGTTTAAGAAAATCTAGCTGCCTAGTAAATTGTACAAGTTATATATGCATGTATTTCACAGACCTTAGCTCGATGTGAATGTTCTTTGAATTATTTTGTCCACCTCAAATTCCTCTTTCATGCTTCCTGAGATGCCTTTTCCTTCTCTTCTCACCTTAAGTTTACAAGTACACAGTGCTTGTACTGTGACTAATCTTATCTTGTCTGAGGTATGCACTACTTGAATATCTCAATCTCTGTGATAGCATTGTATTGTATTCAATAAGATGCTTTTTAAAAGCAGGAAAAATAAAATGCAGTAGTACTTAGCTATCTAACCTAATTTTGTGCTTAGTGGAACAAGTCAATAGATCTTACACTATTTTTAAACACTTTTTAAATTTGTTACATTGTTTTGGAATACTAGTTAACTATCTTTGCTTGAAATGTATTGTTCTATCTGCTTTTACAAATGCAGTGTAACCATACACAAATGGACAAAAATACCATGTTACTGAGTTTCACTGAAGCTTATTTAAGGACCTCTGTATTCTCAATCACTCGTTTTGTAGCTTTTTACAAGCAATATTTCACTGAGTCATGCAAAATTTTATACCATTTCCAAGAGGTGGCAATAAGACTAAGAGGATTGACTTTTTTAACTTTTATTTTTATAGTGGAAACACAACACTGGTGAAAGCAGTACAAAATCAAGGGAGTTAACTGTCCAATTGTGGGCAGTGATCTTGATTGATCAATGATAAATAATGTTCTGCCTAGTGATGAAAGATGGCCTTGCAGTTAAGCTATCGGTGGAATCTGGATTCAGTCCTAGTGTTGCAGGAGATGTTGCAAAAATAGAGGCAAATTTTACTCTCTGTGCCTCCTCTATAAAATGGGGATAACCATTCTTCCTTTCTTCCACTTTTTATTTGTTTTGTCTATTTTAGGTTTATGATTTAATTTTGTGAACTCGTTGAGGTACTGACTATTTCATAGTATATATTTATACAGGGCCTAGAGCAAAAGGGGTGATCTTGGTCGGGGTCTATAGGTACTGCAATACAAATTATTATAAGTAATAATCAGTGTGTGTGTGACTAAACTGACTAAAAATTTGATTATATTGCTGTGACCCTCATGATTCTTTTCCTCATCTTTTACCTACTATTTACTACTGTCATTTATTGAGACTGACTAAAACTAGATGGGACCAGGACAATGAATGAAAGATCATTCCCCTTGAAGTCAGTTGGTTTTACCATTAATGTCAGTTGAGCCAGGATTTTACCCCCTGGCTTTTTGTTTCTTCTGCAAAGTGGCTTATATGCTTTGGGGCATCGTGACATAATAATAAATTGTACTTCAGTGAAATATGAATGTGGATGGAAAAACCTCACATTGGCAGTGGCAGTGGAAGTAAAAGCCTAGTGTTCTATTTGCATAAGGAATGTTTGCACTCGTGTTTTCAGTTCCTTGCACACATGCTACTCCTCTCTCAAAACCCAGAATTCTTTTGGTAATTGTCTCATAACTTTTATTATCATGCAGAGAGATTTTATTATGGAATAGTCATTGAGCAGTTTATCAATTAAGTGTAACCATAAAGCCATCCCAGCAAATAGAAACAATTGCTAGTTATGGTTTACTAATTAATGTTTTGAGCCATGGAATCTGGTATGGATCCATCAAAATCATTGGGCTTGATTCATTCCTGTGTAGTTCAGCAGGTTCCAAATTACATCTTCTTTGCTACTGCAGCTCACTGATACCAGATATGGCTTTCCCCCCTGCAAGAAGGCAAAAGCATGTTTACTCTGCTGCCCTCCTTGGGTTTCCACTAGTTTGAGGTAGCTTTGTAACTATGTCCAGTTCTCTGTAGGAGTCCTTCAGATGGAGGCTGCCTTGAAGAGTGTAGAATCAGCTCATCCTCTATCTGCCCTGGCACTGCTTCCTCTTTAAGCAGCACAAAACCACTCTTGGAGCCCATCAGCAGGTCTGGCTGCAGCTTGGGTTTCACTATGACTCATCTCTGGGCACACTTTTCACTGATCATGCCCTAAGTCCTGAGAAACAAAAGGAGAAACCAGTGCCTCTTTGGTCTGTCTGAATTAGGGCCACCAACCTGAATGGAGTTGCATCTGTTTCCAAAAATGTTGTCAAGTAAGTGTGGCAAAGCTGTTTGGTGTCCAATATATAATTGGAAAAAGTAGTTCAGGGAAGAAAAGCCTAGAGTATATTTCTTTCTACTGCCATATTTCTTTCCTGTTTTCAACTTGAGTATTCAGTAAACAAACCTGCTGTTTCTGATTTGATATTTTGCTTTGGGGAATTGTCAAAACAATGGATTCTCTTGCCTTGCCATATTTACATACCTGACAAACAAATGGCATGCACCTTTTGAAGTTAGTTGAAGAATCAATCGTGTTTGTAAAATTCCAGATAATAATGTGAGACCACCTAGACTGATGATGGAACTAATCTCTAGTGCTTCCCTCTGTCATCTCTCCCAGACAGGTCTTTTAAGTCCTTGTCCTAATGGGACTGATATCAGCAGTAGTGGTACTGGAGAAAATAGCAAACTCATATGTCAGGATGTCGACTTTGGATCATAATGAATCCAGGAAAGACTGTTCCTTTACAGCAAATGGCTTTCAATTTTTGATAGCTTAATGAGGATGTGTTGCACTCTAAGCTACGAGGCCATCCCACTTCATATCAGCACAGCACAAAATGTCAATATATTGGTTCTGGAAACCTTACAAGTTTTTTTAATAGGAAAAGGATTTGTGAATTTGATCACGCTTCTTAAGGTGTATGCTGAACAAGACAAGCAGGGACTGCTTATTGACTCCATGGAGTTTGCCTCTCCTGTGAATTTGTGCACAATAGCAGCCCTGAGTCTCAAATCTAACAGGAAGCCTAATGAGCTTCCTCTAAAGAAGCTGCAGGATTAAATTACCTGCATTCACAAAAAAGCATACTTCTGAACCGGCTTTCATTTAGAAAAACAATCCTACCTTTTGGAGGCTACTTTTCCTCCTTCCCACACTGGTCTGGTGTCAACCCACCCTTCTAAAACTTCATGCTGCTAACATTACAAGCATAAGTATGTAAGTTAAATTACAAAGCAGTTTACTGGAGTTTGCTCTTCTGGTCTGTAATATGGTACTCTTTCTGTTGGTCCTCAAGCCAAAATATCAACACATTGTTCCCCCACTTTAAAAGCTGATTCTTTCTTTAAGGTGTCTGTGTTTCTTTTGTTTATTTCTGATGCAACGATGAAGACTCCAGCCTAACATTGTGATTCATATATTTTACTAAAACAGTGAATTCACTTTCAACTAAGGGATTATATAAAGATTAGTCATTTACCATTAACGATGGATTCAGCAAGACTTTTTCCTCTTCTTTAGGGGGGACTGTGAAGGAAATTCTTGATTTTCAGTCAGTGTTGAGGGTTTTCTCTGCCTTTTAGAAATTAATTCAGTTTCTAGTGAAGAGATGGTCTTTCATAATTTCAACTATCATCTCCCCACCCCCATGATAAAAGGTTGTGATCTTTGTTGAAAATCCAATTTTAACAACTCAGATGATGCATTTCCAGATCCTATTGTGTATTCCTTAATAAAAAAGGCTTCCTTTCACACATGGTAGCATATCAAACTCCTAATTCTTCAGTTTTAAATATGTTGTTAGCTGGAACAAGAATATTTGCGTAAGAGACTCCATAACACTTAGATTCTTTTTTGCTGACAGTGTTTGGTAGACCAGTAGTTTCAAATGTGTTTTTTGTTTTGGAAGGAATAAGGAAAGGAGGGCACTTGCTAGCAGTGGTTCCTCTAAGGTGATGATGCAGCTGAGCAATTTATGGATGCAGGTGAGCAAGTTCCTCAACCTATATATCAGGCCCTTCCCCACTGCCTGCTGGCCCCCAAAGTATATCCATAACTTGCTCAGCTGCATCATCAGCTTAGAGGGAACACTGCTGTTATTACCATATTGTGTCATGGCAAATGGTAATGATAATGAATGCAGCATTAAAACAGCACAAAGTCATGTGTTTTTTAAATAGTTTTAAAATAAAAAAAAATACCAAAATGTCTTATTTACTGAAAACTGATTTTTTCAGCGAATGAAAATTTTTCATGACCCTTTCATTAATGTTCATGAGACTAAAAAAGTTAAAAAAACCTAAATTTGCAAATATAAACTTAAAAAATACCTAAAAAGTTATAAAAAAGACTTGCTGCTTTTTTCATTTGCTACAGCAGCTAGTTTTACAGTTTAAAAAAAATTGTCATATAATGTTTCTAACCAAATGTGCTCCTTTATTTGTTTTACTTAATTGGTCCCTATTAGTAATTTTATTCATGGTATACTTTATTTTCCTCCATTTTATTAGGGTTTCCTTTTTTTTTCTTTTTTCCCAATGTAGTTATTTTGTAGGGACCAACAACCCAAAAAAATCAAAACATCCGAGCCAGGGCTTGGACCCATGATCTTCAGATTTAGAATATGTCAATGTACCAACTAAGCCATAGAGACTGATGATAACAAAGCTTTGTGTGAATCAGGGGAACTGTATGTTCCATTCCCGTTTGTTTCCTGTGTACAGTAGACTGCCTCAGGCTAATGGGTTCAAGTCCTGTGTTTTTTTAAACATTCTACTCATAAAAAGTAACATGCGGGGGGGAATCACCTATTTTTAGAATGCCTGGAGGACGGAGGACATGAAGGTAAAAAGGAGGACCTTTTTGCCAGATGTCTGGCAATCCTAGTCTGGGAGAAGCTGCTTGCTCCCCTACAGCACTTTCCCCTGCAGGCTGCAGGGGGGGTGGGGGGATTCCCCAATTCCCACAGCTGGCAGCCCTCTCTGTGTGCCCCCCGGGATGATTTCCCCAAGTCCCCCAGGCATCCCTTCCCCCAGGTCCCCGACTCCCTCAGGCCACTGCCCCGACTGCCAGAGCTACTCCCACACAGAGCGTACCTCTCACTGCCACCATTCTTCCGGGTAGCAGGAAGCTGTGCCGGGAAGTTTAAAATCTCCCTCCTTGAGCATGTTCAGGGGAGATTTTAAACTCCGCGGGACAGCTCCCTGCCGGCCGGAAGAATATGTGTTCTGGCGGGGAAGCAGCAGCAGCTGAGGCCCTATGCTGCCGGCAATGAGCAGTGTGCGGGGGAGTCGGGGTTGCTGTGCACATGCATGTGCATACGCAGTTTAGAGGGAACATTGCTTGCTAGACACTTTGACAACCAGATTATCAACTGGTGTGAACCAGCACAGTTTCACTGAACTGAGTGAAATTATATCAGGTACAATAGCCAAGAATCTGGCTCCCTGACTTATTGACTCTGAGACTCTTCTCCAGCTATTTAGTGTGTGGATACTTAGCTTTTTTGGACAGCAGGAAATACTGCTTCTGACCCCCTGTTTTAAGTGACATTTTTACTTGAAAAATTTATCAAAATGTTTATTAAAATTGGCATTTCAAAAAAGTCAGTGATAAATAATTTTCATGGGGAAGGAATTGGAAAAAGTCAACTTTTTCATTTTTCATGTAGAAAAGATTTTTTTAATAAATACTTGTTAAAATATCAACAATCTAAGGGAATGGTGTCTTATAATCTTAAATATTTATGTTAAAATGGTAATTCTGAAAAGAGCATAAGAGTTGTAAAGTTGTATTTGAAACTATCTCCAATCAAAACACTGTGATTGCGTATCTGGTACTCCCAGGATTGCAAAAATCATCTTTAGCAGACTCAGTCCAGGTAATAGTGTGACAGAATGATAATTCTGGCACTTCAGGAACATTTTTTGCTCTCTAAATTATTCCTAGTATGGTGCTTGAACTCTTGAGTTTCACAGCATATTCAGACTCCCAAAGTGAAAGATAAGAAGCCTTGCTTTATCTTTTCAGTAACAGTAGCTCTTATGTGCATGAAAGACAGTGCTGCTTGCTGTTCATCTTCACTTTTAGGTATGTGTTGTTCTTGTATCTTATCAACTTGTATTGAAGATGTAAATATAACAGCAGTGTACTTCTGGTGTAGGGAAAAAATGTGTGGGAGACTAAGGTGACATACAGTATTATGTAACGGTTATGTACGCATTGTAACCCTTTTGGTCCAAGGATATTAGGGAGACCACGTGGGTGAGGTCATATCTTTTATTGGACCAACTTCTTTTGGTGAGAGAGACAAGGTTTCTGAAGAAGAGCACTGTGAAAGCTTGTTGTTCTTACCAACAGAAGTTAGTCCAATAAAAGATATGACCTCACCCACTTTATTTTAGAGGGGTAGCTGTGTTACTCTGTGTATAGCAAAAGCAACTAAGGTCCTGTGGCACCTTAAAAATTAACAAATCTGTTAATCTTTAAGGTGCCCCATGACTCTGGTTATTTCCACTTTGTTTTAGTACTTGTTGGGCTATTTGCCTAGTACTTCATTGTGTCATCTTTGGAAAATAGGTTTTGCTTATTTTGATCATAGTAAACACCCCATGATTATCAAACCTTTTTCTTTCTTGAATTATTTGATCAACAGTGAAATAGTTAACTATGCCTGTGAATCATTATGCTTGAGAGCTAACACCCTCTCACCATATAAAGGAGCAATTCAGACCTGCTAGAACTATTCTTTCAAGAAGACATTAATGTCCTAGCTCACATCTTTATATTTTGAAGGATATCTTTGCAACCATGAAGGCTAGTTCATTTTTAATATGCATTTAGATTCTGGAACACAATACAGAGACTCTATGAGAGAGCATTAGATCACTGAAACACAACAAGTTGAGCCAGTTCAATTACTGTTAGAGCAGGCCTCGACAAAACTGGCTCCCAGCTAGGCACCAGCAGTTTTATTTTTGGTCACCGGAGGGCGCTCCTCCATTTTATTTTTCACAGTGGAGCTTGCAGCCAGGCTACAAACTCTTTTTGCCTTGGCTATGTGGCACCTGGGTTTTGTCGAGCCCTGTGTTAGAGAAGAAGGTGCTTTGTTGATTACTTTCAATTTGGTCAAGTACCAATTTATTTAACATAACTACAGCTTCATACAAGTGGTGTGTTGCAAGTGGAGTTGTCTGTTAATAGCCTCATTTCATTTGCTTCTGTTACTGGAGCAAATATGTCTTTTGATGGTGTTACAGTGTGTCCTATTAAAAAAAAAGTCAACATTTGCCAAAAATTGCCAGAGGACATGACTGTTTTATATCAGATAACACTATGTGTTAACTGATGGCAACTGCTGTTTTTCTAGTGATGAAAGAATAGCTTTTAATGTATTGATGCCAGATTGGAAGGAAGTCACAAGTGAGGTTCCATGGGTATTTGTTCTGGTTTCAGTGTTAGTTAATATGTTAATGACCTATATGTAGGAATAGAGAGCAGACTAAGCAAACCTGCAGGTGATCCAAAGTTGAGGGGAAGGGATTGCAAACACTTTGAAGAATAGACCTAAATTCAAAGGGATCTTAATATATTGGAGCACTGGGCTATCGGCAACAAAATTAAATCCAGCAAAGACAAATGTAAGATGCTATACTTAAAAATCACAAATGGAGAATGGGGAACACCTAGCTGGGCAGCAGCATTGCTGAGAAGGATCTGGGAACTGAGATGGATCACAGTCTCAACATGAGACAGCAATGTGATGCTGTTGTTTAAAAAAATGTAGCTTTGAGTTGGATTAACAGAGTATGCAAGTCATGAGAGATGATAGTACTACTCTACTTGGCACTGGGTAGGCCTCAGCTGGAGTACTGGGTCTAGTTTTGATCACTAATCTATGGAAAGCATGTAGAGAAACTGCAAGGGCTCCAGAGGCAAGTGACAAAGATGTCCAAAGGGGTGGAATGGAAGCCATGTGAGCAAAGGCTGAAGAAACTATTTTCAAAAGAGGAGACTGGGGTAGAAGGGGACATGAGAGCAGTCCTCAGATAACTGAAAGCTGTGTCATGGGGTTCAGTCAACACTATTGGTGCCTCCTTCTTGCTGCTTTACGGATTAACTTTGGTCAGAGGTTGTACCCTCTTGCCATCTTCCTCTCATCCTACAGACTTCCATCATTCCAGGGACCACAGCCTCCTCTTTGTGACTCAGCCTCCCAACCAGGTCACTGCATGGTTTCCCCTGCTGGGGAAACATGTAACAAAATCTTTCCAGAGCAAATCAGGGAGTCCACTGTCCTCTGTCTGATCAATGCCACATTCCAAGCAATTGGTAGCAGAGCCTAAGTCTGCTGGCTGCTCCAGGTTTCAGGTCAGGGCCTACTTGTCAGCAGCCAAGGCCTACATTGTTCTACCTTGCTGTTTTGCCCCCGAGCCATTTCTACCTTTCTGGCTTCCTGCTCATCTGAGCCTCCTTTAGTCAACCACTGCTTCTGCTCCTCCTGCAGGTGCAGCTTGGACAGTTAATGGGTCCTAATTTATTCTTCTCAGGACCAATGTGGAAGGTGTGCACTCCCAGTCACAGGTTGCCATAAAACTTTTGCCAAAGAGAACAGGATAAGAGGCAGTTGGTCCAGACTACAGTATAGAAGATTTAGATTAGATCTTAGGAAAATCTTCCTAATTGTAAGAACAGTAGGATAGTAGGACAGACTGCTGAAGGAGGTTGTGGAAGCTTTTTCAGTGGAGATTTTCAACAGAAGATTGAATAGCCATCTGTTTTGGATGTTTAGACACAATAAATCCTGCATCTTGGCAGAGAATTAAATGAGAGCAGTGGTTTTCAACCAGTGTGCCACAGCACTGAGAACTGTCCAAGTATGTTGTGAAATTTTGTACAAGGTAAAGAAAATTAATTTAAAACAAACATCGTTTAATCTTAAACAACATTCTATCCAACCAAAATTACAACTCATGGACTATGTCCACACAAGGTTTTCATTCTGAAACAGCCACCCTTGTTGTGAAATAAAAGCTGTCATGTCCTAACATTTCTTTATTTGGAAAAGATGGGACCCCGTCATTTCAAAATAACGTCCGTCGTTTCAGAACTATAAAACCTGGGTTATAATCGAAATAGCCCTTGTTTTGAAAGGGTTGTTTCAAAACAACACCATTGGGACTCATTGTTTCAAAACAACGGCTGTTTTGAATAAGGGCTTTGAACTTACTCCCAGGGTGCCATGCACCCTGGGAGGAGTTCCCAACCCCCCTCAGCACCCTAGCTAGGGAGCCATCAGCACCCTGGCCAGGGTCCTGAGGTGAGGTGCAGGAGGGTGCAGGGGGACAGTGGCTGGAGCACCCCCCTTGCTGGGGTTGCCAGCTCCTGCCCAGGCAGCGGGTGTGAGAGCTGGCTTGATCCCCTTGCCCTTCTGTGCAATTGACCAGGTTGTGGAGCCAGGGGCTGGGGGAGCGGGCACCACCCTGGCCGCTTGCAGGTGGCCAGGGGCTGGGGGACGGGGGTGCCGGAGAGCTCTGCCCCGTTACCTTGCTGGCAGCACACGAGAATGGGCAGAGGGGGTGAGCGGGCTCTGGAACCCACCGCCCAGCTGGCTGCCGGCACCCCTGGCAAGCCGGTGGAGCCGGATCTGGAACCCCCCTACCAGGCTGGCTATGGGCAAGCACTGCAAGCCAGCTCGGGGACCAGCACCCCCCCCCGCTGCCAGTTTGCTGGGGTAGTGGGGAAAGCCAGCTGGGGACCTGCTGCCCCCCCTGCTGCCGACAAGGGGGGGCAGCAGGCAAAGCTGGCTCTGCACCTACCGCTCCCCACTGAGATCCCTGTCCCAGCTGCCCCGGAAGCCACGGTGAAGAGGGGCAGCCCAGCAGGGCAGCCAGGAACCTTGGCTGGGCTGTCATCCTGGCAGGGGCACCCAGGGAACTGGGGGCGCTGCTTCCCCCCACCCACCAGCCTCCCTTTTCAGGGTGGGGGAGGGGCTAGTGGGGGCTAGGAGCCCAATCGGACTGGGAGCTGCTTGCCCCACACAGCAGGCAGATCCCAGCCTGGTCAGTTTCACAGCCGTGAAATTGACTAGGCTGGGAACTGCTTGCCCAGCGCTGCAAGCAGCTCGGAGCCCCATCGGGCTCCTAGCCCAATGCCCCTGTGTTCAGCTGCATGGGGCAAGAGAGCTAGCAGGGAGCTAGGAGATCCATGCCCCCCCAGGAAGCGGTGGGGAAGAGGGGCAGCTGGATGCTTTCTCTGCCACCGGGAAAGTGGGGAGAAAGGGGCATCCCCATCTGTGCCCCCCTCCGTGGCGTTATTTCCCCTGCCACTGGCTCTGGAGAGCCAGTGGCAGTGGATTGAGTGGCAACATGGCCGTGCCAGGGGGGCATGTTGCCACATCTGCCATGGTGCCCCGCTCCTGATTCAAAATAGCAAGTCCCCTGTTGGAACTTGCTATTTTGATTTGGTGGTTTGTGCTTAGTTCAAGTTAAGTGAATTCAAAATAACGCTTTTTATTTTGAAATAACTTATTTTGAATTCACTTAACTCAAAATAAGCGTTTACGTGTGAACACAGCCATGAAAATTAATCATCAAATTAAAAGTGAGGTAGCATGTTTCAGTTCTGAAAAGTGAATGTTATAAACTCAGGTGACCAAAGGGTAAAATTGAGATGACATGTATTTTTTTCTGGTGGATCTGAAACATTAATACATTTGATCCTTCTTTAGCTTGTTGTATGCAGTGCATTAAAACCTCTCGAGTAAGACTATAACCACTGAATGTAAGTAAATGTGACATTTATGAGCAATCAGTTCAAATGGGAAAAGTGAGTGTGCCATGGAATTGTTTTGTCTTCTGAAATGTACTGTGTTACTGAAAAGATTGGAAATCAGTGGATTAGGGGATCCTTATCGTCCTTTCTAGCCCTATCATTTTGTTACTGACAACCCCTGAAAAGAACAAGTCTTAAATAAGTGCTAAGAAAATAGAAGAGTAAAACAACAGAAACATGGTAGTAGTCTAGACAGTGAATTGTAGGAACAGGATGAAGAGCAGAATAATTGCAAAATAGCATGTTGATATGAACTGCCATATGATAGGCCCTCTCCTACTTTTAGTGTACTATGTGTGGCATACAATAAAATGAACAATATTATCCTTCTAAAATCCAGCATAATCCCATGTCCCCTACAGCATTTTTGGTAGCCGCCTTTAAAATTAAACTTCAGAAGGAGGCAAACCTCAGAGCTATTCTGCATGTTTTCATCTATTGAAGGTTTTATTCCTCACAGTTCTTTGGGAGTGCTGGAATTAAAACACCTATGAAAAGTAAAAACAGATAATATCTGAGCCAAGTTATGTGTAAGTTCCTGTAAAAGGAGAGCGTTCAACTAAAACTACAAAATAACACGATCTATTATGGCTTTTTAAAGTGCCTAGTTGGATAACTGTGCACCTACCATCTTTGCCTGGAAGAGACTAAAGGTTTGCATGGGCAGAGTAAGTCAGTTGGAGATCTTGTCAAAAATCAGTGCAAGCTTTGGTGCTCCAGTGTTTAATACAATTACTGGTCTTTATTCTGAATTTGTCAGCCTGAGATGTGTCATACAAATGGGAAGAAGAGGTTGCTTGTGCAGCCTTGGATAGTTCCTGACTTTTTTTTTCCAGTGCCTAAATGAACAACCTTGACATTCCATTAATGTACTTTTTTTTTTGTTCAGTGACTTCAGTCCAACGCTGGTGTTCCTTAAGTAGCCCATGGGCAAAAAACTACTGGTGAACATGCCTCTTAAAATTTGCCTTGTAGTTGCTAAAACATACTGCAGTTACAGAACTTAGAGCATGCCTAATGTCCTATTGCATGCTAATTTAATCAACAGAAGTCATTTTGCTAACAGTAGAGTAATTGTGAAGGACCAATGTTCCGAGTTGGAAGATGGCTTCTGTAATCCCTGTTGCCCTGAAAGACTGTATTGTTGTTTTTTCATCACTTGACCCGTTATTCTTTACATCACTTAATTAAATTATGAAATCCTTTGCTCTTGCCTCTTGCTTGGATGTTTTCCCATTCCTCTTTCTCTGAACTCCTCTTCACCTACTCCTTAAATTTTCTAGCCTGTCTTGTCATCATCACTCGTGCCTGAAGTAAAAAGCGAACATGGATTCCCATTTAGCAAAGTCACAGAGGCCTGTTTCTCTGATCAGGTGTACAGCACACTTTGACAAACTGAGCCAGTTGCACTCATGTCTCTACATAAATAAATGTAAAACATGTACTCTCCTGCTTCCACAATGAGTAAGAGGAGAGCTAGATGCATTTTATAGTACATGTGTCTTTTTGGGGTGCGCTGTAGATAAAATGGGCATGGCTGTGCAAAGTGGAGGTACATGAATGGCTAAATCCTGTACTTGGCCTTAGAGCTGCTCAGTAATTTTCCAATGAAATGAAATTTCAACACAAAACTGAAGAAAATATTTATAAACTTTTTCCCTCATTTTAAAACCAATTCTACTAGTATGCCTCCCTCCACAAAGACATGGAAAAGGGAGAAAGATAAAACAACCCAAAGCTGCTGTCCTACACAGTCATTCTGTTTGAAAGGCAAGGGACAGCAGCTGATACTGTCAGTTCAGCACTGGATGTCTGTCTCCTGCTTAAGCCTCGGAGTGATCTGCAAACTGCAGGTCTATGAGCGTTCTTCCTCTTACTTCATTCAGGGGACCCAATCCAGCAGACATACTCAGAATCTCCCTACCAGACCAGATTCCAGTCAAGGTCTGGCAGGAGAAGATGCTGTTGCCTTTCACTTTCTAACTTCTAGTGTAATGATTAGATTGCTCACCTGGGATGTGATACCCAGATAAAATACTATTCTCTCCCCCACACCCTTGGGAGAAAGGATTTGAATGGGGGTATCCCATATCTCTCAGAGGAGTTCTGTAATGACTAAACTATGGCAACTTTTGATGTGGGTTTTCTCAGTCTCTCCTGTAGAAGCTATTTCATGTTGTTGAAATAAATAGTCATAGGAACAGGAGACTGGACCAGGGGTCTCCCACTTCCCATGTAGGTGCACTAACAATGGCTATGTTTACACTACAGGGCTTAGGTAACTGGACTTAATAAGGTCAACTTAAAGTCGACTTTCTTAAGTTGACTTAGTGAGGCCCCCTTTCTTTAAGACGACACATTAAAAAATCGACTTAATAAAGTTGACTTTAAATGGGTTGCCTGGCTTAAGCTGACTTTATAAAGTCAACTTAAATGGCCCTAATGCACTAAGTTGACTTCATAAAGTCGACTTTAATGAGCACATTGTATTAAGTTGACTTAATAAAGTCAACTTAACCCTTAAAGTTGACTTTAAGGGTAGGAATTATTAAGTCAACTTAAGCACTTGCTTAATGAACTCCAAATATGGCCAGAGAGTTGTTTAAGTCGACTTAAGGCTGCTTAAGTGAACTTAAGCCTCCAGTGTAGACATTGCCCACCAGTTTATACAGTTTCTCTGGTCCATTGGATCGAAGTAGTTATTCCTTCAAAGTAGTAGAGCTTCAACAGGAGAGATGGAGGGACCATATCAGGCTATCCCATAGCTCAGTGGCTACAGTATCTTAGATTTTTGTGTGTGTCTAATAGAAAATGTTGGAATATAAACATGTTTGGGAAAATCAGGCAGTAATGTACTGTACATATTCAGTCTTTAGATCTAGCAAGCCCGGCACTCTTGTGCTGTTTCACAGAACTCCTTCAAGAACATTTATAGCCCATTTAGTACAAATAAAAATATTAAGAAATGAGATATGAAAAGTTTAAGTATAGCTTATAAAATATTGTTCACAGAATAGAAAAGTTACCTTAGTTATTGAAGCAATAT
>ML682021.1:6699489-6709691 GCA_007922195.1 Podocnemis expansa | reverse complement strand
ATATTGTTCACAGAATAGAAAAGTTACCTTAGTTATTGAAGCAATATTACATCATCATCTCTGTAAGCTTTTTATATCCCTGGGGCAATGTTTACTCCCGTTCCAATCAACCAATCACTGTAGATACCATATACAGTAATAACATTTGAGAATGGAACCTAATAGTATTTCCCTTCCAAATTTCCTCCAGAGCAACAAATGTCCTGTTTGTTTGAAAAATATTGTGTAGCAGAGGCAAAGACCCACCCAGTCCTGCATATAGAATCCAACTGGTTGTTTATATTATTATGGGATATGTCTGTTCAGTTTGAACATTGGAGACTAGAGAATCTTGAAATTCCTTTGATAGCAAAGGGCTAGAAACCGTAATGACAAATCATAGATTATCACCCATAGCTCACTTGCTAAAACCAAGGAGCAAGAAATGGAGTAACTTTTCATACACATACCCTGTTAGAAGGTCAAGGGTGAAGAGACAATAATAGTGATATAGATGACACAGTTGTGTGAGTGAGTTTATTATTACCAGACTACCAGTTACAATACAATGATACTGACACAAAAATATCACTCAGCTTGTGTGAAGAATATTCATAATATAGTGGACACATGATATGTCGGATTGTCCAGTGATTAGGGCACCATCAACTTAGGTAATGGGAGAACCTACTTTAATTCCTTTCATTGCATAAGTCAACTTAATAACTCCTGCCCTGTAAGTTGATTTAAGGTTTTTAAGTCAATCTTACAGGGCAGGAAGCCCTGGGTCCCGCCCCTAGGTGCTGGCTTCTGCCGCCTGCAGAGAGGAGATGGGAGCCTGATCTCAGGCAGCAGAGGCTGGGAGTGTTACCCCAGAACTCAAGTCAGGCAACTTCTTGCTCTCTTAAAGAGACATTAATACCATCTATTCTGGGGTCAAGTAGGATCTGCTTGCCTAAATGGGCAAAACACCCAGTGAAAAATACAGCTACAGCCCACTGATCAAGAACAGACTTAGAGCAATGAATTCTTTGAAAACAAGAGTTAACATTTATTTAAGGATTACAAAAATTACAGTGGGATCCAAGAACTGAAAATATGCATCCTAACAATCAATAACTATACATCACAGTGAGCGTTACATAAGGTGACAGTTAAGTGGAATGCTGCTCTACTGGGTCACAGTGCTTGCAATTACATGAGCATAATTCCCAGTTTAACAATACACTTATCACTTTAAATAAATACAATAACAAATTACAAAAATCCTAACAAATACCTAAATACCTAACAACTTATATAGCATTCAACAAGTGAGGGCCGTCACTTGTGGAATGGGTAAAGATAGGCTTTTCTCAGTCACACTGCAGTCACCCAGCTTTATTAGCAGGAATGCCACAAACACTCTTTTTACTTACAGCACCTCACAAATCCCTCTGAATTGTCTGTTTGGATCCTTTATTCTGCTCTGTCAGATACAAAGGTTCACCTCAGAATCTGGACATATAGGTCGGGACTCAGTTAGCCGAATTGTCCAGATCCCTCAGAAAAACAAGTGCCTTTCTTGGGACACAACAGGCTCGTCTGGGCAGGATTGGGTCCTCTCAGTGGCTTCTCTGGTTCAGCAGAATTCATAGCTGCAGAGTTTCATTCTGTTTCTCATAGGAGTGCAGCCCTTGGTGCAGCCTGCCAGAATGCCAGTGCTTCATGGCTACGAAGTCTCTTTCGCTGGGCACAGCATTGGTGCAGCCTAATGGAGTACCAATGCTTCACAAAGCTTTCCCAGCAAAAATCTCCCTTTTTATAGTCTCCTAAAGGTCAAACTGTGACTTTCTGCCCTTATTTGGTCAAGGACTCATGCTTACCAGCCCAAACAGGTGGAGGTGAGGGGGATGAGTCATAATCATGCCCATATTTGGTCAGAGGAGTAAACTGAGGTATGGTCACGATCCAGGGAGTAAATTGAGGTATGGGCATGATCCTGGCCACCAATTGTTAAGCTCTGCTGAATGCCACACTTACTACCTAATTATTTCCTATCGTATCTTATCTATAATTGCTATTCTATAACTAAGTTAACACCTGTATTTATATTTCTTAAAAGTTATGTTAAAGATTTTAATAAGGGTTTTCCCCTATCAGTTTGCCTTATGCCACTTTCGTTCATAGGCAAAAATAGTCTTGGGATAAAAATCTCTGGCTACAGGAGACTGATTGGGCCCCCAGTCATGGGTCACAGGGGCTTGGAGCTGGCTCCTGTCCCCACGGCAAGGGGCAGGGAGCTTGATCTGGCTTACAGGCTGCTAATGTAGACATACCCCTAAGTCAACTTCACAAGGTTGACTTAAAGCCCCCAAGTGTAGACATAGCCTTTGTGCCTTGTTTCCCCACCTGTGAAATGGTAATAATAGCACTTTAAGAGGTTTTCTGAAGATTAATGTTAAAGATTGTGAGCCACTCCAATAGACATTTATAAGGTCCCCAATCATCATACTAAGATAAATTTAAAATAACTGCCATATTAAAGTGTGTAGGAGGAGCCCAGTTTAAAAATGAATGATTACCATTATGCAGTTCTAGACAAATGATGTGGTCAGCCTAAGCCAGCGGGTCCCAACCTGTGATCCAGAAGCCCAAAGTGGCCTACCACACCCATCCCACTGACTACAGAAAGGAGCTGCTATCTAAGGACCCAAGCACTGACTGTTGCTGGCTGTCTGCAGAAGGAAGACATTGTCTAGGGACCCAGGTGGAGCACATGGGGCTACAGGATGCTTGTGGTTTCCCTGCTGCAGCTGGGGAGATAGAAGGTCATTGGGGATGCAGGCACTTCACTGGACTCCTTCCATCTGGCTGCAGTGGGGGGACAAAGAAAAAGGGCTGCTGGTGGAACAGCCAGGAACCACCCATGCTTCAGTGGCAAACATCAGTGCCTTCCAGTTTGGCCTGCACTTAGCTGGCCAGGCCAGGTGCATCAGCATGTAGTGACAGTCACTCATCTACAGTAGTGCTTCATCTGTGAGTGTGTAGCATGCTATGAGAAATTTGTAGGTATAAATTAATGAATGTAAAAATGAGCACAGTAGCATCATCATGTTTATTTTGGCCCTTCAGGATTGTAAAAATGATATTTGTGGCCATGAAGCCAAAAAGGTTGAGAACTACTGATCTAAGCTACTAGATGATGAGGTGGATTTCTGCGTGAATATTGTCTGAAAATTGTGTTTTGAGCTCATGCAGGCCCACTGGAAATATACGTCTCCTATTCACAGTGAACTAGATGTCTGGCACAAGTAGAATATTGTAGTGAAAAATTCTGAATGCTTAGTGACTCTATACAAAAACATGCCATTTGTAAAGTTCAGATATACCCCTCCTGACTTGTTTATTATAAAGGACAATAAATTGTTGAGCAGTGTACATTCAGGGCCTGAGAGATTTTTATCAGGCATTAAAAGATGTTAAAAATGTTAAATTTAGCAAATTTTGTGATTTAGGAGTTTGTGGGAAGAATTGCACATTCAAGCTTCCCATATATCAGCTAACTCTTTCTTTTTTAATTCCACATATAGTTTCTATTAACACTGCCAATCTTCTGGGAAAGTCTGTCAAACAAAAGTTTGGAACGTGACTTGCACAGATTGCTGACTGCCTTTCATAGGCTGGACATTTTATGAAGTCCTTCATGGATGACAGTGTTTTGTTTTTTAATGTATTCCACAGTAGAAGAATGCTGAACTAAGCCACTGTGATCACACTTAATTGACTTGCAAACAATTCACAGAAAAGAATTCATTATATAACTATAGAGAATTCAGGCCATTTAAGGATAGTGCTGTTATGAATGGAGTTTATTGAAACAAAAATGCTTGAATTTATTTATAGATCTCATGCATGGATGAAGGGAGTAAAAGGATTTGGAAATGACCAATGTACAAACAGTAACAGCTGCTCCAGTGGACATTAGCTATGGCATGTCATGGAAATAAGTCACTAAGAGTGGAATTTCCAAAAGTGCTCAACATTTGCCCTGCTCTTTGCCTGTTGGAAGTCAATGGTAAGTCTCCCAGAGTTAACTGAAACAAGCTAAAGACCACTTTAGGTTTTAAAAGAAGACTGAAGCTAATGCTAGATCTAGTGATCCAGCTGAACTAAAATGCAGCATTTCAGAGATCTGAACATTGTGCCTTCACAGGTGAAGGTGCTATAGACTCTATTGTCAAGGGGCTGGTTGATTGATCATGTACTTATGTGTGCAAATTCATAAGACAGAAAGTGAGTGTTGCCATATGCTCAGATGCTTAGAAGTATGTTTCTGGCAAAAACAAATTAAAAAAAGGTGTAAGTACAGTTTGAGATTGTTTCTGTCAAGCTGGGTGTGAGCATTTTGAAAGCAATAGCAGTTTTGTCCTAAATTTCCTCATCCTGGCCCACTTTGAGACCACAGTGTCTCAAGTTGAGTTAAAATGAACCAGATAATGATTTCAAACATTGTCTGTGGTAACTTATGTCCAAGACTGATACATATAATGTATATGTGATTATCTGCTAGCTCATAAATGTAATGGTGATAGGGCTCTGGTACAGATGCTTCTGACAAAGTGGTTGGAGCCCATGAAAGCTTATGCATGGAGAAATCTGTTAATCTTTAAGGTGCCCCAGGACTCTTGGGCTGTGTTCACACACAGGGGGTTATTTTGATACGGTTGTTTCAAAACAACTTGTATCGAAATAACGCCTTATTTTGAAATAACTTAATTCGAATTAACAGTTTGTTAATTTGAATTAAGGAAAAAAGGTCAAAGCAAAATAGCAGGTTCAGGCAACAGTTATTTCGAAACAAGTCACCGTTGTTTCGAAACAACATGTTTGCACGGTGTTGTTTCAAAACAATCGTTTTGAAACAACGTTGTTTTGTCCCCGCATGGGGTTTAACTTGTTTTGAAACAACGCCGTTGTTTCAAAACAACGGGACCCATTGTTTCGAAACAACCATGCGTTGTGTGAACAGCCTAAATCTTATTTCAAAACAACCTCTGTTGTTTCAAAATAAAAGGGCTGTGTGAACACAGCCTTGTTGTTTTTGCTGTACACAGACTAACATGGCTACCTCTCTGGAAATAGTCTAGCTTTGATTTTGACAGATAGGGAGGAACTGTTTGAGATTTGAAAGTGGAAGGCAGCTTAGATGAAAGTGATCATGAAATGGTAGATTTCATGAGTCTAAGGAATAGTAGTAGTGAAAATAACACAATAAAGATAATAGATTTCAGGAACACAGACTTCTGCAAATTCAGGGAGTTGGTAGTTAATATCTCATGGGAACTGAGTCTAAGGGGAAAAACAGTTCAAGAGTGTTGTCATTTTGTCTGAGTCATTATTAAAGACATCAGAGAAACTATTCCACTGGACAGGAAAGATAGGAGGTATGGCAAGACCACCATGGCTTACTCAGGAGATCTGCAATGATCTGAAACTCAAAAGAGAGTCCCACAAAAGGTGGAAAGTAAATTAAATTACAAAGAATTAATATAAACATATAGCACAAGTACATAGGGACAAAATTAGATGGTATGAAGCAAAAAATTATATTAAACTAGTGGAGATATTAAGGGTAGCAAGAAAACAATCTATAAATGCATTAAGCAAGAGGAAGACCAAAGACAAGGTAGGCCCATTACTTGAGTAAGAGTCTTCGAAATCCCACCCAGGGCACGTATGTTGTTAGATCCTAAGATGCATCAGAGTGCCTTATTCCTGGAAGTTCTATCAGAATTATATCTTTTCCTTTTCCCTTCTTATGTTCTCACAAACTGTTGTTTTCTCTGTCCTCTTTGTATTTTGCGAAAGTCTTGGAGACTAAGCCAAGGACCCCAACTCCCGCAAAACCTATCGCTCATCCACACCCTTTTCTGAAGAGTGTAGCAGCCCACCCTATCCTCCTCTCACCTTCTTGAAAATGAACTGCAGCCACCTTATTTTGCACTCTTTTATCATTTTCATTATACAGCTAAATTAGATGCACACATACTTAGACACAATAGCAGCACATGCCTTTCTTAGCTACCTGTTCCACTTTGATTGGCATTGTTAGGTTTCTGGTATTTCCTTGACTCCTTTCGTAGTTGATGCAGTATGTTAATTCCAAAGTGGACAGCTGCCTTATTTTCTTATAGCTGATTTTTTAGTCATGTTTTGATTTTAATTGCACAAATATTCAGATTTAAGTTTCCAACTGACATCTAATTTTGCTCATTGCCAAATTATTGTGGCAATTGCAATATAGTCTATCACAGAAATATGGTAACATAGAATGCTACATTCCCTTTATGTGTTATGTACATTTGTGGTCAAAGGAAAAGGAGTGGTTTAAATGTGAAACACATAATTCAGCTTGGTTGCACAGCCATACTGCAGGTGCAGCACAGAAAATCATACAGGTTTCATCTTTTGTATTTATGCTTATCTCTACATATCAATGTGGAGATTGTCAGCTAAAGGCTTAAGACCAATTGCTGGTTTCTGTGCCAAGTCTGGATTTGTTAGGCCATAGATACCCACAAAAAAAGTGGGCTGAAGCCCACGCTGCTTTTGCTATACACAGACTAACACGACTACCCCTCCAGAAATTTCTATAAGAAAATGGGAAGTTGGCTGTTGATAGCCATTGCTAGTTTACCAGGGTCATCTTCTCAATGTTTAATGGTAGGGAACAGCTTACTTGCATAGTAAATAGCCTCCATTCAAATGACTTTTACCAACAAGACTAAATACCTGCGGATTTGGATAGGAATATCTTGATTCTTCTAGCTGACCTTTGAGAGTAGACACATAATGGCACACATGGGCAAATAGAGCTTAACTAGAGTGGTTTCACTGTCTTGAGCTTTTAAGTTTCACTGCAATGATGTTCTGCTCTACATTCACCTCAGTTTACTATTCTTATTGTAACCAGAGGTACCCAGTCTGAGTGGCAGATCATCACTCAAACTTCTTCCAGTAGACTGACTGTTACAGTAGTTCATGATGCAAGAAGACAAATAAGTTTGAAATATTCTCTACATGACAACTCTTCCAGATATCCACATGGAGATTAGGCTTTCCCTCTTCATTTATAGTCTGATACAAAATGCGTATTTTTCTCCTATAAATAAGATGCCACCAAATTAGCAGATTGCAAGAAGAAAACAAATCCTCTTGACAGCATTGCTGAACATTTGATTACCTGACTTCAAAATTTGGTTTGGGTAGTTTATTTGAACACAATAGGCTTTACAGGCTATGTTTGAAATTATTAGGAACACATACTTCTCCACTCATGCACAATTATACAGTCGCAAGCTTGGAAACCTTTTCTCAGACTGACAGACCGCTTATTTTAGGTCCCAAGGAAAAACATCAGCATCTTCCTCAACTGATTGCATGGTCTTCTGATATCCATCCATAGTGAAGTCTGACACTGCTTAAGATTGGCAAATGCAGTTTGTGTGGGCATGCTTCTTTTTCCTTTTGGGCTAATTAAAAGTAGGGGTCCAGCATTATTTCATCTCTGTAGCCCAAGGCCACAGGACATTACCACTCTTCATAGTTAGAGGATGTTCTTTATTTAGATAAAGTAATGTTGAAAAAGTGCTCTGCTTTGATTGCTATAATTGCTGACACGTTCCTGTGGCATACTTGATCATTAGAACAGTTTGTTTAAAACAATATTTCCTTTATAGAAAGGAAATCAGTAATCAAGTCGTTAAGCTTCTTTGCTTTGCGTTCTGAGTCTTAATGTTATGTTGGCATACAGTGCATGGTTATTGCTAACTAGAGCATGCTGTCTTAAATTTCCATTATCCAAGTGCTTGTTGACGTTACTGGATCCCTTTAACCACTTGATTGCTGCAGTATTTCATGCACGAGGCCTTCCAGTTTTAGTCCTATACATGGTGAGATATTTGAAAATGGTGTAATCGTATACTGCTACATGATAAAATGGCTCTGATATTGATTAAATTCCATGCAACGTATCCCAAAATTCAGTTAATTACCTAAGTTAATTTATGTGTTGGGTTTTAAAACATGCCAAAAAATTATACTTAAAGTAGTCCAAACGTAGTTCCAGAGACCACAGTTTTGCTCCAAAAGCATTTTCCTAGCTGACGCTGAGCTAATGTTTGATTATTGATGAAATTCAAATGTCAATGGTTATGAAGTGATCAGTGATAGTGGAAGACTGATATGTATTATCACTCTTTTCCAGGAAGAGATCCCTAATGATAACAGGAATAACTTATCCTTCCATATTCATGCATTAATAGATAATAAGGGTACAAGGGACACTGTGATCACCTGCTTTGACTTCAAATATAACACAGGCTATAGGACTTCGCTCAATTAAATCCTGTTTGAACTACAGATCTTTTACAAAAACATCCAATCTCAATTTTAAAATCGCCAGTGATGAAGAAACCACTATAACCCTTGGTCATTTGTTCCAATGGTGAATTATTACCCTCTCTCATAACAGTTTTCACCTTATTTCTAATCTGAATTTGTCTTACTTCCAGTTCTAGACTCTGGATCTTCTGATACTCTCACAAAATCAAAGTGTCCCTTTATCATATTTGTTTTTCATGCAGGCACTTAAACTGTGACCAAGGCACCCTGTAATTTTCTGTTATATGCTAAGTAAATTGAGTTCCTTAAATCTATTTCCATAAAGCTTGTTTTTCTAGTCCTTCAATTATTCTGGTCACTCTCTGACCCCTTTGCAGGTTTTCAGCATCCTCTTTTAATTGTGAACATCAGAAATGGACACACGGCATTTCAGACATGGTCATAACCATGCCAAATACAGAAGTCATACCATTTCTCTAATACAGTCCCCTATTCGGTATTTCCTTGTTTACATAATTCTTGGATATATACATATTAATCCTTTTGGCCAAAGTATTGCACTGGGAACTTACGTTCAACTGATTATCCACCATGATTGTCAAGTCTTTTCCAGATCTCTGGACAGAGTTCCCCATTCTGTAAGATAAGCTTGTGTTATTTTTTTTCTCATTGTCATATTGGTCATATTGCAACACATATTGATTGCTCGTATTCAGATTCAGGAGATCTAGATCGCTCTGTATCAGCGACTGTCCTCTTCGTTATTTACTACACCCTCAATCTTTATGTGATTTTATTTTCTTCCATGAAGTTTTCTTCTATAACATTGATGTTACATGAATTCTTTATAAGTGAAGTGTTGATGTAAAGGTAAAAAGATGAATGAATAAAAATTGTATCTAAGAAACCCCACAGTAACACACACCAAAACCCATACAGCTTCAATTTTCTCAATGGATCTATCAAATCAACCCAAGAGAATTTTTATAGCATGATACCATCATTACAGAGCAGCAGCAGCAATATCTGTGCAAACAAGGAGTCCTGTGGCACTTTTAAAAACTAACAAATTTATTTAATGCATGAACTTCTGTGGGAGAAAATCCCACTTCTTCAGATGCTTTGAAGATGGGGAATTTATAGAATAGGAGTTAAATAAATGCAAGGAAGTATATGTCATAGGATCTCATCAGACTGTTACAGCAAATCAAAGCAGAAACATTAAAGGAGGCATATATCCCTGCAACAAACCACATTGCCAACTTTGCCCACATATCTGCACAAAAGACACCATCATAGGACCTAATCAAGCCCTTCCTCACCTTATATTTTGGACAAACAGGACAGTCTCTGAGCAAAAGAATAAATGGACACAAGTCTGACATCAAAAATAACATTCAAAAACCAACAGGGGAACACTTCAATCTCCTTGCTTGCTCCATTGATGATTTGTTAGTTCCTGTGCTCAAACATGTGGATAATAAATCAAAGCTTCAAAAAGAAACTACAGAACTGGAATTAACATGCAGATTTGACATCATTGCTTTAGAATTAAATAATGATAGTTTTTCATTACAGAATGGCTGTGTTCTCACACAGCCAGTTATTTCGATATGGTTGTTTCGCAACAACCTTGTATCGAAATAACGCTTGTTGTGAAACAACTTATTTCAAATTAACAAAAATGTTAATTCGAAATAAGGCAAAACCAGGGCATCGAAATAGCAAGTTCACACTGTGAACTTGCTATTTCGAAACCATGCCAGGGGGCTGCAGCCCCCTGGGGGCGAACGGCTGCAGCCGCTCACCCTGCAACCCCAGAAAGGGGGCTGCAGCCC
>ML682021.1:6654489-6699089 GCA_007922195.1 Podocnemis expansa | reverse complement strand
TCTTTAGAATTTGGGCTTAGTCTGAAGATTTCACCATCATCTACTCCTCACCTTCTCACTGACATGTTAAAAAGGCAGGAGGAAGCTCTTTTTGACACTAACAGACAGAACAAAATAGTAGCAGCCCCAGGCCTATTTAGATTATAATTATCCTCATAGACAATCTAATCTAGCTTAGGTGTTTCTGGCTGCAGTGCGAGAGCAACACTGGCTTTCCCATTCTTAACAATGGTCTAAAATTTTAGTGAATAACAGTATCCCAGCATGACCATTTATTCTGCCATGATGGGCCAATAAAAGATAGGCTTCAAAGAAAAGCTGCAGAGCTAGAATTTATTTTTAAATTTGACTGTATTGCTTCAGGGCTAAATAGGGACTTCAGATTTTTTTCTCTTGACAACAGGTGACTTGAGCTCATCTCCCTCCATCTGCTGTTCCCCAGTGTTTGAATCCTACAAACTGCTTTGATTTGCTGTTACAGTCTGACCTGATCCCATGACTTACACTTCCCTAAATTTATTTTCCTCCCATTCTGTAAGTTCCCCTATCTTCTAAGCATCTGATAAAGTAGGATTTTCTCCTCCAAAAACTCATGCAATAAATAAATTTGTTAGTCTTTAAGTGCCACAGGATTCCTTGCATGTTTTGCTGAACTAGACTAACACAGATGCCCTTTTGAAGCTTAATAATGTCTTTTAAGGTAGTTTTTTTCTGAGCAATTTTCTAGGATTTAAAAAAAAAAAGCAAACTGATAGACAAAGAAATTCTGTTTGTGGCATGTTGACACCTAGATGGGTCATCATGAAGGCTGGAACCTTTAGCTTTGTCACAGTGGCTTTTCTAATTTGAGCTAACAAAGTAGCTGTTAGCAGTGGTAGGTTGTAATCCTTTGTGTGGACCAGCACTGGAGTGATAATGAGACACTTTGCCCGTGGTTTTCCATGGATATTTCTCTCTCTCTCTCCTGTCAGTTCAGTTCCACTACCTAGCTGTCTTCATATACATTCCATAGAGTGCAACGCATATGCAAAACCAGCTCTTTCTGCAGCTGTGCTTGCCCCTGTTCCCTGCTAACTGAGGGCAAAGAACAACTGCCCCTCTGGAACTATGGTTCATCTGGAGTTCTAGACAAATAGCTTATGCAGATGACGTAGCTGCGTGACTGCTCTTCCTCTATTCATCGACAAAAGGAAGAGGAGAGCGCCTTGCTTAACAGAACTTCAGGCCATAGGGCTGCTTATGCCTGTTATTAAGGTTGTACATTATTTACCATTGTAAGACCCTGCTTTCAGTTACTCATAACTCTGCCAAATTTCAATTGTTTGGGATGAAATTTTCCATGCTTGATGTCTGCCTGAAACTGACATTTTTGGAAAATACCAGTCAAAAGGTTGTTATTTCTGAGAATGAGATTTGGGGATTTTTGTAAAAGAATTCAACAACTAAAATCTCCAAAGAATTCATTTTCATTGAGCATGCTTAAGCCATTCACAGCTAGTGGAGCTGCCTGGACTGCACGTGTGCCATCCTTACAGAGCACCTGAGCATGTTCCATCTCAGGGCTACTGTGATAAAACTGGACTTCCCCGTAATTGGTTCTCTGGCTCTTCTCAGTCAAAGTGGGCATTGGAACTGACAGAAGACAATCTGTCTTCACTGTGCTCTCTAGGATTCCTGCTGATGCCTTGGCAATATGGAGGAGGAAGCCACCTGACTTGCTTCCAGAGAAAAGCTGAACTGGGGATGGGGTGAGCAGTAGGCTGGAAAATTTGGATAGTATTTGTCACAAATTTATTCTGTCATATAAGCCATTCTTGTTTGGCAGAGATCCAATTTTACTTTTACCTTTATTTTTCTGTATATATCTTATTTTTTATATTGATCAACTCAAAATCTCATTGACAACTGACAAGGGGTAACTAATTAAGTGTCTACAGAGACTGCTGTAGTTGGTGGATGGTGTTTCTAGCTAGGGAGGCTTGTCCAAAGAGCAATCTGCTCTAAGAACTACTCTT
This sequence comes from Podocnemis expansa, assembly GCA_007922195.1. NCBI lineage: Eukaryota > Metazoa > Chordata > Testudines > Podocnemididae > Podocnemis > Podocnemis expansa. Next base: position 6,697,074 of record ML682021.1, on the reverse strand, counting down.
CCTAAACGGAATAGCAGCAGCATTGTGTGAACTAATCCATCTCAGCCTTCTGACTGCACTGAGTTCTCTGGCTATTCTCCTAGACTGGAAAAGCATTGTATGAACTATCTTTTTTTTTTCTTCACATAAAAAAATACACCATACTCTCCTTGGGGGGAAGGGTGGGAAGAGGGGAGATCTCTATCCCAATCCCTCAAATGTTGCTGGTTTTGTAATACAGCATTTATTGTAGGCTGATTATTTCTTAAATGCTACATATTTAAGCCTCCCAGGGAAGCTGCTACATGTTATGAATACCCAGGGAGTGGGATTTCAATGTAATTCAGGAATGAAAACTCCCTTTGCTCAGCAAAGAGCAGAATATTCAACCTTTTCATGGAAGGATTGAATATTCTTTTCAGAGCTATATATCAAAAACCCACATACAGTGGAAACATTTTCCTTCTTTAGAACATAAAAGAAGAGGGAACTTGAATGTGATGCATTCTGAAATGATCCCTTTTCATTACAACTTTAGATTCTTCTCTCCAGGGATCACTGACTGCAAACCATGAAGAAAAGAGGAATCGACATCATGCCGTTTCCATTAAAAGCAGCCATGCATAGCCTATATTTTTCCTTTAGACTTTTTCCCCCTATTTCACAATAATATTTGCATTCCAAAAAAGTGATTCTCCTTTTTTGATGCACTGAGGTTAAGCCAATGAGCTTAAAGCTGAGGATGTTATTCATACCACTTGTGCCTTTTGTTCTGAGCAGGCAGCAGAGAAACCAACAATGTTCACCACAGAAGCTAATTTTGTATAAAATCTATTAGAAAAGAAAGCATTCCGTCTTCCTTTAGTTGGGCATTCCTTGTTTAGCTTAATTAAGTTACAAGTGAAGCATCTGACACAAAGAGAACATAGAGCTCTTATTCCTGCATGACCTGTAGCTGTGGTTCCCAACCTGTGGCCCAGGAGCCAAAAGTGGGACTCAGGGGCTTTTAAAGTTGCTCACAGCTCCCATCCTGCTGGCTGCAGAAGGGAGCTACCACCCAAGGACCCCGGCAGAACACATTTCCATGTTGCTAGAAGCTTGGTGCAGGCTCCTTGCTCCAGCCAAGGGGATGGGAAAGCAGTGTTCCCCTCTTCCAGCAACAGAAAAGGGCAGTGTGCTTTATGGTCTTCTAGGTCCTGGGCTCCCTGCTGAAGCCAGAGGGAGGGGAGCATTGATCTTCCATCCCTCTGGCTGTAGGAGGGAATCACATTAAATGGGTCCCCTGGCTTAAGTCGACTTGTGGCCCATCAGGGTTGTAAAAATTATATCTGTTGCCATTGAGCTGAAAAGGTTGGGAGCCACTGATTTAGATGCATCTGCTTCTCAAGGCTCTGTCTCTAAACTCCCTTGCACAATTCCCTTGTTTGCTGCTCCAGTTTGTTAGCTCCTCTGGTAGCTTATGATATGATGTTTTAAAAGCCCTGTCGACTTAAGCAAAGCCTTGTCCACATTTGGAGTTGATTAACCAGACTTAACGGCTTCCTTAAGTCGACTTAATAACTCCTGCCCTTAAAGTCAATAGCTCTAATGGTGTAGAATAGCCTATGTTAGCCCTGCCCCCTTGTGAAGGGATCCTAAAGTGATTAGTGATCTAAGAAAGTCAGGCTAGAGTCTTGTTAGAAAACTCTCAGCCTTGCATAGCTGGCTGCTAGATTCAGCACACAGCTTAACTAAAACACACGGGAAACTTCAGTCAAGGAGCTGCAAAGAAGCAAGCCCAAACCAACAAACTGCTTGGCAACAAATTCACCCCCCAGATCATGTAATTACTCCTCCTTCACCTGAGGAACTCCCTTGCAAAACTCCCCTCTTTCTGCTCCTATTTGCTAGCTACATATTGCCCCTCTGCAGCAGATGGATATTTTTTAGCCTCATAAATGGATGAGGAAACTGAGATGGCTGGGGCATAAAGGGACCTGCCTGGAACCTCATGATGAATCAGTCGCAGATGTGGAATTGGAACTCAGGCTCTCCTGTGCTTATTGCTCCAGACTGTACTGCCATTGATTAAAAGTGTTGGTTACATTTAAATTTGTCAGCCTACAACCATTGAGTGGGCTACTGTTTATGGATATCTGAAAGCTATCAATTATTGTGAAGGGAAAGAATTTGGATGGTATAATAGGGTATTGGATGAAACTCAGCAAAAGAGAATTTAGGTGGAACAACACGAAAATATTCCTAAACATAAGGGCTATCAGAATACAGCAGTAATTCCATTCAGCCCTTTAAAACTTTCCTCGACAAAGCATTGCTAAGAATATACTGTGCAGGACATTCATGCATTCACAGGGAGATGGGGTATGTGATTGATTAAGTTTCTATTGCCCTATACTAACAAAAGTGCAAGAATCACATATACAAGGATCATGCACAGAGTATGCAAAATAACTTCAGGTAAGCATGATCTTTGTGTATGACTTGTATTAGTTGCATAAGTAATTATTACAGCAGCCATGTGTGATTCTTGCAGTTTTCCCAGTATATATGTAAAATAAAGAAAATTCTGAGGAGAGTGCCTGTTTCCTAGAAATGAAGAGATATGGCCATAGACTGGAGAAACTGTTCTGAGACTGTAAAAGATCTTAGACCATCTATTTGTGATATGAGGATTGGTTTAATGTTGAACAGTGCTTTGGAAATGTAGAGCACCATTTAAATATGCAGTATTCTAGTAGTACTATCTTAGATTATCTGTAGCAAACACTGGCAACACCATGTAAACCAGTGGTTCCCAACCTTTCTCAGGCTGGGAACCTCTTTTTAACAAAAATATTCTTTGCAGCCCCCCAACTGATTATGTAATCTCGCCCATGCAGGCAGACTCTGGCCCATGGCACTCTGGCGGCACCACTGGGCCAGCCAGTGAGCAGTGCTGCTGCCACCATGGCCCACACTGCTGGAGAGCCAAACCACGGCAGCTATGGCCCCCTGCCTTTGCCCCTGCCAGGGAGCAGCCACGGCCCCATCTCCTTGCCAGGATCCAGCCATGGGCAGAGAGAGGCAGCCCTGGCAGGGAGCATCGGGGCTGTAGCTGGATTCTGGCCTTGGTAGGGAGAGCTCCGTGGACCCCCTGCAACATGTCCATGGACCCCTGGTGGTCCCCAGACCACAGTTTGGGATCCACTGACGTAGACCAAGGCAATCTGCAAATATTACTTTCTCTTGTGCTTAGTTAAAATAATCACATAATATAACAGTACCAAATCCATATCGCCTTCACATAAATTTGGGAATTGAACATCCAGCTCTGAAAATACTTCAGCTTTCATGTGACCTTTGGTAGAGTTAATCCAATGGGTTACCCAGAACAAATTATCTCATTAAATTAGCCCTTTTGTCTGTTGCTGAATCATTCTGAGATCTGTCCTGATTTCTGTAAATATGTTCAAAAGCATTCACTGAATAGCCTTAGGTAACAATTTGAACTTCCAACTATGTTCAGTTTATGAAAGTTGTGCTGTATTTTATTCCCATCCTCCAAAGTGTTTGCAATCCTTCCCCAGCTGTCCATCCAGTTAATGAGCTCCCTTCCAAGTCATTCATGAAATTATTGGACACAGAATAACCCCGCTGCTCCCAATTTAACATGGATCACTAATAATTATCCTCTCCAGACTTTTTTTTAAAATCATGCAGTATTCCCAGAGCTACAGATTGTGACATTAAACAATTTAAATTATGGTCTGAGTCTGAACAAACAGGAAAGACATATGGTTTTAGAGGGAGAGATCTCACACACTGAGATATTTTCAGTAAACTGAAGAGTAAAAAAAACCTCAGCAAAAGCTTGAACTTTAAACTGACTCATTTTAAATGCTGCTTCCCCTCTTTCCCTTATGAAAAAATAGTATTGGTCCTCATAAAAATAGGAAACAGTACAAGCCATAGTGTACTACAGCTGAAATGCAGCTCTCACTCATGTAGGATCTCTGCCAATGCACCTCATGTTGCCATTTCTTGTCCTTTAATCACAAATAACAGCTCTTTTGGCTTCTGCTGCAGGCACTCTCTTCGTGACTGGAAAAGCTTTGGCCCTCACATGATTTTCAGATTGCCAGGGGAAATCCTTCTCTGTCTGGCTACCTCCTTCCCTGCCTTTTAAGCAAGAGCAGCCAATCACAGCAGGAGGTGATAGTGTTCTCTCTTCCCCAAGGAGCAAAGAGAGATTTTTATGCTGGGCTGAGCTGGACTGGGGCAGAGGTGGGGGGCATGGGATTCTAGTATTGACAGATGCTTGGATCTTGAAGGTATCTGTTACAAGTACAGTGCAGCCTGAGTTGACGTCTTGGGCCCCCACATCTGATCTGCAGGCCCTAGTTCCAATAGATCCTCACAGCCAGGGCTCCTCTTGCCCACAGCATTTTCACACCATGCCTAGACCAGGCTTTTAGCCCATGTTCTGATGTGCAAATGACTAAGGTATTAATCAGTGAGCTCCCAGGCAATAGCACTTGAAATGGTCATTAATCATGAAAAGCTTATTAATAGCAGTGAATATTATGCTGAGCATTAATATTGCTTTAAGTGGACTTATATATTGTTTGTATAATAGTCTCAGTTTTTTAACTCCTGACTATTCATGCACAGTTACTCCAGTATTGCATATAGGCCCAAGAAATACTAGTAGATTATTTTAGTAGTGTAATGGAGCATAGCTAGTGGGTTAGCTAGAAAGATCCCATGGGTGGCCTGGATCTCAAACACGTTATTTTAGTTGCATAACTTATATGTAGTTCTGCTATATGGCTCTTTCCTGCAGCTTTATGAATCAAGACTGACTTAACTGAAGTCAGTGGAGTTTGTGGGAGGAGAATCAGGTCCAACATTTTGAGACATTCCAAAGGGGCAGCTGAAAGCTCATGTGATAAATAAATTTGTTAGTCTTTAAGTGCCACAGGACTCCTTGCTTCTTTTATGTTTTGAGAGTTCAGTTAAAATAACTTTCTTGTATCTCCCCTGAATCCAAATTGCTAAATGAATCCCTCTTCCGATCCTTTCTTCCCATAGCCTCCATATGGCCAGCACTTCCTTGAGCAATTCACCTGCAAATGCACCACTGGCTAGCAAAAAAGACAAGTAAGTCAAAATGTCATTGCTAGCTTTCAGCCAGTTTGCAAGTAGAAGTCTTACCTTTGAGCATTCTTTATTTCCAATGACAGTAACCAAAGAAATGCGCAACAGAGACAATTTGCATCATTAGTAAGGAGATACCTTTCTGCATACACGCACAGTGCTGCATGTGAACTTTGTTTAAAATTAGTGTTGTCCCTGAATGAAATAGTAAGATGGAAAATGCACTGAAGATGCAATTGATGAAACAAGTTGAAACAATGGGATCTGAAATGTGCTTTTACCTTACTTAGCTACTTAGGGAAATTCTCAGAAGCTACATAAGGAGTCTCAAACATGCAGCCCCTAAAGCTATTTCCTGTGGGTCACAATGACACTATTGTTTGCAATATCATTGTATGAAAAGGTTTCAGTGGTGCAGTTCTCAGGCTAATGTACTAGTCCTCATGTGGTCCTTGTGGTGAATTGAATTTGAGACCCCTGATCTACATAAAATCCAAGAGAATATGAACTTTTTGACACAAATTCCAAACACATCCCAAACCTATTTATATACATAACTAATTAGTAATTAGGATTTGTACATTAAATAATGTTAAAGTCTTTTAAAATGTTCAGATAAAAATGTTCCTCTCTTAAATTAAAATACTAGTATAATTGCATGCTTAAGCATTTACTTGTAGCTGCATTCAAAGGAATGATCAATTGATTTGACCCATGTATTTTTTTTAATATTTGCAAGAGAAAAGCTATCATAAGACAAAGAAATACTTTAATTCTGTGGTCTGATCCTGTATTGCCCAGGGATCTGAAAATATCCTCTACCATTTCCCCTGAAAGGGATTCATTCATGGAGAAACCAAAGGCAAGGAAGTGGTAAGGTTGTTGGGCAGTGCTTATTTTTTTGCAAACATACAAACACAAGCTAATGTTGGCTTACTGGGTCAGATGATCCTTCATCAGATGAAAGGCCATCTTTAAGAAATTAGGAATATCCTGATGGCTTTTTACAAACATTCCATTTGTAGTATTTCAATGCATTAAACAATGCATTTGCTTGAGAAGCAAAAGGAAACTCCCCTCCACTCCAGTTCTCTCATGTTTAATTTAAAATTTTTCCAGCCACATATGGTTGATGTGCTTAAGACTATTGAAATGATAAAACCAAAAATAAAAAGTTAGCATGAATGTTGAGCTAAAAGAGCCTATTGTTAAGCAGTACTGATTGATCCAGAATTCTCTCTCTTGTACATGTTCACTTAATATTCTAACAAGAACAGGATTTAGTTTTAGACAATGTGCTTCACATATTGCTATACAAAAGTGGGGACATCTATTTGTACACGGATAAAATTGATGTGCAGCTATGGCAATAAAGGAACACATGCTGAAATACAGAAAAAAAAGTATCATTGCACCCAGATGAGTGTTAAGAGAGAACAGAAAGATGTGCTAGATCGCTCAGTGGAATTTTCCCACTGTGAGAGGGAAGGGTGTATGTGTGTGTGAAGGGGGGCAGTGCCAGTAATAAACAATTGCTTTGATTTGCTGTTACAGTCTGACCTGTTCCAATGACTTGCACTTCCCTGCATGTATTTCCTCCCATTCTGTAAGTCTGTCCATCTTCAAAGCATCTGAGATAGCGGGATTTTTTCCCACGAAAGCTTCTGCGATAAATAAATTGGTTACTCTTGAAAACTGCCACAGGACTCCTTGTTTGTTTTAATCATAAACTAGGAAGATTTGATATCAAGATTCTGGAGGAAGTGACTCACTGGCATGTAAAGAGTGTGTTCTAGATAGAGGGAACACAGTAAGTGAAAGAGCGACTCCCAAATGTGTGGACTTGCAGTGGCAGACAAGAAGAAGTCCAGATTGTCTGGTTAATATTATCTGAGTGATTTCTCCTTCATCCCCATTCCTCAGTAATGTCAAGGATTGGTGGGATGGGAGAGGATGATGGGGCAGGTTCAGGAGAGCTGGGAGCAAATGCTTAGCATGTCTTCCAAGCCACACAGTGAACCCAGAGGAGAATTAATGGACCCAGAGTGCATTGACGTTTCTCTTGTTCCTTCTGAAATGTGGATCTCTCTTCTAAAAGGAGAGGTAATCCTTCTTCCTGTCCAGAATGAATGATTAATTTAAACTCCCTGAGGGGATCCGTAAGGAGCTTTCCATCCTTCAAACCCATGTCTGAGGCTATTTCTGAGAGAGTTGTCCAGGCCAGTGATTTAGAAAGCACAATGACTGGACAGGAGAACTGAATTAAAGATTCAGCATGAAGCAAGTCAACATAGAGCTTAGAAAATTAACAGCTATTTTGAATGCATGCCAGATGAATAGGAAACAAATCAAGCTGACCAAAAAGGGAGGTGATCAGGGGTTAAAATAAGCTGAAACGGCCCAGAACGCCATTCCGGGGCCCACTATTTTTAGAGGCTTAGCGTTCTGGGCTCTCTAAAAATAGAAAATGGTGCTGGAACACAGCGTTCCAGGGCCCACCATTGAAAAACAGCCAGACCCAGAACATAGTATTCCATTTTCCACTTGTAGGGACCCAAACTCTGGGCCACTAAAAATAGCAGGCCCCAAAATGGCATTCTGCTGAGCGTTCTGGCAGGTGGGGGCAGGGTCCCTTGCACATGTGCAGGCTACAGAGCTTCCTGGCCCAGCACACTGCCCATGAGTATGGGGGTGGCCCCGCTTGCACTGGAGGAGGGAGTATTGGGGGCACCTGAGCTGGGGGTGGGTATTGGGGACAGGGGGTGGATTTTGGGTGTGGGTATTGGGGGCTGGAGGTGAATTTTGGGGGTAGGTATTGGAGGCTTGATGGACATTGGGGACAGGGGAATGGATATTGGGGCAGTAGCTGGGGTGCTTGAAGGAGGCCCAGCTGTGCAGGAGGGGGGCCCACCCATGTGGGATGGGGGCCCACCCATGCAGGAAGGAGGCCTGCCTAATTAGGCGGGTTCCAGAGCAAGCCAAAGTATACTTTAACTGTGGAGGTGATGTGGTCCCTTTTTTCTTGGAGCAAGATAGTGGTCTGACTGCAGTATTCAGGCTGCTCAGAAGTCTCTAAGACCATAAAAATGGAATTACAGCTACCAAGACAGGAGATAATCAAGGAACAATTAAGAATTTCAGTGGAGGAGGGGCTTGTAGAAAGACACCTTCTGGTAAAGTTAGCAATGGAATTTCAGATATGGAAGATACAGAAAGAAAATTAGTTTGGATGATCCTCAGATTTCTGGCTTTGGGGCAATGCGAAGATCTGAGTTAAGGAAAGTGATGATGATGTCCACATAGGCAGAAGAATGGGAAATAGAAGGATCAGAGGAGGGCCTGACCTCCATCAGCTGCTCATTAATTCAATACCTTGCACACACTGCCAGCATACACCTTTCCTTGTTTGACTGATATCGCTGGAAGCTTTTACATTTCTAGTAAAGGGCTTAAATCTTCTTATCGCTTTTGCCATGTCGAGCTTCAGGGTTCCTCTCGGTTCATCTTTCTCTGGGAGGATGGTAGCTACTTTCAGCCTTTGTTGGCTCTTGTACATAGACGAAATCCAGCCCTCCACTGCCCTTTACTCACTCTGGTTTGATCCTGCAGTTGCTACTCAGGGGAGCTGTTCCATAGCAGTGCATTCCATTGAAATAGAACGTGTGTATTTTACAGCTGCACTATATGGAAAAACATAATCTATGCACAGGGAACAGTTTAGTCAGCACTCACCTTCCTTAATTACACCAAGTGCAAGGAATTATTGTATTGATGAGAAAAAAATCTTTAGTTGTCAAGATTACAGGAAAGTATGGACAAATGTTTACTTAATGCTAGCCATTATAATACTTAACGGTAATTTGGCGACATGACTTTATATGCAGTGAGCTCAGATTAAAATGTTTATTTTATCTCTTTAATTTTATATAAAGTAATCTTTAGGCTTTCTTAGGGAGCAGCTTCTGTCTGTCTGCCTGCCTGTATGTCTCATATACACACACATTTTGTTAAAATTTTTTAAATTAAACCTTTTCTACCAGCTCTACTTATAGCACGATATTAATAGTTTGAAAAGATGCTCCCTATAACTTAAAGTTTTAAGAGGTTTTCCCCAATATTAGAGGTATGGAAAAGGAAGTCACATGAAAATTTTAATGAAAACAAACAAAATGATCATTTTCACTATAAATATCATGGGAAAGTTTAGACTGTTTGACAAAGAAAGAACCACTCCTACCCCCAAGCCTAAATATGTTCAAATTTTGGCCAAAAACATTTAATCTCTTGTGGTTTGGGAATTTTTTCATCATCAGACACCTAAAAAATGCAATATTTTTGGCCAAAATCTGAACATATTTCAGGTTTGGAGAATTTGCTTTTTAATGAGAAATCAGATTTTTTTTTGAAGAAGCCAAACCTTTTTTGTGAAAATTTTTACATAAAAACATCTGCCACTGGAAAAAAGTTGACAGAAAAATTTAGGTAGTACTGTTATATCTGACCTGTTTGTTAGACTGGTACAAGTCCTTTTTAGAATTTGCTCACTGCTGTTTTCTGTTGCCTTTGTTCTCCTTCTTAGTTTACAATCTGGACTCATCAGATGAATTCATGTTGTTTTTCTTCCTATTTTAGTCTCTCTCATTTATTATTTCATATTTTGAAAGTCCTTTCTTCCTTCCATTGACTGTTAACTTCAACATTTTTCTGTAGTCTTTTCTATTTATGGCAGGTCTCCATTTTTAAATTTGCCCCACGTAATAAAGATGTCCTGAGAACTTGGCTAAGTTTTGTGCATATGTCCAAAAGTCATTTTCAAATTTCTGAGATTTTTGACTAAACTGCTTTGGAGAACCCAAGAGTTTTATCCAGTAAGTTTGCTTCATAAAGTCCAATAATTAATCATCAAAGAATTATTAGCAGCTCCACGTGGCATCTCAAGTCATGTTACATCATTTGTAGATCAGTACACATCTGCAGGGGGATGAGATCTTTGAAAACAATTTTTAAAAACTTTAGCTTAAAACTGTAAGAAGCTGAATTAACATTTAAATACAAACACTAGATTAGCATTTACTTGAGAGAAGCCACTGGAGTTATCCAGTACAGCATATTCTGAAAGGAAGCACAACACATAAAACATTCCTCCTGCAATGTGGCTACAACTCTCTTTCTTATATCCATATGGAAGGAACTTGGTGTAAAGTCACGATTCTGCAGGATACACCAGTCCACTTCCCCCAGACTGAAACCAGTCATCTCCTCAGCTCTCCGTGACACACTTACTACTGTGCAGTGATACAATAATGTGTCCCATCACAGTGGCTGAGAACCCCTGAGCTAGAAGGAAGCTAGCTGCTTCTAGAACAGGGTTTGACAAAACCCGGGCACAAGGTCACCATGGTGACTGGGTGTGTAGCCTGGCTCTTAGCTCCACTGTGGGAAAGCAGTGGATGAGCACCCAATTGCAACCAAAAATAAAACTGCTGGTGCCTAGCTGAGACCCAGTTTTGTTGAGCCCTGTTCTAGAAGGATATCACTTGATCCTTCACAAGGCCACCAACAAGTTGATTATTGAATGTATTGAGCAGGGTAAGACTGGGACACACATAGTACCTCAGAAGTTTGAAGATGTTCTTCAGGTCTCTGACCCCTCTAAATCCCATCCCTTTTGCCATTTTTCTGTGAGTGATGGAGAGACTTCAGGTACCAAATTTCACCCTTTCATTGTTACATAGTTGTAGAATTGTAGATCTAAAAAGGATCTCAAGAGATGATCTAGTCCAGTCCTATGCATTTCTGGCAGGTCTAAGTATTATGTACACCATCCCTGACAGGTTAGACAAATGGAAATTCCACAACCTCCCTAGTCAATTTATACCAGTGCTTAACTACCCTGACAGTTAGGAAATTTTCCCTAATGTTGAACCTAAGCCATTGTTGCAGCAGTTGAGTCCATTGATGCTTGTCCTATCCTCAGAAGTTAAGAACAACAATTTTTCTCCTTCCTCTTTACAAAAACCTCGTATGAACTTGAAAACTGTTATCATCCCCCGCCCCCCGCAGTCATCTCTTCTCCAGACTAAACAAACCCAAACTTTTCAATCTACCCTCATACCCACAAAGCTTCACATCAGCTGCCATGTTGTGAAATGACAGTGTAAAATGTAGAATTTTTCCTGTCTGCAGCTGGGTCTACAGCTGTTGAAACTCTACTTCAGGGAGGAAAGGTAGAGGAAAAGAAAACATGTGCTTTGGGTTTAGCAGGGGGTTTCTGAAGTGGGTGTTTACCAGTATCAGCATCAAGGGGAAAGCTTGGGGGGGTGACTAGGTTAGTAAAGCAGGCTGTAATGGTAATGATATCAGTTTATGACTGCAGCTTGCGCCTGCTCTTCGTTGATACAGGTAGCAGTAATTGCTGATTTGGATAGAATGGTTGACAAAAGATAGAATAAGTGCAGTTATTTAATTTAAATATTCTGACATAAAGCACAGAATGGACAGACAGAGCAGGGATCAGCAATTTCCTTAGTCCTCATTCAACGAAAGCTAAAAGGGAAACCGAAAACCATCTCAGCAGCTGATTGAACCTGGTAACAAATACCTTTCCCTCCCTCTCCACCATCACCTAAAAATAGCAAATACACATTAAAAATATGTCAAATTCTTTTTAGCTGTAACGTAGCACAGTTTATTCTGCTGTAAATCCACTGATCCCAACAACTAAGGAAGCACCTGGGTAATTAAAAAAAACCCATGATTTTTAATTAACAGAAGTCTCTCTCCTGGCTTCCCATTCAGGCCATTTTTCAGACTGCTGTTAAAATACGCACCTATGAATAATAATCATACACTCAATCTAAAATTTTCAGGTGACCATGCACATTGTTCACATGTTAACAATACTTTAATTCTTTTGGTAGAAGAGAAATTTTAAACTACTCAATTTTTTAAAATACCACTATTTGAAATTACCCTGAAGATTGCTAGGGTTAGAGGAAGGACAGAGCTAGATGTTTTGATTCATTCTTTGCAATTGTGTATCCTTTCATTAGGACTACTATTCCAGTGGTTCCCAACATTTTCTCTGCCGTGGCACACCTTACTACCTTTAATTAATTTGAGGCACACCACCATATAGTTGCCAAATGAACTCATGAATATTCATGAGCCAATGAGCCAACCCAGAGTTCTTTGAGTAGTTTTCCAAAAAATTTTGTGGCACACCTGCTCAGACCTCATGGCACACCTGTGTGGCGTGGCACACTGGTTGGGAAACACTGTACTAAACCATAGCAAGCCTATATTTTGGGTCGCAGCCTCCAAAACCATGTAGTTTTGATTCCTATTAAGGAAATATAATACAGGCTGTTGTTTTAAGCAATAGTGGAATTGACTGTCACTCAGAATATCGCCAGTTGTATGGATATGACAGTAGTATAAAGAATCATTCAGTGGCACCACAAATGCTGAAGCACAGATGTAAAGGACTAGCATTATGAAACAAATCCCTCCTGTATCTCACAGCCATAGATGACTGTTGCCCACTCTTTGACCTTTGCTGACTATTTTTCATGTTGTACACTTTTCAGCACACCCCTTTGTTTATTTGGACAGCCACACGTTTTCTGAGAGAGAGGGTTTTTGTGGGAACCAAACATGAGAACACAATACCACTTGTGTCAGAAAAATGCAACTGATTTCTCTCTGAAGGTAAAACTGGACTGGGTGAAAATGCTCTGTGTTTGTTCATTTGGCGGGGTGGGGGAAAGGAGAAATGAAGGCAGCAAGTCAATGGGATAGCTGTTTCAAAACATCAGTTTTTCATCTTGCCTGCCTGTGTGAATCTAGTTTCCTGTCCTTGATCCTAGATTATTTTATCCAGTCAGCAGACAGCTGGTTTGGCACAGCCATGTGCTACTCAGCAGACAGTTCAGGGGGGTATGGAGCGTAGGGTGGGAGGAGAAAACCCTTGAAGGCAGCACAGTGCCTGCTGCAATTGAAGCAGCCTCTGGGTTAGCAGTGGCAGCTAGAGGTCCTGTGAAAAAAGGCTGGGTGGCCTCTGTTGGCGACCCTCCAACAAGAACTGTTCACAGGCCTTTTCTCATACTAGCCTGTTCCAAGACATCTAACTGGGAATAGAAAATGAATTGCTTTTTTACTGACCTCAAAGAGGTCCTTTTATGGGCAGGCCTACGCTGTCCTTTTTATTTGATCCCACTTGAGAAGCTGACTTCCACTGCCTGCAGCGCTTGCCCTCAGCGAGGCAACAGGTGACATTCCCAGCAAGTGCAAGCCTTTCACATCTGCTCCCGCCTCTTGTGCTTAGAGTGAACCTTGGACAACCTAAGACAACTGGCCTTTCAGCCTCCACCACAAATTGAAATGCTGCCACATTGGTTACAGGTGTGTGTTATAAGGTGGCTCTAAAGCTGACATCTTCTGTAGAACAGTAGCCCCACTCCCACAGCCCACTGGCACCATTTAGGAATATGGTGAGTAGGAGTTGATCAGCTGCACTGTGTTCACCTGTGTATTTTTCATTGCCTGAGATTTACTTAGGCACAGTTGCAATTAAGGGCATGTCATGACACTTTTGAGAGTGCTTGCCTTTGCTGGGAGTGCATCAGTGCATACTGTTTCACTCCACTCTTCAGATCAGACAGTCCTTCCTCCGTTCAGCATACTTAAAGGAGACAGTAGTGGATCTTTTCCTTCCAGGCCAAAATCAAGTCCCAAGATATTCACCCCTTTATGCACTGTGTCACAATCAAGACCTCACAGCAGCAGTCAACAAAGCGGTTGACTGGTAGAGGGATTTGTTTAAGTAGTGTGGTGTCTGAGTTTTGTGGTGGGATTTTGGAGACTATATATCTTTGCTTTTGTACTCCACAAGGAAGCAGCAGGAATTAACTTAAGAAAAATAAATGTGGACTTTTAATGTCATGTTTATTTATGGACAGGCTTTCATGCATGCATCTTAAGGCACTTCACATAAAACATAATTAAAACAAGCATCACACTGAATATGATTCAGAAAATAAAAATGTCTTTAATTACAATTTAACTGCCAGCAATTCAGCATACGTCCTTCCTCTCAGGAAGGAGTAACAGAAACATGAAGCTACATAACTATAAAAGCCACAAGATTTTGATATTTTTAGGGGATGTGCTACACAGAGAAATCACTGACCCGTAACAGGAGTTCAATACAAGCAATGCCCTTCACCCAGTGCTCATACAGTTGACATTCCACGTGTGAAAGTTTGGTCTAGTAGTTAAAACCTGGAACAGGGAACCAGGACTTCGAGGTTTTATTCCTGGCTGTGCTCTTGGGTAACTTACTCAATCTTTCAGAGGCTCAATTTGCCCATCTTTAAAATGGATAATGCAACAGTTCCCTTGCAGTGCTGTTTTGTGGTTTAATTAATGTATGCAAAATACTGTGAGATTTAGAAAGTTCTAATAATGTTATTTCTATTATTTCAGGATCAATTCAAACTCAGTATTTTAAAAGCTTTCTAGAGAAAGATGATGGGCTGACTGAGAGTCTAAAAGGTTTGGCGCCTTTGGAGAGAGGACTCCAGCGTAAAGGTGAGTAAATCCATTCGTACTGATTGTTCACTGCCCTGAACCAAGTGTTGTCATTTGCCATCACCATAATACTATGAAGAAAAGATAATGATAGATGGCTACGCTCATATGGCATAGGCATAGGTGTTTATATGATAGAAGATCAATACCATAGCTAGTGTCAATTGCCACTTTCATTGACCTTCTCAAGAGTCTGAGTCAAGGACTGATGGACATGGGGATTGAACTCTCTCTTCTGTGTTTTTGTATCTTTTCCCCCTCTTATTTGTCACGTGGGGAGATACCTTCTTTCTGATGATAGATGCATGTTTACTGTCATTCTGCGAGGGTGAAAAGATTTCAAAGGGAAGTTTGGTGCTGCTTGATGTATGTCTACCTTTAAGCATTTACCATTGTCAAATAGCTCTCTTCTGACTTTTTGAAGTTTTTTTGCTGGCATTGTTTCCACTAGACATACTAGGACAATGCTATTTCTCATTTAATTTCAACTGTGATTCTTTTCTAAATGCCCCTGGCAGCAAACACTCAGTCTGATGCTGTCTATGGTTTTCCCACATTCTTTAGAGTAACAATGTGGGAAAGGTTCAGCTTTTTCCTCTTGTCAACGTTGGATGATTTTTCAGTATCTGAGGACACTTTTTTAAAAAAAGAGACTGCTGTTAGTTTTACTAGAATCTTAGCTCTACTACAGGAATAAGATGAATATTAAAGAGTTGCTGTTATAGCAGGGACTACCATAAGTGGTGGTCAGGTACGCATGCACAGCTAACGTTTATAAAGCATGCTGAAAACTTACCACAAAGGTGCAGATGCATACTTCACAATAGGGGAGCAGAGCTCATAGGGAAAGATGTCAGTAAGCCCATGCAGTGGCATGGCACGGCAGGGGCCGGGGAAGGGGTCAGAGAGGCCACAGAGCAGGGGTCAGCTAAGGGGTCAGGGTGCCCGCAGAGCTGGGGAAGGAGAAGTGGTTAGGGAGCCCATACAGCATAGGCAAGGGAAGAGGTTGGGGAGCAGGGGAAGGGGTCAGAGAACCTGCGCAGCATAGGGCAGGGAAGGAGTTGGATAGCCAACAAGGAAGGGGAGCCCATGCTTTGCCAGCTGGTGAAGGGGTAGGGGAGCCTTTGTAGTGTGGGACAGGAGGAAAGGGTCAGGGAACCAGCAGGGGATATAAGGGGAAAGGAAAAATAGTGGGAGTCCCACCATCTGGCCACATGACTTCCTTACCACCCATGCCCTATTTCTCCTTTCCTGTAGCCTGCCTGTCCTTCCATCCCCCCCTTACCATGCTCCCCACACTCCCCCTTGCCATCTGACACAGCCATGCTTGCCGTCCTTTTCCCTGCCATCCCCTGCCCTCCCTTGTCACCCCTGTCCTGCTCCCCACTCTGGTATCTGAGTACCAAACCATTTCTGCTGGTCCTCATTTGAGAACCTGATCTGAAAAATTGTCAGGAAATGTATTATTTTGTGGAAAACTGAAAAGCATTATGTACAGGAACAAATATATTGACAGTCTATATTTTGTGGAGTGTTTTTTCCCTTGTTTTTTTTTAATCATATGTCCTAAGAACATACGTAGGAGGATAGGATCATTTTAAACGTAATGGGTGTGTCTACACTAACAATTTAATTTGAATTAATGAGGATTAATTCAAATTAAATTAATGCATGGAATTTCTTAACTTCAAAGTAATGAAAGCTTACTTTGAAGTTATGAAGCCTTGATTAATTTCGAAGTAAGGGTTAATTTGAATTTATTAGTTCAAATTAACCCAGTGTAGCCATGTGACACTGGGTTAATTCGAATTAACACTTTTTGACCTTCTTCCTCCCAGGGTGCCTTCCTCTTTCTATATATTGGGTGGGGCCATGACCCTTCTTGGGGGCCATCTTGCCACACCTCCCATGGTGCCCCTTTCCTAATTCAAACTAGCAAGTCCTGTCCATGGACATGCTAGTTCGATTTGGGTTTGGGGCTATCTTAGTTTGAATTAACTTAATTTGAACTAATCATTGTTAGTTAGAATTAAGTTAATTAAAACTAACCTAAGCATGGACATAGCCTTACAGATTTGTCTTGCCGTTTTCGCACTGCCTATTCTTTGTTTGTGATGTCCCCACAGTAAACATCAGCAGTGTCTCAATTGCAATCAAGAGATAGCAGCAGAGGCAGGGAAAAGAGTATCAGAAGAAATCCCATTCTGATATTGCTCCTGCTTCCCTTGGAGTCAACACTAAAACTATCACATGTGTCTCAATGAGGCCAGGATCAGGTTTTAATTTTAATTTACATTTTACTTCAGAATGTTTGTAACCATCAAACAATGGCTACCAAAGAGAGAATTAGACTGTAGGCAGGAAAAAAACTTAAGATGCTGCCTCTGAGCACTGTTGAAGATTCCTGAATACAAAACTTCCTTATTTGGTGACCAAAAAATAGACATTTTATCTGTATTGCTTAAGCCACAATGTAGCCAGCTGCTATAATACATTTTTTCCCTAAAACACAAATTTCTGGAGTGATCTACTTTCAATATACGGTAGAACCTCACAGTTACGAACACAAGAATTATAAACTGACTAGTCACCAACACATCTCATCTGGAACCAGAGTTATGCAATCAGGCAGCAAAAGAGACCAAAACATAAACAAACAAAACAAATAGCAAGTACAGAACAGTATTATTTTAAATGTAAACTACTGGAAAAAAAGGAAAGTTTAAAAGAAAATATTTGACAAAATAAGGAAACTGTTTCTATGCTTGTTTCATTCAAATTAAAATGGTTGAAAACAGCTTTTTATTTCTGTGTAATAAGTTTCAAAGCTGTATTAAGTCAATGTTCAGTAGTAAATTAAACTTTGACAGAATGATGTTTTGTTCAGAGTTACGAACATTTCAGAATTACAACCAACCACCATTCCTTAGAAGCTCATAACTCTGAAATTCTACCATAATTCATTTCAACTGTATGAAAATTCTGGTCTCAGTTATATTCTTGTTCTCTTGCTTATTACATTTTATTTGTTCTTTGTTTGTAAAATCTGTGGCAGGACTTTCCAGATTCTTGGATAGGTGCCCTTTTATTACTGCATAATCTAAACAAATAAACAAATGTGTTCAATTCCTGAGTAACCCCATCAACTTTCCTGATAACTCTCTGGATTTCAACTAATATAACCTGAGCTCAGAGTACGACCCCAAACACAGCATATGTACATGTATGTACTATATATGTAAGTACAGCGGACATGGTTTTGTGAGAACACCTTTCCTCTGTCTCAGATTTTTTTTAATATGTCTGGGCATCAAATAAAATTCAGGATAGAATTAAGGACAGATACTGCTTTGTTAAAGTCAATGGGATTTTTAAGAGAGATTTCAAAAGGAGCACAGGATTGAACCCTATGTTTATCTAAAATACCTAGGGTCAACCTTGAATAGCACAATCAAAGTCAAAAGGTGTTAACTTCTGTCTCTATTCTGGGGAAAATGTGGTTAGGTCTAGGTTATCAATGTGTTTGCTAATCTAGACAAACCCAGCTGGTGGAGTTGAATAATTATAGTGAATGGCTTGGGAATGCAAGTGTGGGTGCCAACTTGCTGAGGTACTAGCATATCTCTGTGGTGTTGTCTGTTTGTGGACGTGAGTAGGTGGTGAGTCAGAGAGGAAACATTTTGCTAGGTCTGAGAAGAGAGAAAAGACATGGAATGTAGAGAAGTGGGGGAGAAGTTGCATAGTTTATCAAAGAGGTGTTTTCATGTCTTCTTGTTGCTTGGATCTTACTAAGAAATCATTACAGCAATGTTCATGGGAGCTTGGTAGGATGGACAAAGGTACAGAGGTGGTAGGGGAGTTTGTTATCCAGTGGTACCTTTTGCGGGCAGAAAGTTCTTATCGTATGTAGGACCTGACATTGCAGCACAGTTTTAGATCCCATGGTACATTGTATGCTGGTTTCAAAAAAGGAAATTTTTGTGACTCAGTATGTAAGCCACTGGTCCTATATTTCAAAGTTAAGTGTGTAAATGGATACATATAGATATCTAAATGCCCATGTTGAGGTGCCTAAATGCTGATTTTTAGTACTTCCTTTTTCAGCTGTTAAGTCTGAATATAGAGTTTCCTGTTCTTTACTGATTTACCAAATATAGCACCTCCGTCCCAGAACATGACTGTGTTTCTCTCATACCCTGAAGTGGGGCAAAATGCTATGCAGAACTCCAGAAGGAAATGGTGGATTTAGTTACTGTCTGAACATAATAGTGTACATTGACAGAATATATTAGTCAATGAATAGGTGGTGACAGAGGGAACTTCTGCTTTTGAATTCACAGGATTTCTGAAAGTGTGCATGTTTGATTGGGACCTGGGGTGGTCATTGCAGTGCTTGTAATCATTTTGCATCCAGACTTCCTCCCTCCTGCCACTTTATCTTTGGGGAAGGTAAGGACAATTACTTATTTAAGGTATCGTCCTCGTATTCTTCCACATACAGATGCCATGCTAGATTCTCTCTCTCTCTTTCTCTGTGTAACATATATTGCAACAGCTTAGGCTCCTAAACCAAGGCAGTCCACCTCACCCAAGGGAAACACTTTTCATGTTGAGGGCGTGCATAGCGTGGGTACTGGCAAGTGCTCATTAGTTACACAAGGAGGGAAGTAGCCGCTGAGTCAGGGGCTCTGTGGTATCAGTGGGCTAGGGGCACTCAGCTAGGAAACGGCAAAGAGAAAGCACTGGTGGCGGCATCTGGCTGTTAATGAGCTTTTTGGTGGCAGCACTATTCTCATCAGCCCTGTTTGTTTTTACAGCCTGTCCTTTGTTGACTTTACCCTTGTTTTTCTTACCCTGTCGTAAAAATATTCTCAGGCGTTAAGCTTCCCTTGCTCTGACTGCCTCCTTTTCATCTGGGACTGGATAGGAGCTAAATTTAAACTTGATTGATAGCATTTAACCCAGAAAGGGTCCGGATGCAGTTAAATGTTCTCCCGTCTGCTTCTTTTACAAGTTTCTTAAGAAACTGCTGTCAGCCCTCCTCCACAATACAAGCTCTCTTGCCTCCCTTGTCATAGTGTGCAGAGGTTTTTTTGGTTTTGTTTATGGTGTAAAGCCTCATGTTGCCCCTGTCTGATCATAGATGGAAAAGAGCAACAACTCTGGATCTTTAAGTCAGATGATACCATAATACACTTTCCCTACTTTTTTTAATGGATGGCAGCCCCCCCCCCAACCTACTTTACTGAATCACTCAGACATGGAAATCAGGAAGGAGTCTTGGCTGTGCCTTTTCCCACTTTGGCTGTCTCTGAGAAACAGCTCACTTGGGTAACCACATGTTTCACATAATCATGCGAGTTGCTTTTTATAGCTCTGAAGAAGGCAACTTCACTGTCAGTCTTAATACTTCTTTCCCCATTGAATTTTGCCAGCACAGTGTCTAGGTAGTGGGAAAGGGGTAAAGACAACACCATTCAAAAAGAGGAGTATCTATTTCATGTAAAGCAGGGGACACAGTTGAAAAATAGAAGTGAATTTAACAGATGCAGTGAAAACCCTTTTCCTTCTTGATGCCTGTACAGTCTCATACGAATTCTCTGAAGCATCTCCAAGCATGATTACTATTGACAAGCTTTAATTGACATTAGTTAGTAGAGCGGTCTTTCATTGCTGCAGTCATTATGGAATACTTGTGATGACCAAGAGAGAATCCCAGGATCGTATTAGACTATGGCATGATTTGGTGTGCCAAGACTGACGATGCTAGGGGTATCCAGTAAAGCCCGCTGTGCATCTGTCATGCTGGGGAGAATATTGCACGTATTCTGGATGGCTGCTCTTTTTATGGTGGGCTTCTCCAAGTTCCTCCTAAGCTGAACAATGCTGACTCAGAAGCCTGGCTCAGCAGTTACTGATTTGTTGTGTTAAACCTTGCCTTGGCTGCATGCAATTGTGTGGGGCATTCTCTCTCTCTCATTATTTTGCATTTATCAACATTGCATTTCATCTGCCTTTTTATTATCTAGTCATCTAGTTTTGTGAGATCTCTTTCACAGAATCATAGAAACTGGAAGGGACCATGAGAGCTCATCAAGTCCAGCCCCCTGCAGTCATGGCAGAACCAAGTACCCTCTTAAACAATCCCTGACAGGTGCTTGTCTAACCTGCTCTTAACACTTCCAATGATGGAGATTCCTCAACCTGCTTAGGCAACTTATTCCAGTGGTTAATCACCCTGACAGTTAAGAATTTTTTCCTAGTGTCCAACATAAACCTCCCTTGCTGTAATTTAAATTCATTGCTGCTTGTCTATCATCAGTAGTTAAGGGGAACAATTTTTCTCTCCCTTCCTCATGACAAAGTCTTAGGTACTTGAAAACTGTTATCGGCTATGTTCACACGTAAACTGTTATCTCGAAATAAGTTATTTCGAAATGAGTTATTTTGATATAAAGTCCGTATTTTGAAATAAGTTAATTCAAATTAAGAAAATGTTAATTCGAATTAAGGGAAAGCCTGGTATCGAAACGGCTGTTATTTCAAAATGGTTATTTTGAAATAAGGCCGTTCGGACATGTTGTTTTGAAACAATTGTTTTGAAGCAATGGTGTTGTTTTGAAACAATGTGTCTGAACGCCGTTGTTTTGAAACAGCCATTTTGAAACAACGGCTATTTCGATTTCAAGCGAGGTTTTACTGTTTCGAAATAACAGCCGTTATTTTGAAACAACAGGTCCTGTTGTTTTGAAATAATGGAATGTTGTGTGGACATAAGAAATTTTATTTTGAAACAACAGCTGTTGTTTCAAAATAAAACTCTCATCTGAACACAGCCATCATGTCCCCTTTCAGTCTCCTCCTTTCAAAACTAAAGAAACCAAACTCTTTCACTTTTTCCTCATAAGTCAAGTGTTCCAGACCTCTAATCATTTGTGTTGCTCTTCTCTGGACTTTCTCCAATTTGTCCACACCTTTCCTGAAATGAGGTGTCCAGAAATGGACACAGTACTCCAGTTGAGGCTTAATTAGAGTCAATTAAAGTAGAAGAATTACTTCTTCTGTCTTAGTTACAATACTCCTGTTAATACATCCCAGAGTGGTTCGGTGGTTGTTTTATTTTTTATTTGTTTTTGGCTTTTTTTTGCAGCAGTGTTACACTGTTGACTCATATTTAGCTTGTTGTCCACTATGACACCCAGATCCCTTTTGGCAGTACTCCTTCCTAGGCAGTCATTGTCCATTTTGTGTGTTCTTTCCTAACTGGAGTACATTGTACTTCATTGAATTTCATTCTGTTTACCTCAGACCATTTCTCTAGTTTGTCCAAATCATTTTGAATTGTAAACCTATCCTCCGAAGCTCTTGCAAACTCTTCTCAGGTTGGTGTGATCGGCAAACATTGTAAGTATGCTCCCTATGCCATCATCTAAATTATTGATGAAAATATTGAACAAAAGCAGACCCAGAACTGATGCCTGCAGTACTCTGCTCATTATGCCTTTCCAGCATGACTTTGAACGATTGATGATTACTCTCTGGGAGCAGTTATCCAACTAGTTTTTCACCCATCTTATAGTAGCTCCATCCAGGCTATACTTCCCTAGTTTGTTAATGAGAAGGTGATGTGAGACTGTAACAGAAAACTTCCTAGATTCTAGATACACCACATCCACTGCTTCCCCTCTATCCAAAAGGCTTGTTACCCCATCATAGAAAGCTATCGGGTTGGTTTGACATGATTTGTTCTTGATAAATCCTTGCTGACTATCACTTAGCACCTTCTTCTCTTCTAGACTCTTGCTAATGGATTTCTTAATTATTTGTGTCATTATTTTTCCTGGTGCAGAGGTTAAACTGACTCATCTTTTATTTTGTGGGTTGTCCTTATCTCCCTTGATAGGCATTATATTTGCTCTTTTCCAGTTCTTTGGGACCTCTCCAGTCTTCCATGATTTTTCAGATATAATAGCCAATGGCTCAGATAACTCCTGGGTCAGCTTAATGAGTATTCTAGGGCAGTGGTCATCTAACTTTTTTTCTTTTTCTTGTGACCCGGTTGAAAAAAATTATTTATAACTGTGACCCAATGTGGTCATAAATTTCCCAGGGCCGTTGCCACTGGGTGGAAGCAGCTACAGGAAATTGACAAGGATGCCGGCTGCCCTGGGCTGCAGGTAGCAGCGGGGCAGCCGGCATCCTTTTAAACTTCCCACAGCTGCTTCCATTCAGCGTGGAAGCAGCCATGGGAAATTAATGAGGAAGCCAGCTGCTCTGCTGAAACCTGACAACCCAGAGCAGCCAGCGTCCTTCTCAGTTTTCCCCAGCTATTACCCCTGAGTGGAAGCAGCTGACGGAAAGTTCAAAGGAAGCTGACGGGGCTGCAGATAGCAGCTGGACCCCAGCTCCCACCATTGTGTCCTCTCCCCCACTTCCCCACCAAGCAGCAATGCCGTGACCCAGTAACCATGGGTCTGCGGCCCAGTATTGGGTCATGACCCGTGGTTTGATGACCACTGTTCTAGGGTGCATATCATCAGGCCTTGGTGACTTGAAGACATCTAATTTGTCTAGGTATTTTTTAACTTGTTCTTTCTCTATTTTAGCTTCTGATCCTGTCCCATTTTTACAGCCCTCCCCTAAATCAGGCATTGAATCACCACCAACTTTCTCAGTGAAGACCGAAACAAAGAAATCATTTAGTTCTTCTCCCATTTCCACATTTTCTGTTATTGTTTTTCCCTCTTCATTGAGTAATGGATCTACACCACCCTGGGTCTTTTCTCTTGTTTCTAATGTATTTTTAAAATGTTTGTTTTATTTTACCCTTTATGCCCTCAGCTGGTTTGATCTCAGTTTGTGCCTTTGCCTTTCTGATTTTTCCTCTACATAACTGTGTTATTTGTTTATAGTCAGCCTTTGTGATTTGTCCAAGTTTCCACTTTTTGTAGGACTCTTTCTTCTTTTTTAGATGATTGAAAATGTCCTGGTTAAGTCAGGGTGGTCTCTTGCCATACTTCCTATCCTTCCTGTGCATTAGAATAGTTTGTTCTTGTGCCCTTAATACTGTCTCTTTGAAAAACTGCTAACTGTCTTCAGTTGTTTTTCCTCTTAGACATGCTTCCCATGGGATCCTACCTACCAACTTCCTGAGTGCACTAATGTCTGCCGTCTTGAAATCCATGGTCTTTATTTTTGTGGTCTCTCTCCAACCATTCCTTAGACTCATGAACTATACAATTCCATGATCACTTTCACCTAAGTTACCTTCCACTTTCAAATTTTCAAGCAGTTCCACTCCGTTTGTCAAAATGGAGTCAAGACTGACCTCTCCCCAGTAGTTTTCTCCACCTTTTGAAATAAAAAATTGTCTCCAATACATTCCAAGAACTTGCTAGATAATCTGTGCCTTGGCAGTGTTATTTTCACAGCATATGTCTGGTAGTTGAAGTCTTTGTAACTCTTTCCTTTCTAATTTGGACTTAACTATCTTGAGTATTTTTGATTCAACCTCACATTTTGCCACCCCACTGTTTACCTCTTTTTTCATCATTCATGAATATGTTGAATAGTGCTGGTCCTAGTGCAGACCCCTATGGGACACTGCTATTTACCTCTCTCCATTCTGAAATCCCAGAGCTTCCCTTCAATTACAACTGTGGAGGTTAACTGCCCTCTTCTGGACCACCTTAACCACTTCAGGACTGGTGTGGGGATGAACACCCATCACAATGAATGAAAGTAAATGTAGGAATTGGGGGAAACAGACTTGACAAAGACCCTGTAAGCAATATCATCAATTTGAAAATGGAGGATGGATCAGTCTATTTTGAGGTAAAAATAGCAGAAAGCAGGTAAGCAATCTCAAATATCTTTGATGGGTGTTGATCCATACAACATCCCTTAATGGGCTGGCATGGCCCAGAAGAGGCCAATTAATTTTCACAGTTGCATCTGAAAGGAGCCTCTGGGATTTATAAATACAAATTGCTGTTGGAGCTGTGGGTAACTGGGTAAGGAATATAAAAAGTAGTAGAAAGGGGACCACAGTTGGTGCATCCATAGTCACTCTCTGGGAGCAGAGAGTGGGGGAAGAGGAAAGCTGGGTGTGAGACTAAGTCTGGGTAGGAAGAAGCCTATTGAACCAGCAGCATAGAGGGTGACTGTTGCCCTTAGCAGCTGGCTAAAGGTTCCCAGGGCAGAAACCCAGTATAGAGAAAGGGCCTGGGTTCCCCCCCAGTTGCTGGAAAGTGGCACAGGACTGGTAGTGGTGCCATCTGAACAGCTGGTCTAGTGACACTTTGATACCTTAGAAGTGGGCACCATATAATGAGTTCCCCGGGGGACTGAATCCTGAAGAGAAAGAGCTCTACAAATTAAGAAGTCACTGCAGTGACAGGCTGACCAGCAGATTGCACCTGCTCTGAAAGAAAGCTGCTTTGCCATCTCTGACCAGGTGTGGTGCTCTCGCAGTGAGCTGAAATTCATTACAATCAGGTGTACCAAAAGCAGACAAAGTTTCTGAGGCTTTTTCAGTCAGCTTGGGAAAGAAGCAGCAACTAAGACAGAAGAAAATAAAGTTACCAATTGCTGGAACATTATTTTTAAAAGTTAGATGGGGGAAAGAGGAAAGTATGATGAGACAGTACTGTCATTTGTGTTTCTCTGTAGACTGAAAGTAGAAGCTATTTTAGCACCAATGGTATGAAATGGACTTATACGGAATAGATTTGGGCTAATGCTCTGTTTGGAATATAAATTTCCTTCAGTCCTCTGCTGTGACTTTCATTGTGTCATTGTGGAGTTCATGTGGGACACATGCTCTTTCCAAGCAACCAAACCAGCAATCTAAGTAGTATGGAAATCATTCTTGAGGATTCAAAAGCTATTACACCATTCATCACCACATTTTAGTAAACTACAGTACTCAAAGTGAGACCACTTTCCAAGAGTAGAATATGAAAAGGAATTTTACAGAGAGCCAAAGGACAAGATTTTCTCATTTAGGGGTTGATTGTTACATTTAGGGGATGACTGTTTGCACGAGTAACACCATACTATCTAGCAATGGCAATGACAATCAGGAACATGTACAAGAGGGAGCAAGCTGAAGCATGGGCCCTACTAATTAGTGGGGGCAGAGAACTGCTCCAGGACCACTGTGAGGAGAGCAAACTCCTGCCCCAGACTAGAGATGATAGCACTTCTGGACCTGAGGCCAGGGAGGAAAGCAATGTTCCCCCTAAGGCCTTGAGGCAGCTAAGCAACTCATGCTGCTCACTGCGCGGTCCACCCCCCACACAGGCCCAATCCTGCTGCCACCCCCCCACTTTCCCCATAAGCCCCCCCAAGCCAGCCCACTCCCTTCCTCCCACCCTAGCCCGCTCCCCCAGTAACACCCCCAGCTGGCTTGACCCCCCCCCCATGGGCTTACCCATCTGCTGGAGCAGTGTGGCAGACCCACAGCTCCTCTGGCTGGGGAAGCACTAACGGAGCATGCTCAGACATTCTGGACATGCTACGTTAGAGCTTCTCTGGGCGGGAGTTTTAACAACTCCCAGTGCCAGAGAAGTGCTCAGCCTGAACTCAGGCTTCTGGCCGTGTGCGGCCGGCAGCCTTCCCTGCGCTGGGCAGCTGTGGTTGGCTGTGTGGCCATGTGGCCGTGCGCCCGTGCAGCCTACAGGGAACGTTGGAGGAGAGCCGGCTCTTCTGGACACAAGAGGCACAGGAAGTGCCCCTGCAGAAGTGGTCAAAATTTAATCCTGTGCCCACCCCTGAATAACGTGTAAACAATATTAAACTACTAGTCAGTTGGGTAAAGAATGAAGAATTAGGCTTTTAGTCAGGTGAGCTGATAATATGCCCAGACAGAATTTGTAATGAATTCACTTGAATAAAATCATTTTAAAATTTGTCATTTGATTATTCCAGTGATGCCCCCTGGGGCTGCTTTGGTTTAGGATCTAACAAGATGCAGACATAGCTGCTACATTTTGAAGGTTAAATCTAGCTCCTTATTAAGCCCAATTTTTAACATCCCTCTTAGGTTTCCCTAATTCCTTTGAAAGGTCACCCACTTGATCTCATCTTAGGATAGAATTTTCTGGGGAATTCAGGAAGAAAAACCAGCACAGGAGTGAAAGTTCTATGGTGCAGCTTTAAATCATGTCATTAGTGGCAGAATTCCTCATCCTTACATTTATTGCTTTATCAATTTTATCAGATCTGCATTAACACACTGTAACATCAACTATAAAACCCCCTAAAGACAAACCTTGTGCCATACTTTGTACTTAATTATGATAAAATAGTCTTTTACATCTCCTGCTTGTAGATTGTAACTGTGCAAGGATAACACCTTTTTGAGAAATTAACCCCTTGTCTTCTGGTTTTCTTTTTTCTTTTTTTTTAATTCAATGTTCTGTAAACAGTAACAGGCACTTAAACCACAGATCAAACCACCCTTAATCCCAGCACAACTATTATTTTAAAACTGATTAGGTTTTGGGCTGGGTCTTTATTTTTAAGTTCATCAAAAATTCAAAAATTTCAATCAGAAACAATTTATTTTTTAATTCATCCTTCAAACCAAAAAATCAAGTATTGGCACAATACTATTAGTGAGTCCCCCAGCCCTCATTCCTGTGCAAACCAAAAGCTGTTCCAAGCAGACCCTTCCTCTCATGACCTTGCGTGTTACGAAGCTAGTTAACCCACAGTGTTAGGGTTAATCTTCATTGATAGCATGAAATTCAGTGCCATCAAACTGACCGTCCCAATCAACTGAGCAGATCTGTGAAGACTCACTCAGTTGATCAGGAAGTCGATCACTGAAAACTACCCTTGCAACTGGACAGACATTGAGTCAGAAGGAGAGCATTACTTTCACCACAGCGCAGTGGATGTGTTGGGAGTAACTCAGTCAAAGGGAGATGCACAAGTTATTTTAAGTAACTTGCATATCTCCCTTCGACTGTCACCGAAAACGGTGTGCAGTATAGACCTACCCTCAGCTTCAGGGCAACTGCACTTTTGTTTATGCTCAATAACCCAGCAAGGGAACCCACTCTCAGGCTGCCAGGTCCCTGAGTCTTCACCTCTCTTGTGTGCACAGATGCTTCTCTCTCCATTCTGACCACTGTTTCTATAGGCTGCACCATTCACTGCCTAGACTGGTGTTCCCCCATAAGACATACTGCCTTAGCAAACCTGCTTGATTTCTCTTCAGAGGCTAGTAACAGTGTAACATTTTAAATTACCACACAGCTTTTTCTAAGCAAGCACATTTATTTTTAAGGGATAAAGCGTTACAGAGAAAATGTACTGAAAACAATAAAAGAACCTACATGCATGCTAATAAGCTTATCAGAGATCACCCCCCATTAAAGCAACAGAACATCTGACTGGTGATTAGTCCTTCGAATCTACTCAGGACTTTTCCTGTGGTTTCAATTTTATAACATCCTTTGCTCAGAACAAGATCATGGTCTTGTGGGACCTGAGTAGGCCTAAGTGTTTCCAACCTTTCTGTGACGGTGTGGCCATACGCTGCACTGGGCAAGCCTTGTTCAACCTAAGGGAGAAGGAGGCTCTGCCCCATGGGGCCTGCTGGGCATGCCCTAGTACAAAAGGAAGCAGCTCAGCTCATTTGGGATGGACCAGCGAGAAGGAAGGATGTCTGCTGGAGACTCCTGAGCAGGAGCTGCCTCAGCCCAGGATTGGAAGCCAGAGTGACCCCGTGGAGGAGCAGATGTGGCCAGGGAGAGCACAGCCACAGCATGACAGGTAGGAAGTAGCCAACAGAGCCTGGAAGGGAGAACCAGAGGTGACACTGGAGCCAAGTCAGTACATTGCAATCTGCATTCCTGCAAACTGGGGGCCCTAACTCCAGCACCAAGAGGGCCCTGGGCTGGGGCTCAGTGGAGTGGGAGGGCCTGAGCCCCCTAACCAGGCCCTGTGGCCATTAGGCCATGCTGCACTGACCCAAAGGCTGCCTGAACCGTGCTATTGGCTCTGTGGCACTAGGCCATGCCTCCCTGATCAGAGGGCCACCTAAACTGTGCTATTGACTATGTAACCATTGACTGGGCTACCTGGCATAAGTGGGGCCTGACTTCACAGAGGTACATTCCCCCCTCCATTCACACCCCTTTGTGACCCCCAATAGGTTGTAAGGGAAATCCGGCCCCCCCTACACCTTCCCTAAAGATTGGGACCCTACGTAAACCAGAATCTTGTTCATTTGCTGGATTATGGAG
This sequence comes from Podocnemis expansa, assembly GCA_007922195.1. Classification (NCBI taxonomy): domain Eukaryota; kingdom Metazoa; phylum Chordata; order Testudines; family Podocnemididae; genus Podocnemis; species Podocnemis expansa. The sequence continues at coordinate 6,668,110 of ML682021.1, read as the reverse complement.
GAGGCAGTAAGTCAATTTAAACAATTTGTTTATTCCAAAGTCCTTTGGAGAGAGTGAATAGGTAATCAGCCAGACAAAGGGTCTCCTCTTCAGGGTGAGGCTTCAAGCAGTGGGCAACCAGAGGTATTGTATTAGCATATGTAGAGAAGTTGCATTTAGTCTCACAGTAATATATAAACAATTTTAATGCAATGAATCCCAAAGGTCTCAGTTAAAACTTACTGAATTTTAAATGAGTGAGATTTAACCGTGATATTTTAGGAGTGGCATGCTACAATTGGATAGTCAGCAGGGGTGTGCACAAGGGGTGGCAGGAAGTGGCACGTCCCCTCAATAACTTTTCTGATCCTTGGGCAGCATAGGGAGGAGGGGAAGGGAATGAAGAGCCATCTCCTGGCAGGGCCATAGAGGGCAGGGCACAGAATGTGCCCCTCCAAAAGAGTCAAGGTTACATTTTTGAGTATGTCTCACCCAAAAATCCAAAATTAGTCACTGAATGATCCTGTTTAGTCTTGGCATTAGTCTGATGACCATTTTGAGACCTGCCAAACCTAAAAAGGTTCCCATAGGATGAAGCTCAATGAACTTCTTAAGGCTTCAATTAGAGTATGTGTGAACACGTGCACACGGGGCAGATGAGGCATCAAGTCTGCTTAGGGTGCATAAAAATATAGGGGGTTAGAAGGGACCTCCTGAGGTCATCTAGTCCAACCCCCTTCTAAAAGCAGGACCACTCCCACTAAATCATACCAGCCAGGGTTTTGTCTAACTGGGCCTTAAATGTTTCCAGAGATGGAGATTCTACCACCTCCCTAGGTAACCCATTTCAATGCTTCACCACCCTCCTAGTGAGAAAGTTTTTCCTAATATCCAACCTCAACTGCCCCACTTGCAGCTTGAAATCATTGCTCCTTGTTCTGTCCTCTGTTACTACTGAGAACAGCCTAGCTCCCTCCTCTTTGGAGCACCCCTTCAAGTAGTTGAAGGTTGCTATCAAATCCCCCCTCTGTCTTCTCTTCTGCAGACTAAATAAGCCTAGTTCCTTCAGTCTCTCCTTGTAAGCCATGTGCTCCAACCTCCTAATAATTTTCTTTGCCCTTCACTGGACCCTCTCTAATTTGTCAACATCCTTTCTGTAGTGCAGATCCCAAAATTGGACACAGTGTTCCGCATGTGGCCTCACCAGCATCGTATAGAGGAGAATAATCACATTCCTCAGTCTGCTGGCAACACTCCTACTGATGCAGGCCAATACCATTTGCCTTTTTGGCAACAAGAGCACTTTGTTGATTCATATCCAGCTTCCCATCCACCATAACACCCAGGTCCTTTTGTACAGTGCTGCTACTTATCTAGTTGGTCCTTAGCTTGTAGCAGTAGGGGAAAGACCCATCCTATTATCCCCTTCTTCATAAGCTCACATTCTTCTGGCACCTTCCATGGTCTCCTTCTCCACTGATTTCCCAAGCTCCACGTTCTCCCCAGCCTACAAATCCAAATGATTGCCACATACATTTCCTGCTGACATCTGAAGAGTCACAGAAAGCGTGCACTTTCAGGGGCCCACAGGAAGGTGATACAGGGGTTCTCACAAGATTCGGAAGTAGGGAGTAGCAGAATGGGGAGAAAGGAACATGTCCCCACCCCACCTATCAAATAGATGAATCAACTAACCTTAACTTTAAATACTGTCTAATTTTGTCTGCAAGATAAAGTTCTGGAAAAATAGTTCATGAATTTTGTAGCAGAGGTGACCACAATTATTCTAATGCCTGAATTTACAAATTGCCATTTTGGTGGAAAAGTTCTTCATTCTCCATTACCAGCTGCCGGGGATCAACTTACATTCATGTCTCTCTCTGGAAAGAATAGAGTTGGGGGTTGACTTTTAGAAACTACATTTTTACAGCCTTCTGATGCCCTATTTTAAGCTCATTGGGATTAATGCCACAACAGCAGGGTTATTTGACATCTTAATATGTTTGTTGGGTCAGTGGCTGAGGCGGACTTTTTGGCTCTGTCTACACTGGCAAATTAGTCCAGACTAATTTAGCCCATGGCCACACTAGGTTTTCTCTAGTTCAAACTAAGAAGTTTCTTAGTTTGAACTAAGGAATGCCTAGTTCAAACTAATAAGTACCAGCACTTACTCTGGACTTAGGCACTTAGTTTGAACTAGGTGCTATGCGGACCAGTGCTAAGTCTTAGTTCGAACTTAAGAAGTCCAAACTCAGCTGGTTAGTTCAAACTTGTTCGTGACTCATTGAATTGATTTAATGGCCACCCCTCCCAGGCCATCACTTAAGCATGTAAAGTATGTTAAGGGGAGCAGATGGCCCCTTCAACTTAACTAGATGGCCGTTGTCACCCCATTGTTTCTCTTGGGCTGGGCGTAAGTGGGCACTGCCTAACTGCAAGGTCCTTTGTAATACTGAAGGCATGACTCACATTACCTTTGTTCCCCACATTCTCTGTAATCAGGGAACTGGTGGGAAAAACAGCTTAAAAACCCTGAGTTCGGGGGGCTCAAGCAGGACGGTTCCTGACATCCTTCCTGGCCTGATCACCCAGACGCTGACCTCCTCCGCTCACGAGTTCTTCCCCGAGCGTACCACGTTTTGAACTGCCGGCCGAGTAACGAGTCTCTCTCTCTCTCCTGGGATGCGTCTACTGCTGCTAGTGGTGTTGGTAAGAGTCTGTCCCTGCAGCTTTCCTTAATAAAGTTATCTCACCCTGTGCTGCTACTTTGCTACTGCTCTCCTTTAGCTTCTCCAAGCCCATGCTCCTAACAGCAGTCTTGTTTGGTTTTTTTTTTCTTTTCTTTTCCTTACTTGTCTTAAATTACTGCGCTTCTTCTGCGCTGTTTAAGAAAGTTCCTGGGTCCTCAATTGTGTGCTACTGCCTTATATTGATTGCTATACCTCTCTTCTTTAGTTGTTTTAAGTGTGATTGTAAGTTGCAACATTGTTTATTGTAATTTGTGAGTCTTAGAAGTATTAAGATAGTGCATAACGTTGTACCACTTAGTTGTTGCCAGTAGAGCTGTTTTGCCTCTCCCCTCTGTGATTCCCCTGAACTCAATAAATTGTTTCCCCAAACTTTCCTTGGTTCCCCTTCGCCTCCGTTCCCTGGCCGCCGCTTCTCTCTGCGGCTCCCCCTTCGCCTCCGTTCCCTGGCCGCCACTTCTCTCTGCGGCTCCCCCTTCGCCTCCATTCCCTGGCCGCCGCCGCCTCTCTCTGCGGCTCCTCTTTTTGCCTCTGTTCCCTAGCCACTGCTTCTCTCTGTGGCTCCCCCTTTGCCTCCGTTCCCTGGCCACCGCTTCTCTCTGTGGCTCCCTCTTTGCCTCCACTCCCCTAGCCATCACTCTTGCCTTCAACCCCCCCCCTGCCGCCAGCTTCCCACTCCCTTGCCGCTGGAACCCCCGTCCTGCAGCACCACCTTGCCGCCAGGCCACTGGTCCCTCAGCCCTGGCTCTCCCTCTCCTCTGCAGCGGCCTGCACGGCCCCTGCCCCTTTTCCTATCACTTAGCCTCCTCTCTGCCTCCCCCTCTAACCCCCCAAATCTCTGTCCAGCCCCCTCTTGCTTCCTCTGTTGCCCCAAGCCCTCCCATGTGCATCCCCATCCCGCTGACCTTAACCCCCCCCACTTGCCTTCCTTCTCCTTTGGGTCCCTCCAACTTTGAAACTCCTGCTCCCCCACCTGTCTTCACTCTTCCCTGCCACTGTGGCATGCTGAGTTTGTGTTGCATCCCCTCCCCTTCTACTTATATGGTATTGGACCATCTTTAAAGTTATTATGAGTAGGTTCATAACTGTAAATTAGGTTAATTGAGAACCCTCATTGTCCCCCAGCCTGCCCCACTCCACAAAGTTAAGCACCCCACAACACCACATCAAAACTGTGACAAACTTCCTACATACACCACACACACACCATAGCTCACCTTACACCTACACCCGTTTTTTCAATAAAGGTTACCCCATACCCCACTGGTGCAGTGATTGCCCCCCCAAGGTCCCCAAATTTTCGAACCTGCTGGCAGGGTCAAAACTAACTGCACATTCTAGTTTGAACTAAGTGTTAGTTTGAACTTAGAAGCACGTAGTTAGTTTGAACTAAGCTCAAACGTCTTAGTTTGGACTAAGAAGTCTGAACTAAGTTTGTGAGATGTAGACATAGCCTTTCTAACTTGACATTTTCAAGGGCAGCATTCCTTTGTTTGCAGATTTTAGAGAACAAGGGAGATCTGAATAGAAACTCAGGTGCAATCTTGATTTTAATATACAGCAAATATATGGATGTGAGCAAAAGAATAGTATCTTACATTTTAGCAACAAGCATTTGGGTAATGATTGTTGCATGCTTGTCTGTTGTACTGGCCTTTTTAGAGAAACCTCAGTTTCTTTGGCATTAATTAAAACAAGGCACCTGAATGTGGAAAAAATGGCACTTATTTAGGGCTCATGTTGAGCTACCAGGAGACAAATGCAGGAAATATGACAGCATATGAGTCTTCTTTTCTCACAGCAACATGTATTAAGCACAGAGCTATATGTCCTCATTTTGAATTTCCTGATTTTAGTCTCTCTCCCTTCATATCTTTTAAATGGGGACATTTTACATCTTTGGCACATGAGCTTAACCTATAGGAAAGCTCTTCAGTTAAACAGCAAATATGCTATGGCTAAATTGAAACTCCATTACTCCAGCTTTATGCAGGCTCCTTCCCTCCTGTCTAATGGATTTCATTTAACAGATGTATTTCTAACCTACAATACTATTTAGTCAGTGATGACTGGTGGATAGGGCACTTCCTGAAAGTAAAGGCCCAGTCTTGTTATCAATGAAGTCAATGGCAAAATATCCCTCTGCCCCTCTATCTCTCCCTCCCCATCTTCACTGTTGCAGGGTCAAGCAATAAATGTCCTCAGTCCATTAACACAGTTGGTCATTAACTACAAATAGCCCACCCCATCCTTCTTGGTTATTTATTGTGAGACATGGTTATCATTATGGAGTTTGAGGTTTTATAGTTATTTCCCATGTAAATTAGAGCTATATAGTAAAGTGCTTAGAGTCTAATAAACACCACTGAAGTCATGGAAAGCACTGATTTCAAAGGGCTTTAGATCAGGTACTTCATGAACTTCATGAGTTCTTCTACTCTTCCTTCCCTGTTGTAGGAAGCTTGGTTTGGGGGTGTTTCTCTCACTGTTTCTCACTTTCCATATTTTTAATATGCTGGCCATGTCAGGAAAGGTTCATCAGTGTGTTTGTGGGTGGCCAGACACTGGGTGTGTTTAATCCTGCTGGGATTTCATACCACCAACAGATGCTATCAGCCAAGCATGGTTTCCAGTACACATGCACTTCATCCTGGATTTTATGTGGTCCCTGAGGAGCATAGCTATGTTGACTTAATGTGGATGGGACAGTGATCACTGATGTGCCTGGGTACTGATCTGATGACATCTTTAAAGACCGGAGTAAGGCCTTAGAACTGGCAACAGAAGCAGAGTGTGAGGGCCTGAAGCACTGTGAGGATGTGTTCGTGGAGGCGCAGCCAACTCAAGAGATGTGTTGCCAGATACCACGATCTGAAGCTTCTGCATTGCTGACACCTTCACCTCCAGTCATAGTTTGTTGCTATAATCCAGTCTAGAGATGAAAAACGCATGGCTCACTGTATGAGGGGAAGCAGACAATGACATGAATGGGTACCCTGTATAAAATGTATATATTATATATAAATTACATAGACACATAAGCAATTCTTTTTCATTAGAATTTTTTTTCTTTCATCTCTGTCCTGCTTTAGCACAATGCAAACTCAATACAGTTCAAGTTGAAGTTTTGAACTCATGAAGTTTTAGGCTGAAATTACTTAAACCATTCTGCCCACCTGGTGCAGGACATGAAATGGTAAAAATATAAAGGGAGACTGAAGCAATTCAATTTTATGTGCTGAAATGTTGTACGCTTGATTGCAGTTGCCAGGGGTATAGCATAATGTTTGTAAGTACAGTGTTGATCTCTTCATAGTAGTTAAAACAATCACAGGGAGATAATCAATAGGAGAGCTGACATCTATTCTGAACACTTTATTATGTTAATATGAATTATTATTTATTTATTTTGCCCAATCCTAAATGCTTACCTAGATAAAAATATCATTGACAACTTTCACTATGGATTTTGCCTGAGTAAGGCATTCAGAACCAGCCCAGTTCTTATCATGTGATAGTTCTACCTAGGGCTTTGGATGAAGTCAGTCAGCCCTCAGAAATCTGCACCTGAAGCATAAAGTGTTGCCTTCTGGGAATATTAAGCAGGAATGTCAGGTTCTGTTTCTTTTAGTTCTGTATGGATATTTTCATACGTCTACAATGTGTTGGGTGAAAGGAAGCAGATTTTATCATCAGGATCCCTTACTAAACAGCATGCTTATATATCTTCAGTAGGTTGGATGTGGAATTGTTTTATGCTTCACTAGTTTCTCTTCTCTTAAAATGAATTTTATGAGGTTCTCATATATTTTAACATTTGGGCACCTGGGGCTTTGAAACCTTTGTGGAACAGAAGCCTGCTCTGGGAGCATGTAGAACACTATCCGTCTCTCCCTGTAGACAAGATGACAGCTGGGGTCTGTGTGCCAAACTGGAGTCTGACACTGGAATGCTCACTGGCAGGCTGCCATGCCACAGACTACAGTAAAAGGCTTTGAAAAATGCAAGGAAGAAACCATATTAATATGTACAAGAGTCTTAAAATGTAAGGAAAGAAAACTTCGCCTATCTTACACTAAGAACTTACACAAACATGGTTTGGACAAAGGGATTGTCAAAGTATTCTTTGTAGCCTCAAAGGGAAGATTTCCAAAGGGTAATTTTCAGAAGTAGGAAGATTTATTTTTAATAGTTACCCACAGAGGAACTTGATTGCTCAGAAAATTGACAGTGGGCTTTTCAACTCAGGGCACCGTTCAAATCCTCCCATGTCCATAATGACCAAATATTTGCTGTATTACTCTTATTCAACAGAAGAGAGATGGCATTCACAGAGAAAAGGAAATGTTTGGTTCAACAACATGATAAAGATTTTCATGTGTGTTTTCTATAAATTAACTTCTTATAGGCCTTTGGGAACTGCAGATATAGAGATATATATATTTCACTCGCACACATCTTCCTATGAATTTTATGTGGTTGGCAGTCTGGAAAAGTCAGAGCTTTAAATTAAGATCAGAAATTGATCCACTTTCTTCATGGGCCTCATCCAAGTTCACTGACGTCAATTTGAATCTTTCCATTGACTTCAGTGGGCCCAAACTTGCTCAGACTCTTAGAGAAAACAAGTTCTAAAGGGGCAGTCATGTTAGTTTAGTTCAGCAAAACAAACAAGGGGTCCTGTGGCACTTTTGAAGACTAACAAATTTACTTTTTGCATTAGTTTTCATGGGCATAGTCCCACTTTGTCAGATGTCAGAGTGGAATAAATTTTTTCCACTCTGGCATCTGATGAAGTGTGACTTCACCCCCAAAAGCTCATGAGAAAACTAAATCTGTTAGTCTTTAAAAGTGCCACAGGACTCCTCACTTGTTTTTCCATCTATGTTTCACATACAAATTCTGGACTTGTCTATCATGTTTTTCCTGAAGGAATACGTAGTTGACTGGAGAACAAATAGAATTATGACATCAGAAAATGAAACCTGATTCATTAGAAGGAAGATGAGTTTCATTTAGAGTGTTTAAAACTTGGTGATGGAGTGTGGTGGAAAGGGATGAGGAGAGCATTGTTTGTTGATATTAACATCTATTTAATTCAAATGCTGTATAAATATTTGGGGGAGAAGATCCATTTGTTAGATCCAGTTGGTTCTCATTTCAGTGAGAGAGCACACAATCTGCATCTTAGTTCTTCAGAAAAACTTTCATAAAAAGCAAGGGAGACCTGTTTTTAATGTTATACTGTTATTTTTAAGGTAAAGATGATCAGGAAGTGTTCCTCTTTGTTAAAATTAGGCTTTCTTTCTATATACATTTTTCCTTTGCGTGTCACCTTAAGGGTGTTTTGATTTTATCCTCTTTAACCTATAATAAATGCTGTGACTGCTATTGGTTCTAAGTTAACCCTAGCAGCAGTTACAAACCTTTTTATACTATCAATCTTAAATAGTAATAAAAACAATTGGTCTTTAATCTTGCCACCTGGCTCCTCTTCCAGTCATTTCCTTTCATTCTTGTTTCTCAAGTAATTGTTTTGGATTTCATATTGTTTTCAGGTGCAAACATTATCCTTTGCATTTTTATGTCTATTTCCAGAAAATCCAAGTCTTTGTTGTTTTCTTAAGTTATTTTCATATCTAACTTTGATCCTTTCAGAATGAAAGATTATGCACAGAGTACTTCAGTGGGCCTTTTGTATTTGACAGTTGCCTAGGACAGTGTTACCACACTATCTCTATGATTTGGTGTGTTTCTGCCTATCAACTTCAAAATTTGCTATGGATATAGAAACCTGGATTGTTCCATTGTTTTGCCTCTTTTTCCAACCAATTAGACCAATGGTTTTCAAACTTTTTTTCCCCAGGACCCAGTTGAAAAAAATCATTTATGCCAATGACCCAACAATTACACCTTTAAGCAATGCTTTCCAGTCATTCAGTGGCATCAGCAAGGGGTGCCATGACCCACTACCTGAGGGTCTGTGACCCAGTACTGGGTCTTGATCCTAAGTCTGACAACCACTGAGTTAGTCCATAAAAAAGGATTCTTCTTGTATATGGTCCTTTAGTTTGCTTTTTCACAAAAGGCCATTCTCAGCTGTACATCTCATCTGCATTCTAGTCTAGATTAATTAATTCATATTTACATAATTTTTTCAAAAACTGTGTAAATGTCAACTACTTATTAAATACTGTGAGGATCTAGTTTTAGTGGAATGTAGTTTTCTTTATACCCGATTTTGCTATGTATTTTCAGTACAAACAAGAGCACTATAAAAATACAGAATTTAAATATACTAAATGTGTATATCTGATTTCAGAGTTAAAGATTTTAGCTTGCTAAAGGCTAAAGCAAAGCATTCGCTTAAGTCCTTTTAGAGGAGCCAGACTGAGGATTATATGTTATTAGCAACAGACCCCAGGATGAACAGTTTTGACTATAGTACATAAAGACAGGTTCTAACCCACGATCTGCAAAAGTTTGGGTCTAGATCTGAGTTTTGTTTCTATCTTTATAATTGTAACCTTCCCATAAAGTTGGTGGGAGCAGTTACAAGGCTCAGGTTCAATATCTACAGATTCCCTTTTAACTAGGCTACACAAAACTGGCTTGAGCCCCTACACAGTAATCTAGGAAAATTACACACCACCTCTAAGAGACAATATTTCCCCTCTTGCAAACACTGAGTCTATATAGAAAAGAAACTTTTAATTAAAAAGAGGGAAAATAACCAACCATTAACAGGAAAGTGTTGCAGGCATGATTCAGAAGCATAAGACCACCAGTAAAACAGGAACTCCAGAGCATGTTGGTCAACGTCTTTTGCCTCAGAGTCTCACCTTCCAGTGAGAAAATCCAACAAACAAAAGTTCCTTTAAAATGCCCCTTCTTTTTTCCCCTTTACTGCACCAAACTCATAGCTGTTGTCCTTGGTTAGTAAAGGCCCACAGCTTAGAGGTGAATTCATATTCATTCCAAATCTAGAGTGGAAGCTTGCTATGCCACTCACTACTCTGCTCTAGATGTCTTGAGGTTTGTAGCAGAGTGCTAGACTAGCCCCTGGTCCAGCGCCCTAATCAAGGGGGAAGTGAAGCTAGATGGGTGAGCTAGCTAGCCAGGGAGCTGATGGAGCACAGTTAGTGGGTTTATGAACCAGGATCCTTAAAAGATTCCAGGGAGGAAACAGAAGGAGGAGTTAGAATGAATAGCAAGCCAAGGGTAAACTGTGGATAATGGACTGAGCGTCCCAGCTGTGGGCTGGGGTGGTTAGGCCTTTGGAAATTGTATGTATTTGGTGGTTGATTGTTCAAGACAATAAAGGGAGGACTGCTGATGCTAAAGTTGGGAGTCTGAGTGTACCTGGGGAAGGACAAGGAATGGCAAAGTGGGCAAGACTGTGGGAGTCATTTACTAGGTTCTATCAACTGAGCTTTTAGCTGTTAGTGAAGGAGCCTGACTCATCAGAGGCACTGTTCCATAGCAGCTCTAATACTTAGATCTGGTTTTCAGTGATTTTTTTAGCTCTGTTGATCTGTAACAAAAGACTCAAGTGAGTCTTAATCAGTTCTCTCATTACAGTCTGAAGAGGGGAAGGAAGTATAGGGGCCCTTAGGCAAAGTCCATACAAGTTCCAAAGGGGAAGCCATGTTAGTCTAGTCCAGCAGAAAAAACAAGGAGTCCTGTGGCACTTAAAGACTAACAGATTTATTTTTCGCATGAGCTTTCATGGGAGAAAATCCTACTTCATCAGATACTTTCAAGATGGGGGAACTTACAGAATGGAATGAAAATAAATGCAAGGAAGTGTAAAACATGGGATCAGGTCATACAGTAACAGCAAATCAGAGCAGTTATTAAGGTTCAAACCATGGGAAGGTTGAAGTCAAATTACCTGTTGTAATGGGAAAAGAAGCCATAGTGACAATTCAATCCTGCTTTCACACAGTCTAATTAGCTTAGCTGGAATTCATATGCAAATTGATTGTGTGAAAGCAGGCTTAAAGGGGTGGGGCTGCCTCAGGCCCTGGGAAAGCAGGGGGAGGGGTGGCTGGGCTGGCCCGAGCCGCAGCCCCTTCCCTGAGCCAGTCCTAGGAGAACATGCTGGAACACTGCATTCCGGCAGGTTCTTTCTATTTTTAGGGGGCCCTGGAATGCGGCGTTCTGGCACGTTCCCCTAGGGGCCCTGGAAAGCTGTGCGTCTAAAAATAGGGGGCCCTGGAACACTGTTCCAGTGTGTTCCCCCTTACTTTAACCATTGGGTTGATTAGGACCACAAATTTTTCAATACATTTCAATATTTTAACTGAAGAAGGAAATGAAATATTGTCTTTTCATGATATGCTACCCTTTGATTGTATAACCTCTGCTTTAGCCTATTCAATGGAAAAGGAACCAACAGCAACACAGAACTTGGAAGAGTGAGCAACTCCATTTTCTTAGTCTTGTAAAATCTGAGGAGGGGAGGGGTAACATCAGCTCTTCTAAGGAGCAGTGCTTCAGGCCACGGGTCTCAAACTCAAATCACCATAAGGTCCGCATGAGTACTAGTAGAGAGCCAGATGAGGACAAGTATGTTAGCCTGAGGGCCGCACCACTGAAACCTTTTCATACAATGATATTGCAAATATTGGTAACAATAGTGTCATTGCAGGCCTCAAGAAATAGCTTTAGGGGCTGCATGCAGCCCACGGTCCAGGCTGGATATTAGGAAAAACTTCCTTACTAGGTGAGTGGTGAAGCATTGGAATAAGCTGCCTAGGGAGGTGGTGGAATCTCCATCTCTGGAGGTGTTCAAGTCCCAGCTGGACAAAACACTGACTGGGATGATCTAATGGGAGTGGTCCTGCTTTTTTTTGGCAGGGGGTTGGACTAGATGACCTCGTGGGGTCCCTTCCAACCCTATGATTCTATGATTCTATGTTTGAGACCCCTGCTTTAGGCAACGCCTAAACCCCTGCCAATTATTAAAAGATAGACTTGATGACTCTTTGTGGAATCTCCTTTATTAATTTGATCAGAGGAGCAGTCTCTGGTGTCCTATAGTCTGGTGCTAAAAGCACTAAAGGCTGAAATTATCTCCCAAGAGCTGAATTCACTGAAGAGTGACCAGCAGGCAATGCCAGTGGACAGTGTGAGGAGCTAGTGGAGGGCAGGGCTGGCTCAAGGGCCTCTGACACCCTGTGCTGGCTGTTTCTTTTGCGTCCACCTCCCAGGGGGGTGGAACCCAGCCTTCATTCTTGGCTGGCTTGCCCCACCTCTGGGGTGAGGAGGAGCTGGCCAGAGGGTGGAGCAGACTGGCACCTGGGGCAGAACCCACTCCCTCATCCTGCCTCTGGGCTGGCCCTTCCCACTACCAGTGCAGAATAGCTGGCCCAGGGAGGGGCAGGAGAGTGGAGCCCCACCTCTGGGCTGGCCTGCTCCACCCCTGGGCCAGCTGTTCTCCACCTTAGGGGTGGTGAGGGCCAGCCCAGAGGTGGAGTGAGGGAGTGGCATCTGGCCCATGGGCCAGCCCACCCAACCCCTGGCACAGCACCACCCCTAAGCTGGGCTTTCCCAAGCCATGGCCTTATTGGCTTATGGCTCGACCCAACCATGGTGGTGAGTGTGCGTGACCAGCAGGTACTATCAGCGGGCAGCATGAGTGGCCAGCAGGTGGTGCCAGCAGCCAGTGGACAGTGTGAGGAGCCAGTGGATGGTGCAGGTGACCAGCAAGCAGTGCCATCAGCCAGTGGGCAGAGCCAGCAGATGGGGCAAGTGGCCAGCGGAAGGTGTGAGTGACCAGCAGGCAGCATAAGGACGGTGGGTGCTGTTAATGTGAAGGCAACTGAAAGGGAGGGCTGAGTCCTCCTCATCCCCCTTTTGAGGTGGATGCTAAAACTATGATGGCCACTGTGATGGTCAGTATAGGGGTAATGGAGAAGTGAAGGACACACTACATACATGGGGGTGGAGTGAGTTCTGCTTGTTGGTTTTTTTTGGAAATCCTGTCCTGCACTGAGTCCCCAAACCACTGTTGGTTTTGATATTGCCTCTCTATATGTCCTCTTTATGTTGCTATTAAAAGTTTATGTATTGCACTCAGACTTGTGCTTGCAAGAGGGAAGCATTGCCTTCTAGCATGCCCAGGGAATAGTGTGTGATTTCCCAGGAGACTGGGTGGGGGTTTGAGCTGGTTGGTGTGTGTTTGGGAACCTGAGATATAGAACCTGGCCCTTTGCTGCTGCCATCTTGGCCTGACAGAAAGGTTACATAAGTAAATTTTACCGTTGGCTGATTGTTTTTCAAAACAAACTTGGGATAATCTCATATCCAAAAAGTAGAAATAGGGTTGTGGAATAAAGAACATCTCAGATCTGTTCAGGTTTCCAACAATAATGGGAAAATATTGTGTAAAACAAAGAATAACAGAATATGTAATCAACACATAAATGCATATTCTTGGATGGAAGGTTTCATAGAAATGCAAGGTATATTTAAAAGTGGCAATGCATAGTGTAAAAACCTTGCAACATTTATGTTATAGGTAAATATGGCTTGGTTTACATGACATGAAACTACAATTAGAAGTCACATCAGGAACAAATTTGGCCCAAGATGTGCTGAAAATTGTGGAACTAAATCTTTGTTCACATCTGTCTTGAGAGAGAAGCTGCTGGTTATAGGGCTGTTATATGCAACATCTGCCTTCAGTGGAGTAAGGTAATATGTTCTGCCTCTTGTCATATAGTAATTTGGCTTGATATGCTCTTTGCCATCTCTACTTTTTATTGGCTTAGATCACTCAGAATTGAAGAAATTGAGGTAGAATTTGTTGTGTATATTGGATCAAATTCATCCCTAGTGTAACTTCATAACACACACACACACACACACACACACACACACACACACAC
>ML682021.1:6636910-6654479 GCA_007922195.1 Podocnemis expansa | reverse complement strand
ACACACACACACACACACACACACACACACACACACACACCTGATCCCTTGCCTCAGGAGACTTTTTAGTAAACTTTGAGGCTAATCAAAGATCAGTTTGTATTTGTGGTGCAGTTAGGCTATTTTCTTTCAGTTCTGCCCATTTGAGCTCATACTCCTGAGTTTCATTTGGAGGCTGAAGTTCAAACAAACACACAGGCCTGGTTTATATTGCTGGCAAAATTCAGCAGCAGTGGATGGGAGTTATGCAAGTTACTTACTGTAGCTTGCATAACTCATTGGGTACGTCTACACTATGTGTTTATGTTGACTTAAGGGCCCTTAAGTTGACTTAAACAGAGCCCTGTCTACACTGCAGGGCAATAAAGTTGACTTTAGGGTCCAGTAAAGTCGACTTTATAAGGTCCACTTATAAAGTCAACTTTACAGTTAAGCCGACTTTATTAAGTCGACTTAAGGCAAAGTGGACTCACTAAGTCGACTTAATAAAGTCGACTTAATGCAGTGGGGCCATTAAGTTGACTTTATAAAGTCAACTTAAGCCAGGGTACCAATTTAAAGTCGACTTTATAAAGTCGACTTAATGTAGTGTGGACTCAGTAAGTTGACTTAATAAGGTCTACTTAAAGTTGACTTTAAGTAGACTTTATTAAGTCAACTTAATAAAGTCGACTTAGCTTTTACAATGTAAGCATAGCCATTGACTTTCAACTTCCCTTTAGTACTCCATCTTCATTGAGCTGTGGCAACAGGAAATGCACACCTGTAGACGCAGCAATACACCACTTGACGGGGTGGTTTTATTAAGTCGATTTCTAGATCAACTGAGCACTTCTCTACTAAATGTTCAATCAGTCCAGAAAAGTTGATCTGACAGCAACACCTTTGCTGCCGTCAGTATAGACATGGCCACAGTTCTACTATGAAACTCGGTCAAACCACATGGAACAATGAATTTTGCCTGATTTCAGTGCAGAACTTTAAATCAAACCAGCTTTTCTTACACATTGGCCTGGGTTGCCTTAACTGCTTGCAATACACATGTTTTTCATGGGTCTGTTTGGAAGAAGATCTGATGCAGTGGAGCCTGCTGCTGTCTTTTGAGGAGGTTTCTATGGATTCTTGGTAGAAGCTATGAAGTCCTTTCTCAATGCAACATCTAAGGGACAACAGTGCTGACAACACTTCCTGCCTACCTTGAGATGAGTGCCTTCCAGGGAACAGAGAGATGAAGACCACGGCCACCTACTGTAACAACAATTAATTGGTCCCAATGGCATCTGTGTATAACACATAACTACGGAGCTTGTAATCTGTAATACTGCCTCTCTTGTGAGCAGTAGCAACTGTTTATGGCATTGCAGGTTGACTTGCCAGTGGAGGAGAAAACAGTGGCACAGAATTTCCGTGTATGCTACTTGTTTTATTTACACATAAACACCAGTCTTAGAACAGAGATGGTCAAAAAGTAAGGAAGGAAATACCTTCTTCCAGAAATTGCAATCTAAAGCCATTCTAGAACTGAGTTTAATCAGAGAATCAGGCAGAAACTCCCCTGGCAGTAGCACAATTACTTTTCTCTACAGCCTTGAAAAACAAAACTACCACCACCACCACACAGCTTTTCTTTCAAAGACTGATCCTTTGCTTGCACCCATAGAAAAAACTTTAGGGGTCTGTGTAAAGGTGCCATCTAGTGATACCTGCCATAACATCTATTCATACAAATCATAGTTGATATAACTATTACAAAGGAGAGCCAACTAATCCTGTGCTGGTATAAAGGAATTGTTAATTCCCCATCTTCAAGCAGCTGACAAAGTGTGATTTTTCTCCCACAAAAGCTCATGGAACATATAAATTTGTTAGTCTTTAAAAGTGTCACAGGACTCCTTGGGTATGTACACACACAGTGGCTGAATCGATATAATGACAGTTCTATTGATTCAACCAGTGTTATGTCCAGACGACATTTTCTTAGATTGAAATGATGAGCCCCATCATTTTGACCTAAGGGTCATCATATTGATTAAACAAAACCAGAGTTAAGATCAATATGATGGTTATTTCGATTCCGTTGAATCAAAATAATGCTGTCTGGACATGTTATTTCGATTTAACGCTTAAATTGAAATAACACTTTTCTGACCTTCTTCCTCCCAGGGTGCACTGCCCCTGCCAGGAAGCCCCATGCCCTGGGAATCAGAATGTGTGGTAGGCAGCGAATAAAGATGTCACAGCCTCCTGCTGCTAGCTCTGCCCCACAGCGACTGAGGGCTCTAGTACGGACCCCCCGATGAAGTGTGATGCCTCATAGGCATCTGGGTCACACAGGACATATGTGCATGGTTCTGGGCAAGGCACCAGAACCATGACATAAATGATGACATTGCAGCACAGATGTCACCAAAGGGGTACCCCCGCAGCATGGAGCAGGTGCGGGCAAAGATTAAAGTCCTGCAGGACTATGCCCGCACCAGGGAAGCGAGGCAGCTCCAGGGGGCACGCAGCACAGCACCTGCACCTTTTATGAGGAGCTGCAGGCATTCCTTGGGGAGGAGCCCAGCAGCCTCCCAGCCAGGGCCATGGACTCAGGAGAGCCCACCCCCCCACGGCCACATCCCCCATCCAAGGCCCCTCAGATAGTGAGGCGTCGCTGGACGTTGGCAGCACCAGACAGCCTGGGAGCGCACCATCCCCCAAAGCCCAACTGTCCAGCCCTGAGCTGTTCCTGCTGTGGGAGGAGGAGGAGGAGGAAGAAGGACACATCGTAGGCCCCCTCCATGGAGCCAGATGCCAAGGAAGGGATATCAAGGCGAGCTTCCACAGTGCTTGTTGGTGAGTGTTCCTTTCCACTCCATGCAGGCTGGGCCAAGCCTGCCTGTGGCATGGCTGCTGTGGGAGGCATGACCCAGAGACAGGCAGGGCACTGGGATGGGGGGCACTGAGGACATCCCACTGGCTGAGGGACATGTGGCAGCAGGGTCCCAGACCCATGCGCAGTGGAATTAACAGATCGTGGCAGTGGCAGTGACCACATGTGGTGGCATCAAGGGTGGACAGCATGCTGCCCACATGGCCTTGGGAGACTCCCTATGACAAGACCAGCCTCACTGATGCCCACCACAGTGGGCATCACAAGGCCACATGCACTTTTGGGGTACTGTCCCATAGGACACAGTTTAGGCTGCCTGTGGCCAGTTGGGGCGGAGGTATTTGCAGCTGACAAGCTGCCCACAGCCGAGGCCAGTAGGTCTGAGGGCTGGTTTCTCCTTCACTCCAGCAACTTGCAGAGCCACCCACTGCCCTGCCCCTAGGAGCCCACCAGCCGCCACCCAGAGGAGGAGGATGGCCCACTGGACCCAGCATGAAATTGTTGGCAGGCTCCTCGAGTTCAGCCAGGGAGCAGAGGAGTCCAGCCGGGCATGGCAGGAGCAGCTAGCCCACCACCAGGATGTTGCCATCCAGCAGCTTCAGCGGGTGACCAATGCAGATGAGCAAGTGGCTGCAGCGCTGGAGCGGCAGAGCCAGGCGATTGAGTGGCAGAGTGATGTGCTGCAGGCCCTCAGCGTTGCTGTGCAGGACATCGCAGCAAGCTGGCGACGCATTGCGGGATACCTGGCCACCAGAGAATCTGAGAGAGTTCCCCAGAGGGAGCCTGGCATCCCTTGCCGCAGGCGCCCTCGGACCTGGGGCAGCCTTGGGGAACACTGCTGCATGGCAGGCCATGGGCCCACTACAACCCCATCCAACCCTCTAGTGTTCACAACCCCCCCGATCCCCCCCCCGTTGGACAAACCCCCCCCCAGTTCTCCCCCACCCAGATCCCCCCTACTGCCTTCCATGCCCATCTTTGCCCTGCCTCCCCTCCCTGTTTTCAATAAACAATAGTAAACATTCAGATTTGTGTCTTATAATTTATTTGGGTAGAGTTCAGGGTGTGGGTGGGTGGGTAGGCACTGTCTATGGTGGGAAGGGGAAGCAGGGGGGTTTGTTGAGGCAGGCCTGGCCCTTGGTGGCCCTCGCTGAGGATCAGGTCCTTCACAGTGTTGCGCATCACATATGACCTTGGCGGTGCATGCTCTTGTAGGAGCACGGCTTCTGGCTGCTTGAATTGCCTAGCAGCCTCCCACGTTGCAGCTACTGTCTGCCCCCAGATCTCACAAAGATTGTGCAGGACCATGCACACACTGATGACCTCCACTGTGGTGTCCCCTGTGCGTTGGAGGTGTGTGAGCAGGCACCTCCACCGGGCCCTCAGCCTGCCAAATACCTGCTCAACCACCTGGTGGCAGCAGGTCAGGTGGCAGTTAAACAGCTGGTGGCCAGCATTGAGAGGTCCCCTGTAGGGATGCAAGAGCCAGGGGTGAAGGGGGTAAGCCACATCAGCAACAATGAGGATGGGCACCTCCACTTCCCAGAGGGTGATGTTATGGAGTGGGGGAAAGAAGGTGCCTGTCTCCATGCCCTGGTACATGGTGGAGTTCTGGAGGACCCTGGCATCATGCACCCTCCTGGGCCATCCAACATAGCTGTTTTGGAAGACACCTCAGTGGTCTACAAGGATCAATCAATTCATAGGGCTGGAAGGGACCTCATGAGATCATCAAGTCCAACCCCCTGGGAATTGAACCCATGACCTTCTGCACATTAAGCAGAGGATGGAGTAATAGCCCTTGCAGTTGCGGTACTCAGCCACACGGTGCTCCAGAACTCACGTGGGGATGTAGGTGGCATCTAGGATCCCAGCGCAGTTCAGGAACCCTAGGGCAGCGATGCCAGTGATGCAGGACCACGTTGATGGCACTGGCAACCTGGAGCAAAGCCTCCCCAGCAGTGGACCTGCCAACACTGAAGAGGTATGCCATGGACCTGTAGGACTCAGGAGTGGCCGTCTTTCAGAGAGCGATGGCCACTCCCTTCTCCACAGGGATGGCAGGTCTCATTACAGTGTCCCTTCAGCACAGGAACAGGGTAAGCTCTGAGACTAGATGGACAAAGGTCTCCCTGCTCATCTGGAAGTTCCTGCACCACTGCTCATTGCTCCAAGTTCCCAGCACTACTCACTCCCACCAGTCCATGCTGGTCTCCTGTGCCCAGATGCGCCGGGGCACAGAGGTGGGGAGGGTAAGCAAGGCCACTCTGAGAACCAGCATAGGAATGTTAAGGGCCTCAGGCTCAGCGCCGTCACAAATCAAATCAAATCAAATCATACAGTCCAGGAACAATGTGTCCCACTGCTGGAGGGCACCCTGCAGACTTGCAGATGGCCTGGCTGCCACAGAACAATGGAATGGGAGCTAGGGAGCATCCATTGTCATCTCTCTCACAGTCCCCTGCCAGCCAGAATGGACAGGCAGCTGAGGGTAGTTCCTGCTTTTCTGTGATTGGCCAGGGGCATGGTCCTGCCAAGTGGCCATCTTGCCACGCCTCCCATGGTGCCTCTCCCTAGAATTGAACTAGCAAGTCCTATGACCGGACATGCTAGTTCGATTTGGGTTTTTTTGGTGTGGACCTGTTAAATCGATTTAACATAAATCAATTTAATGATTCTTATATTGATTTAGTTAAATCGATTTAACCAGCTAGGTGTGGAAATAGCCTTGTTTGTTTTACTGAACTAGACTAACACAGCTACCCCTTTGAAACTCGTCATCATATAGGCTATCTTTTTGTTGTTGTTGTTCCACTAATATAATGGAGAATGATACTACAGTAGTGTTACTGCTGTCTCAGAACACCTGAATATAATTAAAATGTAGTAGGAGTTCTTGGTGGTGGTGTGTGGTGGTTGAGGTCTGTCATGAACGTAAATGTAATTTTGGAAATGTTTAACTGCTCGTTTTCCTTCAGAGTGACCCCAAATTAAGGTTTTTGAGGGGCTGTTTCACTTTCTGGACAGCTGAAGTCTTGTCATCTATTTAAAGCAGTTACGCTAAAACTAAGATTAGTTTAAAGCTTACTGCCTATGAATTTCATACGTAACTATACTGTAGCAGGTCATTTGACATTTACTAAATTTTCTGTCTAGTTTTAGATTGTTCTTTCTGTCTATTCAGAGAGATAATATTAAAGATGTGATACAAATAACTGAGTCAGGCAACTCAAAGGCTACGTTCACACACGGGGTTATTTCGATACAAGTTGTTTCGAAACAACTTGTGTTGAAATAATGCCTTATTTCAAAATAAGTTAATTCGAATTAAGAAAATGTTAATTCGAATTAAGGAAAAAAGCTCAAAGTGAAATTGCATGTTCGGACAACAGTTATTTCGAAACGAGTCACTGTCGTTTCGAAATAACATGTTCCGAAGGGATTGTTTTGAAACAATCATTTTGAAACAATGTTGTTTCATCACCAAATGGGGTTTAAGTTGTTTTGAAACAATGGTACATTGTGTGAACATGGCGTTTCTTATTTCAAAACAACCTTTGTTGTTTTGAAATAAGACTGCTGTGTGAACACACCCAAAGTTACAGCTTTCACTCTATGCCTGATTCATTTTTGCTTCATGGTCCCTTTATACTGGCGCAGCCATGGGGAAGTGCTTGTAGCAAAAAAAGCTTTCTGTACTGTAATCCACATAGTAGATTCCAGCAGAGGTGGCATCCTTGGGTGGGCTGGAAATGGAAGGGCCAATGGCTAGGGGACTCTTGTCCCAGTGAGTCTGCAAAAGGTCAATGCAGAAGGGTTGCAAGGTACGGTAACTATCAAAGGATCAAACTGGACTCAGTAGTCCCTGACTAATTCCCCTCCATTAGCACTGGCCAGGAAATCTGGCTCAAAGATAAATCTCCCTGTTGATCTGTAATTTAAGCTGACATGCAGGGTCTGAGAGCATGAGGGAGAGTGATAGATGAGTCACTTCTGTTAACTTGTGAAAGTCGTGTACGTGCGTCAGAAGAATATATTAACATGGATTAGCCATTCATTTAAATAAGAACAACATGGGCATTTACTTCTGCTGGCGTAAAGGCGATCAAATCTTGTACTTCATATGTGAAAGAGAACTCACACAAGGGACAAATTAACCCAAATATTTAGATACACATATTGTAAGTGTGCACATTATTTTCTTGAGCCTTCAGAGACATTACAGGTTAGCAAACCAAAGCTTTCAGCGTTTGAAAAGGACATCAGAAACCACAGTGTGAAGGAAGGAGTAATGATTTTACATACCCTGTTTATTCTCTAAACCCATTTTTGTCCAAGTTGGGATTCTTTTCCAAATGGTTTTAAATCCCTTTCACATGGTAATGTTAAAATAACATTATTTACCCAATAAATATATGGAACAAATGTTGGCTTTAGAGTAAGCCAGTATTCAGGCATTTCTCCAGAGCATTTTTGGCTTGCCCTTTTTTTTTTTTTTTTTTTTTGGTTTTGTTTGAAGAGTAAAATAAGTGTAATGGTATAGAACTGTTACAGTTTAGGATATGAATGACACTTTTTGTGCATTTTCAAAAGGATAACCGTGTTAGTCTAGTCCAGTAAAAAAACAACAAGGAGTTGTGTGGCACTTTAAGACTAACAGATTTATTTTTTGCATGAGCTTTTGTGGGAGAAGATCCCACTTCCTCAGATGCTTCGAAGATGGGTGAACTTACAGAAAGGAATTAAACTAAATGCAAGGGGATGTAAAACATAGGATCAGGTCATAAAGTAACAGCAAATCAGAGCAGTTTACAGGCTCAAACCATGGGAAGCCTGAAGTCAAATTACCCTTTGTAATGGGAAAAGAACCCATAGTCTCGATTGAGTCCTGCTTTCACAGAATTTAGCTTGCATATTAATTCGAGTTCAGCTGTTTCTCTTTGAAGTCTTGATGTTCCAGGTACATCTCTAACGACAATCATTAACAAATCCGTCATCGAGTGATTAGGAAGATGGAAGTGCTCAGCAAGTGGTTTCTTTGTTCTTTGATTTCTGATATCAGCTCTGTGCTCATTCAGTCTCTTACGGAGCGATCGTCCTGTTTGTCCAATATAAAAGGTGTTGGGGCATTTCTTGCACATGATGGCATAGACCACATTAGTAGATGAGCAGGTGAATGAGCCTTTGATGGAGTAGCAGGCTTGATTAGGACCTATGATGGTGTCTGTTGTGCAGATATGTGGGCAGACTTGGCAGCGTGGTTTTTTGCAGGGGTGTGTGCCTGCTTCAATGTTCCTGTTGTTAGATCTGTAGTTGCTGGTAAGGAAACCCTGGACGCCCCATCATCTCAGGCATTGGTACTCTTACTGCCGGCCTATCTGGCTATGTGGACTTCCTCCTCAGACCCTATGTTATCAACATTCCCAGCTATCTTCAAGACACCACAGACTTCCTGCGGAAAATACAGTCCATTGGAGAACTTCCTGAAAACACCATTCTGGCCACTATGGTTGTAGAAGCTCTTTACCCCAACATCCCACACAAGGATGGATTACAAGCTATTAGAAGAACCATCCCAGATGATGACATAACGCAGCTCATGACTGAACTTTGTGACTTTGTACTCACCCACAACCACTTCAGATTTGAGGATCATTTATATCTCCAAATCAGTGGCACTGCTATGGGCACCTGCACGGCCCCACAATATGCCAACATCTTTATGGGTGACTTAGAACAACGTTTCCTCGAGTCTCATCCCAAGACACCTCTTCTTTACCTGCGCTACATTGATGACATTTTTATCATCTGGACACATGGCAGGGATGCGCTTGAAGACTTTCACAGAGATTTCAATAACTCCATGACACCATCAAATTGAGCCTGGAACACTCCACACAGGAGATCCACTTTCTTGACACTACAGTACAAATCAGGGATAGACGCATCACCACCACCCTATACCGAAAACCTACTGATCGGTATAGTTACCTACATCCTTCGAGCTTCCATCCTAAACACACCACACGATCCATTGTCTACAGCCAAGCCCTAAGATATAACCGCATCTGCTCTGATCCCTCAGACAGAGACAGACATCTTGAGGATCTCTATCAAGCATTCTTGAAACTACAGTACCCACCTGGGGAAGTAAGAAAACAAATTGACAGAGCTAGACGGATTCCCCAAAGTCATCTACTACAGGAGAGACCCAAGAAAGAAAGCAACAGAACCCCACTAGTCACCACATACAATCCTCAAGTCAGACCTCTGCAAAAGATCATTAAGGACCTACAGCCTATTCTAAAAGATGATCCCTCTCTCTCTCAAGCATTAGGAGACAGACCACTCCTTGCTTATAGGCAGCCCCCTAATCTTAAACAGATACTCACCAGCAACTACAGATCTAACAACAGGAACATTGAAGCAGGCACACACCCTGCAAAAAACCACGCTGCCAAGTCTGCCCACATATCTGCACAACAGACACCATCATAGGTCCTAATCAAGCCTGCTACTCCATCAAAGGCTCATTCACCTGCTCATCTACTAATGTGGTCTATGCCATCATGTGCAAGAAATGCCCCAACACCTTATATATTGAACAAACAGGACGATTGCTCCGTAAGAGATTGAATGAGCACAGAGCTGATATCAGAAATCAAAGAACAAAGAAACCAGTTGCTGAACACTTCTATCTTCCTAATCACTCGATGACAGATTTGTTAATGACTTTTTGTGCATACACTTGCACTAATACATTTGTGTCTACCATATTTCATGCCTGCACTTTTCATTGAAAAATTTCTTTTAGTTTTATTTTAATTTCATTTATTTTTTCTTGATTATTTATTACAAAATAAAGATGATATATGCCAATATAACCCATATGCCAGGCCCTCTCTTTAAGAGACCTATACAGGGTGGGTTACTGTTGCTGAGCGAATTAGCTGCCCAGCCACCAGATCTTTCTGGATACAGGGAGTGGCAGCATTTTGAGCATGCTCCACAAGTTTCTATACTGTTGCTGTGGTCTGATGCCTGAGAGAAAGAAGCCTTGAGCGTAGCAGCCCTGAGAGCGACAGCTACAGAGAGCTGCAGAGTCCATGTCCTCAATGCTTGAGGGAGAGGAGCCAAGAGTGGAGTGCAAGATGTTTTCTCCCTGCTGTGCAGTATTTTGCAGAGATGTTTTCTCTGATAAGTCTGAGAGCTGGTTGACCAGTGGACAGATTGCATGGTGCTGGTTCCAGACGAGAAAGAAAGGACTGCATGGATTCCTACTGAATATTCCTGCAGTCAGCGAGGAAGAGGATTGTTACTTGGTTCCACTCAAGGATGTGAACAGCCACTGCAATTGAGATATGGGTGACTTCACCTAAACTTAGGGACTCTCGGGTTTCTTTCCATGGGGTCTGTTCTGTTTAAGTTCATTTTTGTTTATTTAGCATAAGGTTTTCATGTTAGTAGTTAATAAAATTCATTCTTATGTTTATTCTAAGTAGTATTTTGTTGTGGGATGGTAACTCTGAGCAGTCTTTGCTGTGAGTCCTTTACAGGCTGGATCCTGGGTCTCTCCCTGCTTTCTCCAGGGGTTTATCTCTGTTAGGCACAGGAGAGGGTCTAATGAATGAATTCTAACCCACCCGAAGATTACACTAACATTAATTTTATTGCTAAACACACTGAATCACAGTGTTTTGCACTTTTATTGTGTTTTTTATGGTACATCTCAAAATGTTTTGCAAACATTAGCAAATCAAGCTTCAATGCCACCCCCTTCCCCTATATGGTAGAGTGTCCCTTACCCACCTTGGAATTTCAGATACCTCTACAATGGATCATGATGTTTGTCTAAAAAGACTCAGAACAACATTACACAGCAGGGAATATAGGAAAATGCTGTTTCTTCTTCAAGTGATTGCTCCTGTCCATTCTATAGTAGGTGTACGTGTGCCACGTGCACAGATAGGCAGAGAACTTTTCCCCTAAAGTACCCATAGGATTGGCTGTGGAGCCCCCTGGAGTGGCTCCATGGCGGCTCACTATATAAGACACGGCCAACCCTCCACTCCCCAGTTTCTTCTTAACGCCCTGACAGTAGATGGAGATTATGGGTTCTTTCACATTACAAAGGGTAATTTGACTTCAGGCTTCCCTTTCTTTAAGCCTGTAAACTGCTCTGATTTGCTGTTACTTTATGACCTGATCCTATGTTTTACACCCCCTTGCATTTAGTTTCATTCCTTTCTGTAAGTTCACCCATCTTCGAAGCATCTGAGGAAGTGGGATCTTCTCCCACGAAAGCTCATGCAAAAAATAAATCTTTTAGTCTTAAAGTGCCACACAACCGCTTGTTTTTTTACTGGACTAGACTAACACGGCTATCCCTTTGGAAACTGAGTAGATGGAGAGTCTCTCTGCTTAGCAGCATTCCCCTCAGTGTTAGTTAATTAGTTAGTTAACTACCTGTAAAGTGTTTTTATTGTTAGTTAGATAGTGTTGCCTGCCCCGGGCTCTGGGCTGAGTCATGTTCTGCTTTAAAACTTGTCACTCCTGCAAGGAGCCTGTGCCATTGGACAATCCGCACCTGCTGTGTTTGAGGTGCTTGGGAGAGAGCCACTTGAAAGAAAAGTGCAAGATTTTCTGTAGTTTCCATCCCTATACTCAAAAGGAAAGGGAACAGAGACTGTGAATCCATATGATGGAGGAAGGTCTTCGCCCAACACCTTCAGGAGTGAGTTCCAGCGTGGCACTGTCGGTGAGCACCACACCGGCAACTTCCATGGCCTTGGCACGCAAAGACACACTGAATGACTCACAGCACCAGATGGCACCATCACCTGCACAGCCCTGGCAGCATTGGTCACTCTCATCAGTGCTGCAAAGAATGGAGAGAGGTCACTCCCCTAAGAAGTCGAGCAAGGAGGAGTGCAGCAAATCGAGCCAGACCAGCCTGACTCTGGCTCCAGCAGCACCATCGAGCCCAGCTCCTGTATAAGCACCGCCGAGTCTAGTCTCTGTGTCTTCCCCTACCGGGGACATCGTAGAGTAGGAGATCCACCTGTCATCCACTCCAGAGACTTTTGAAGCGGCCATGAACTTATTGAACAGATGGCACCATCTGCATGTGAGCTTGTGCTGTCTCTGGCACCCAGGGGTAAAGGGCCATTGAGGGGCAAGCCTGAGTTGGTGTGCCCAGCATTGCCACAGCACCGGTCTCCACTGCCGCTTGCAGGCACCAAGTAAATCCAGGTTGCCTCAGGCGGTACAGGCTAAAGGGTCACCAATGGCTATGGGGGCACCTGTTAGACACCGTTCCCCGGTACCATAGGCCGTGATAGCTGCAGCGAAGGCTCCATGGTTCCGTTCCCCAGTGAGAGCATTGGACTGGCACTGTGCACCTACAGCACCAATGGCCAAAGTGCAAAATGATGCCTCTCGGCACAGCTCACCGGAACTGCCCAGCACCGCACAACCTTGATCACCTCAGAGCAGGTGCTCTTCTGAGTGAGACAAAGGCTCTGTGGACTCAGGGCCAAGTAAGCCTTGCAGGAGTGGTGGGGAGCTTCAACCACCTGCTATGCCCCCTCAGTGGCCTCTTTGGACACCATAGGCCTACTACCCAAAGACCAAGGCTATAAACCGAGTAGGGCCCAGTTGGTGGTGAGCTCCGACCCCCAGCCATCCTTCTTGGCTAGTGCACCACCTGATATGGTGAACTTTCCAAGGCTGAGTCAGAAAACCAGCACTAGTCATAGGAGTGAGAGTGATCACCCACCATCAATAAGAGATACCGGGCAGCTGGAACCATCAGGGGAGTCTTCATTCTCACCCCGTGATGAGACCATGGCAGGGTCTAAGCCAGCTGCCATCCAGAAAGGCAGTAGAGGCCACCAGGAGCTCTTTTGTAGGATGGCACATGGTCTGGGGTTGCCAGCCAAAAATATTGTTGAGGACACTGATCCGGTGGTGCACATTTTAACTCCAGCGGACCCTTCAAGGTTGGCCCTTCCCCTGATTAAAATGACCCAAAACACTACAAAGCCTCTCTGGCACACCCCTGTCTCTATTCCTTCAACAGCAAAAAGGATGGAAAAGAAATATTTTGTGCCACTGAAGGGCAACAAACTTTTTTATACTTACCCAACACCAGGATATCTCGTTGTGGTAGCGGCCAATGAAAAAGAAAGACAGGGCCACCAAGGCGTCACACCAAAGTTGAAGGGTGCCTTTTTTGGCTCAAGGTCTATTCCACTGGGGGGGCTACAACTGAGCATTGCCAACCAACAGGCAGTCCTTAGCAGATATGCCTTTAATGCATGGTCCTCCCTGGAAAAGTTTTCAGAAGTTGGCCAGGACTCAGCCACTGAATTCTCGGCAGTGGTCAAGGAGGGCAATATAGTGGTGAAGGCACTACTTCAATCTCCTCTCGACGCAGTTGATGCAGCCACTCGCACCATGGCCTCTGGGATGACAATGCACAGGAGTTCCTGGCTACAGGCCTCAGGGCTCCCTCAAGAAGTCCAGTCAACCATCCAAGATCTCCCCTTTGAGGGGTCGGAGCTGTTTTCACAACAGACTGATGCAAAGCTACAAACTTTGAAAGCCTCAAGATCCCTGCTGAAATCTTTGGTATTGCATACCCCAGCTTCCCAAAGAAAACTCTTTAAACCACAACCTCCTTCTCATCAGTACCAACGGTGTCCCAATTATGACCATGGAAGGAGCTGGAATGGATGTCGGCACAACCAGCGTTCATTGAGCCAGAACCAAATGTCTTCATGTCAACCCTCAGGTTCTAAGAAAGGCTTTTGAAGATGTGCTCGAGGATGATGCATCAGGTCCAGACCTGGATCCATCCTCCCCTCTGTTTGCCAACAGGCTTTCCTGGTTTTACAGAGCATGGTCCAACATCACCTCAGACACTTGGGTGCTTCATACAGTGAGCCAGGTATATTCCTTTCCGTTCTCCTTGCCACCACACCTCCCACCCCCTCCCCATCCCTCTTCAGGAACCCCTCTTACAACCAAATTCTCTTCCAAGAAGTACAGTCATTGGTGGACAAGGGAGCGGTAGAGGATGTTCCTCAAGAGCAGTGGGACAAAGGGTTTTACTTCTGCTACTTTCTAATTCCGAAAGGAAAAGGAGGACTACAACCAGTCCTCGACCTGCTGGGCCTGAATAGGTTCCTGCAAAACATCTGCTTCCACATGGTTTCCCTTTTCTTGATAATCCCCTCCTGGGATCCAGGAGACTGGTACACTGCCCTTGATCTTCAGGATGTGTATTTTCATATTTCCATCATTCCAAGACACAGGTGATTCCTTCGTTTTCAAGTGTGGGACAGACATGTGTAGTTCATGGTCCTCCCCTTTGGGTTAGCAGCCGCCCCCAGAATCTTCACCAAATGCTTGGCAGTGGTGGTGGCCTTTCTCAGACATTACCAAATTTGAGTCTATCCCTACATGGATGACTGGTTGGAGTGCAGCAGATCCAGGAACAAGGTAGCTCACCACCTCACAATCATCCAAAAGGTTTTTGGCCACCTGGGGCTGCTAATCAATATTCAGAAGTCTACCCTAACTCCCTCGCAGAGGATCAAGTTTATAGGGGCACTCTTAGATTCCAGAGTAGCAACGGCTTCCCTTCCTCAATCCTGCTTCAGAGCCATCACGGACCTTATTGGGACCCTGTAGAGGCACCCACTTGCCACTGTGTGGACCTACCTGAAATTGTTGAACCACATGGTGGCCTGCACCTCGCTAGTGAGGCATGCTTGTTTATGTCTCCGCCCACTGCAAATGTGGTTGGCATCAGCCTATCACCCCAATTGGGACAATATTGACAGTATGGTGATGGCCCCTCCAGAGACTCTGGCTTCCTTGGACTGGTGGTGCTCAACGTATACAGTGGCCTCCCTTTTCGGCTACCTCAGCTCTCTTTAATTTTGGTCACAGATGCATCAGACCTGGGCTTGAGTACTCATCTGGGCCACCTAAAGACTCTGGGGTTATGGAAGGGCAAACAGCGTCTTTTGCACATCATTGTCAAGGAGCTTTGGGCAGTATTCTTGGTCTGCCAAGCCTTCGAAGAGATCTTACCTGACAAGGTAGTGTCAGTCTGGACAATACTTTGACAATGTTTTATATCAACAGGCAAGGGGGGCGCAGTCCGCACCACTGTGCCATGAAACCCTCAATTTGTAGGAGTTCTGCATTCACCACTCCATCCACCTGGTGGCTTCGTATCTCCCAGGGCAGCAGAATCTCCTGCCGGATGACCTCAGCAGGTGTTTTGTAACCCATGAGTGGTCACTAAAGCAGGATGTACTGCTGGAAATTTTCCAAAGGCGGAGTTTTCCCTGGATAGATCTGTTCTCCTCAGACCAGAACACAAAGTGCAGGATATTTTGCTCGTTCAGGAGGCGCAGCCCTGGCTCAATAGTGGATGCTTTCAGGATCTCATGGTCAGGCCGAAGGTGCTACGCCTTCCCCTCAACACCACTAGTCACCAAGGTGCTTCTCAAGATCAAGCAAGACAAGGCCTTGGTTATGCTCATAACTCCAGCATGGCCAAGGCAGCATTGGTTCTTGACTTTAGTAGATCTCTCGATTCAGGCACCCACAGAGCTCCTGCTTCTCCCAGATCTCCCCTTCCAGGACCAGGGTCATCTTCTCCACCTGAATCTGAAGTCCCTGCACCTTCAGACCTAAAACCTCCATGGCTGACTAATCAGGAATGCCAGTGTTCAGCAGAGGTCCAAGTGGTCCTGCATAGTAGCAGAAAGCCCGCTACTAGGGCCATCTACAAGGCCAAGTGGTCGAGATTCAAAGCTTGGGCCAAGTCTAAGTGAGTAGAGTCTACCATGGCTCCAGTTCCTGCGGTTCTGGACTATCTATGACACTTGAAATCGCAGGCCTTGTCCATGTCCATGTCCATTTAGCAGCAGTATTGGCATTCCATGAAGGGTCAGGCAGCCTCTCCTTGTTTGCAAATCCAATAGTCAAGTGCTTTATCAAAGGCCTGAATAGGCTGTTTCTGCCAATGCACCCACCAGTTCCCCGGTGGGACCTAAACCTAGTCCTGTCAAGGCTGACGGGGCCCCCTTTCAAACCTCTGGCTTCCTGCTCATTACTCCATATCTCTTGGAAGGTGGCCTTTTTAGTGTCAATTGCCTCCGCCAGGTGAGTGTCAGAGATATGGGCCCTGATGTCTGCCCCCCCCCATATGGTTTTCTTTAAAGAAAAGGTTCAATTTTGTCCACACCCAGCATTCCAATCTAAGGTGGTCTCTGCCTTCCACTGCAGCCAAGAGATTGTGCTGTGCATTTTCTTTCCAAAACCCCATGCCAGAGGCATCGCTGGCACTGGGAACCTGGGGCACATGCCCTGAATCCCAGCGCTGGTGCCCTGGACCTGGCATCCCTGGTCTCTGGCCCAATCAGGCTGGAGATCCAGGGCCCAGCCGCTGGCAGCCACGGCAGCCCCATCCCCAGCCAGGGATCCGGGGCCTGGCAGCCTGCGGCTGCAGCGGGGAATCTGGGGCCCGGCCACCCACGGCAGTGGCAGCTCCATCCCTGGCCGGGGATGCGGGGCCCAGCCTCCTGCAGCCACTTCTGGCCCCATTCCTGGCCAGGGATGTGAGGTCCAGCCTCCCGTGGCCACTTCTGGTCCCATCCTCAGCTGGGGATGCGAGGCCCTGCCTCCTGCGGCTGCTTCCGCCTCCGTCCCTGGCTAGGAATGTGAGGTCCGGCCTCCTGCGGCCACTTCTGGCCCTGTCCTTGGCTGGGGATATGAGGCCCGGCCTCCCGCGACTGCTTCCAGCCCTGGCCCCAGCCCCGGCCCCGGCCCCAGCCCCAGCTGGGGATGCGGGGCCTAGCCGCCTGCAGCGGCGCGGCGGCTTCTGGCCCTGTCATGAGCCAGGGGCGGGGCCTGCTGTCCGGGGGCGGGGCCTGGGCCCGTGCCCCGGGTCCCTCCCTGGGCCAGCGACACCTCTGCCCATGCCCCTGCAAGGGAGGGTACGCTGCACACTTTGGATGTCTGTCATGCTCTGGCCTTTTATTTGGAGAAGACTAAAGGATTCCGAAACTCGCCCCAGCTGTTTGTGGCAGTAGCAGATAGAAAGAGAGGCCAGCCTATTTCAACTCAATGTCTCTCATCATGGATAGCATCCTGCATGCAGGAGTGCTACGCCTTGGCAACAGTTAAGCCTCTGGCACTCAAGGCCCATTCCACAAGAGCCCAGGCCTCATCAGCGGCCTTTCTGGCTGGTGTGGACATATGTAGGGTGGCCACGTGGTTGTCTGTTCACACGGTTGCAGAACACTATGTGATCACTCAGCAGTCATGTGAAGATGCTGAAGTTGGTCCTGCAGTCTGTGAGGTATGATTCCAACCCACCATCTAAGGTAAGGCTAGTGAATCACCTACTATGGAATGGACAGGAGGAATCACTCAAAGAAGTGGTTACTTACTTATCTGTAACCAGTATTCTTCGAGATGTGTTGCTCCAGAATAGGTGGAAGAAGGAACTGGGGAATGGAGGGTCGGCTGTGTCTTATAGGGTATGGCCACACACACTTCTTATTTCGAAACAACAGAGGTTGTTTCGAAATAAGAAGTGCCATGGCCACACGACGCACGGCCATTTCGAAAGAAGCAAACCGCTTGTTTCGAAATGGCTGTGCTCCTTTC